>QANY01010567.1:146698-469338 GCA_003255025.1 Datisca glomerata | reverse complement strand
GGGGGGGGGTGCTTTTAGCTGAAAAAGGAGCAAGAAGGCCTATGAAAAAAAATCTTGTGATTTTTAAAACACATCTCTAGAAGCCCAAGAAAAATCTAATCTAATTTAAAGATATGGATATTAAGAGAAAACTTTATCCTTTCATTCAAAACTCACCTTTCAAATGTATGCTTCTAAATTTGAAGGGTCCAGCTCAATTGCCTTGCTTCCATGAGCAATAGCCTCTATATGATAAGGAAAAAGAATTCATACCAGAGAAGTCACTTTATCTGTTTTATTCAATTCATATGTCAATATCAGAAATATAAAACTGAACAAGGGAAAGTTCAAATTTGATCAATCAAGTCAAGTAAATATAACATAAGATAGAGCTAAGAGGATCTTCATTTTTTTTCCTTACCTCAAAAGAGCTTTTACTTATTTGACCACTTGAATCTTTCTCAGGGGGGACTCCTTCATGTGTGTGTGTGTGTGTATATTATCTATGCATAATATGCTATTGAAAATGTTAAACTAAATTATCACGTCTAAACTAGTATATAGAGAACTCAAAGTGAGAAACATAAGCGTGAAGCAAAATTAGATGAATTGTGTTTAAAGATGGCAAATCTGTGTTTTAACCTTACAAGCTTAAAAGCAGTATGACCTTTTCTGTCTATAATGAAACTAAATGAATCATTCTCAAATAATCACTCAAAAAATGTATGACCAAAACTCTTCCAATTTGTGGATGGCTCGGTTAATGTCCCATTGCATCACAATATCACTAGTCCAAAATTATGATTTTGACTAGATTTTACTGCATGCTTTAGTGAATCAAAGTTCTGTATGAAGTGAAAGTAGAAGCATACCATAAGAGTGAATAGATGATTAATTTCAATAGCTACCATGAGTAATTTCTAAAATATTTAGTTGATACTACTAGGAGGAGGAGCAACATATCGTGGAGGCGCCATTACTGGAGGGGCCTCAGCCGGATAATAACCTGAATGCACCAACAACAACAACTAAATAGTCACTAACAACCACTAATTCCTCAAGAAATGAATTCTAAAGGAAGATTGAAACGAAAAGGATCTTTTTACAAATTGGAAAATACCGATATGACAAATCTTCACAAATTCAACATTTCTAACTAACCCGGCACAAAAAAGGACGAAAATAGAAAAACCAAACAAGACATTAAAGAAAAACTAAAATATTGGAAGAATTAAGAGGCTATACCTGGGGTTAGGGCATAATTATTTTGTCTGTTTTAGAGAGGCATCGACTTGTTGAGAGAACAGAGACTAGAGAGAACGAGTTTCATCTGGCAACAACGAGTTAGGGACGGAGAGGCTAGGGCACGATCGTTATTGTCCCTAAACTTGCCTCTATTTCGATTTCTCTCTATCTAAGAAAGGAGAGATGTGAGAAAGTAAGAAATAGTTAGCCGAATAACATTTGAGAGAGGCAAAGCTTTTTTTGGTTTTATTGGATTCCGTTTTTAAATCTTAAAGTGCCGCGTTTTCTTTTTGTTTTTCTACATTTATTTTACCGGGTTTTTTAAGTCGTTGTTGATGTGCTCTTTTTACAGGAAAAAACAATTGAATCTCGTCCTTAAATGTTGTGGAATCCTCTTTCTGTTGTAGTGCCCCCTCCCCCTCTCTCTCCCTCTCTCTTCTGCTCTCTATCCCTCTCTCTCCATCTCTCCTACCCTTTCTCTCTCCAGCTCAATCCCCTCCCTCTATCTTCTCTCTCTCCCTTTCCCATCCCTCTCCTTCACACACATACTATCTCTCTCCATCTCCGTCTCTCTCCTCTCTCTCTCACTCTCCCACTCCCGTTGCATCTCTCTCTCCCTCTCCCTTCTCCCTCTCATTCTCTCTCACTCACACACACACACTCCCTCTCTCCCTCCCTCTTCCACTCCCTCTATCTCTATCTATCTATTTCTCTCTCTTTCCCCCTCTCTCTCCCCCCTCTCTCACCCTCCCTCCACTTGTCCTTGTCTCTCCTTCTCCCACTCTCTCATTCCCTCCCCTAGTCTCTATCCCCCCTCTCTCACTTTCTCTCTCTTCCCATCCCTCTATCTTTCTATCTCTACCTCTCTCCCCCTCCTCTCTCTCCCCTCCCTCCACCCACTATCTCTCTCTCCCTCCCCTTCTCTGTGTGCGTGTCTGTATATATATATGTATCTCTTTCTCACTCTCGCTCCCCCCTCCAGCTCTCTGTCGTGTTCTCTATCCCCCTCCCTCTTTCTCTCTCTAACAATCGCTCTCGATCACCCTCTCCCCTCTCAATCTATCCCCATCCCCCTCTCTATACCACTCCCTCTCTCCCTCCCTCTTCCCCCCGCNTATATATATATGTCTCTGTCTCTCCCTCTCTCTCTCTCTCTCTCTCTTCCCCACTCTCCCACTTTCTATCACTCTGTCTCCCTCCCTCATTCCCTCATTTTTTCTCCATATTTCCCGCTCTCTCCCCTTTCTTTTCCTCACACACTCTCCCCCCCTCTCCTTTTCTCTCCTTGTACCTCTCTCTCACTCTCCCTCTCTCCCCTATCTCCTGCTCTCTATCCCTCTCTCACTCCCCCTCTCTCTAGCTCTTTCCATCTCTATTTCCTCTCTCTCTCTCTCTCTCTGCTTTAGTCCATATCAAGATGTATGACGATATTGTTTCGACTTTGACTAATGTGTGACATGTACACGATATGAGAAAGAAACTTATTTATTAACTCCCAAGGTTACTGATATTCAGGTGAAGGTGGAGTTTTAAAGGTTTGCAAGGGCACTCTAGTGGTGAGTAAGGGAAAGTTGATTGAAGGCCTACATATACTCTAGGGAAGCATAGTAATTGGTGCTATAACTGTTTCTTCCTCATCAGATAGATTTAGATATTCTCGTTTTGGCATATGCGGTCAGGGCATATGAGTGAGAGAGGAATGGCGATTTGAGCAAGAGGCTTGTTGAGTGGTCAAAAATTTAAAACTCAAGTTTTATGAGCATTGTTTTTATGAGAAGTAGTGTAGGGTCAAGTTCAGCACAAAGATTCACAGAACTAAGTTCATAATGGATTACATCCATTCATATCTTTGGGTTCCTCCTGTTGAATCTAAAGGTGGTGTGTGTTATTTTCTTACACTCAAAATGAATACTCTTGGTGAATTTATGTATATTTATTAAAGTAGAAGAGGATGTATTCTTGACTTTCATGAAGTGGTGAGCTCGTGTAGGGAACCAAATGGGTAAGAAAATGAGGTATCTTAGAACTGATAATGGTATGAAATTTTGCAAGGACTTATTTGATGAGTACTGTGAAAATGAAAGCATTATGAGACGCCACACATGCACGAGAACACCATAGTAGAATGGCGTCATAGAACGTATGAACATAAACCTTATGAAGAGAGCCGTAGCATTTCTCTCTAATGCTGGTTTACATGATGGCTTTTGGGTTTAAGTTGTCTATTATATCACTACTTGGTGAATAACTCTCCATCAACTCTAATTGAATTGAAGACTCTGATTGAGGTATGGTCTAGTTCTCCTACTAATTATTCTGGTGAAAATATTTGATTCTCCTACATATGCTCATATGAGATGGTAAGCTTGGGAGTAGGTCACCAAAATGTATATTCCTAGGATTTCAGTGTGGGGTGAAGGGTTATCGTTTATGATGTGTTGAATTAAAGTCATCCAAATTTATAATTAGCATCGATGTGAATTTTGGATAATACCATGCTACTAGAGAGAAAAAAGTCTGTTACTGTAGGTTCGGACCGTGATGTCGATGAGATAGGTAATACTAGTGGCTGAAGGTCCTAGCAAAGTGCAAGATAACACTTTCTGATCAGCTAGTTGAGACTTGCTGCACGATTTAATTGATGATATCGTAGAGAAGTAGTGAGAACAACAGTACAATATTGCTATCAGACGAGAGATGGGGCATATTATACCAACTCAGAGGTATGCTCATAAGGACTTGGTGTCTTATACATTGACTGTGGAATATAGTATTGAGGCTCAGGAACTTTCCACAAGCAGTGAGTCTGCTTAGTAGACTGTTGCTATGAGTGAAGAGTTTGAATATCTTCATAAGAATCTTACATGAGAGTTGGTTAAACAACTTAAAGGCCAGAAGATTATTGGGTGTAAATGCATCTCAAGGGTTGAAGTATCGAGGTTCAAAGCATGCCTAGTTTCTAAGGGTTAGAGCTAGATATAAGGTGCAGACTTCAATGAAGTGTTCTCACCAGTTGTGAAACACAGCTCTATTCATTTGTTGCTTGCCATGGTTGCACAGTTTGATGTGGAGCTACAACAGCTAAATGTCAAGATGGCTTTTCTGTATGGTGAGCTTGAGGAACTAATTATATGCGTTAGCTATAGGGATTTGTTGTTCAGAGTAAGGAAGATCATGTTCCTTTGTTGAATAAGGCATTATATGTCTTGAAGCAATATCCTAGGTAGTAGTATGATTCATTTATGCTTAGGTATGCTTACTCCAGGAGGGACTATGAAAGTTGTTCTTACCACAGACGTCTTCCAGATGGTTCTTTTATTTGTTTGTTCCTCTACGTTGATGACACGCTTATTACTATAAAGAATAAAGTTGAAATCATCAAGTTGAAAGCTCAACTAAAAGGTGAGTTCGAGATGAAAGATTTGGGTACTGCCAAGAAGATTTTGGGCATGAAAAATCAGAGAGATAGATAAGTAGGCAATCTGATTTTGTCTCAAAAGAATTAATTACGTAGAGAAAGTTCTTGAACGTTTTGGTATGCAGAAAATGAGCAAATGTCACGTGTTCCTTATGCTAATGTAATTGAGAGTATCATGTATGTTATGGTTTGTACTCGCAGTAAGTGATTTACTAGTTTAGAGAAGATGTTTAGAGAAATCAATTTTGAAGATTCGAGTGCAATTTGAAACCAATGTGGAGATTTCTTGAGGCATGACTTCAAATGTGAATTTTTTGCTTTTATCTCACAATGATTATTTAGTAGTCACGCTCTATTATTTTCCTAAATAAATAGGTCTCTCATCTCCCTTTTTGTATTGTACTAAATCATATCAGATACATAGATACTTGTGTGGGGCCTACGTATATTTTAAATCTTTACTTTAGTTTAATATTTGGTTTTGTGTGATTTGAGCTTGCGAATGTTTTTGACATTCAATTTTACCTCTTTGTTGATTAATAAATTTCTTCTCATATTCGTCTGTGGACGTTGGCACACTACCGAATCATGCAAGTTTTTGTACTCCGCGTTTTATTATTTACCTTTCTTTATATTTTTCATATTTCTCAAATTCTTGGGGTGGTCATAACATTTTTATACACATAAAAGTTTCAAGAAATTTCCTAGTATGTTTACCGTTTTATTTATATATAATTTGCTCACCTATTAAATTACTGGAATCGTTATTATTGTAAAACGTTAAGCCTTCTTTTGACCTACTATTGCGTATATGTCTCTCATGCTATATCCAACAGAACTTTTTACTAAAAAATCATATAAATAAAGTATTATTGAATTATAAGCTAAAAGAAGGAAAAAAAACTTAAAATAAAGTCTCTTATCATGATTCTTTGTGAAAACAGACTATTACTAAATTGAGCTAATATAAATTTATACTTTGGCTCAATTTCTTATAAAAATAAAAATAAAAATGTAACTAAAACATAGATTATTACTAAATGTGTAGTGGAATATTAAATTTTAGGGAGTACTAAAGAGAATAATCGAAATTAGACTATAAAAAAGTAATCGTATTTACGCTTCAAGGAAAAAAAACCTATAAATTGTTTGCATGGCACCAGCATTTAGCCTATAGTAAGTGTTATATTTTTGGAGAGACTCCATAAATCTGTAAGCACGTTTACAAAGACCACATATGTCATAAAATTAAGGAGATTTATAACTCCATTCTTAATCTATTCTTTTAGTTCATTATTATTCGATCCTCACATTAATTTTCTTCTCACGATAGTTGTATCTATTTTCCCAACATTCTAGACACAAAAAAATTCGAAATGTGCAAGTAACAAAAGATTTAAGAGACAAGACAAGCATTGAATGGGATGTCGGAGAAAGAAACAGACATGAACTACGGTTTATGGGACAGTGGCCATGAAAGGAGGACGACCTTGAAACCAATTATTGGTCCCCACTTCAAATGTTCTCTCATCCAAACGTTCATCAGTAAAGTCTGTTGAAAATTAGGTGTGAAAGCATTTTTATGGATTAATTTTGAGTAAATTTTTAAGTGAGATCTATTATATAAAAGTGTAAGATTTTTGGAGATTTGAGTTTTTCTCCATGAGTACATAGAAATCGATTATTAATTTATCAAAATAAAAGTGTAAGGTCTTTGGAGATTTGAGTTTTTTTTATGAGTACATAGAAATCGACTATTAATTTATCAAAATTGATTTTAGGATGGATGAAAAATTGTCACAAAAAAAAACTAAATGAGAATGAAAAAATATGTAGCAATTGTGAAAATCTCACATTGAAAATGTAGTAAATGCTTAAGTGGTATATATAGAGATACTTAGATCAATGTTCATAACTTGTTAAGCAGAAAAACTCTCTGTTCGTAATCGGTTCAACATGCGGCTCGCACATCCTATGGACACGAATGACGGTTCCAAAAGTGTGCCCCTATATATTGGTTCTCTTCCCATGAACACTATAAAATGAGATGTTATCCTCCACATTTGACACACCAACAAAAGCAAATAGCTCTAGTTTTCTCTCTTTTTGTCTCTTCTCGGTTTTGTCTTAGCTTTGGCTCGATTCGGTTCAATTTATTTGGTCTGATTTTTGGCTTAATTCTGGTTAAGTTTTCGGTTCGATTTATTTTCGGTTTGGTCATTGGTTCGCTTTCCCGATTTGAGCCTTGATCAGAGTCTTGGTTTCAAGTCGTTACTCTGGTGGTAAAATTCAGACAAGTTAGTTCGAAAAGGTAGTGAAGTATTGTGCTCTTCAGCTACCTCCAACTATTTATCTTAGGAATCAGACACCGTTAGCAGCCTTAAAATCACAAGTAAGTGGGCATAACTGTTTTAAGGGAATTGTGAAAACAGGCTTGGTTTGAATTTCTCCTTAATTTTATATTATTGTTATGTTCTCCATATATTTATTTCAATGATATTATTTATGCTGGTAATTCTGTAACTGTTGTATTTACATTGATAATTTCATAATAATTGTATTACCATAATTTTTATTTAATTTTGTAATGCAATATATTATATTAACAACCTTAAAACAATTATTGCGTTATAGGATTAATTTTTAAAAATTAATTTAGTTTTTCAACCTAAAATATTTTTTTAATATTCTCCAAAATTTTGAAATTGGAAGTAAGTATACAGAGAAGTTCTATCAATAGTAGTCAATTCTGTTCCGTTCTGATTAGAACTGACGGAATATTCCGGTTTCGGCGTGGGAATGTAACGGAATATGACGCACAAATATTTCAGTTAGGTACTATTCAACACAAAAGTTTGTATCATAATAATCGTTTGTTCAGTTGTGTTGGGCGCAAAGACGCCAACATACCTCCGCACCCTGCGTTCGATTCCCAGCGTGCAGTAAACAGCTATTTCAACGTTTTTTAAATTATGTTTCTAATTATAAAAATTTCTTAAATAATAACGATGTTAACTAGAAATATGTGTTAAATTTTGCAAACTACTATTTCAACTAGAATCTTTAATTTTTTTATAATATTTGTTAGATTTGATGAGAAATGTGAAAGAAAAAAGAATTTAAAAAAAAGAGGGATCCCATTTGGACTAAAATTCTCTTATATTATTTTTCTCTCTCTTTGTCAGTAAAGTAAGAGATGAATTGATGTATTTTTTATTAGATTTGGATCCATCGGGACAGACGAGGCTCGAACCCTTTAAGAAATTTTATAATTATTTGATTTTATATGGAGAAATATGTGTTGATGTTAACCGGAAATTAATTTATTGTATGTTAATAAGTCGTTATTCCAAATTTTCCACCTATATTATTTATGATAAATTTTATAATATTATTTTATATGACCGGAATTTTTTTTGAAATGGAATATCGGAATACCAAATTATTCGAAATGTTTCATCTTTTCAAAAAAACTAAATTGACCACCGAAACCGAATTGATTACTATGGTTCTATCAAAGTAAATTGAAACTTAAGAGGAATTATCCCTCCAATTACAGGGATTTGAATACTATCGAGAGGGCTGGTCTTCGATTGGGTCTTAGAACCCTACCAGTTTGTCTTAACAATTATCAGTAAAAGTGTTATTTGGTTTATTTTGAAAAATATTTAGAAAATTCTCATATTTTCGTGTTCGAGAAAATAACATAATCTCAAAGTGTTGATATATTTTCAGATAAGAAAATATGACAACTGAAACCAACAATAATGTTGTACCGAATCATGGTGCTGAAAGCCAGGGGCAGAACCCTACTATTGAGGCTCAAATGCTAAACCTCGATGTGCAAAACCCTGTTGTGGCCCTTGTGATCCGTGTTGCACCGATGCCTCTGCCTATTTCTCATAGGGAGAAACTTGAGAAAGTTAATGGTTTGAATTTCAAAAGTGGCAGCAAAATTTGCTCTTCTATCTCACCACCCTGAATCTGGCAAAATGCTCCTACGCTCGATGACGATGAGTTAACAGTGCTATTGATGCTTGGAAACATTTTGACTATTTATGTAGAAATTATATTATGAATGATCTTATTGATTCTTTGTATAATGTTTATTCTGACAAGAAAATAACTAAGGAGCTATGAGAATCTCTTGAACGAAAGTACAAGTTGAGGATGTGGGTGCCGAGAAATTCATCGTGGGCCGCTTCCTGGATTTTAAGGTGGTGTATTCCAAAATGGTGATCAATCAAGTGTAAGAATTCCATATTATTTACATGAGATTCATTGTGAGAGGATGGTGCTAGGTGAATATTTTCAAGTGACTTGTATTGTTGAGAAATAGCCTCCTACATGAAAGGATTTCAAGAACCATCTCAAACACAAACGAAAGGAAATGAACATCAATGATCTTATTATTCGACTTCGAATCAAAGAAGATAATAGGTTGTCTGAAAGAAGAGTGTCAAACCCTCTTGCTGTAGCAAAGACTAACATAGTGGAGCATGGTCAAAGTTCCAAAGCTAGGAAGACCAACAACAATAAAAATGGTCCAAACAAGCTGAGACGTAAAGGAGGGGTTTCAAAGAAACCAAAATTTTAAGAAAAGTGCTACAATTGTGACAAATGGGTCACAAATATTTTGAATGTATATAGCCTAGGAGAGATAAGGAGGCAAATGTGATTGAAAATACTGCTCGAGACGTATCTGACATCAAATTCTAAGGAAAGTGCTACAATGGTGGATCGACGTTTCTGACATCAACCTCTTATGTTTAATTTTTAATTTACAAATAATTTAATTTAATTTTTTGAATTATTAAAATTTTGAACTTTAATAATATTTTAAATACATAATAGCAATATTCTGTGTCTTTAACATAGGGTGTAATAACTATTTATGAGTATTTAGTTATTTCTCTAACATTTATGTATTACAAAATTTTATGAATCAATGAAAGTTTTTCTTTAATAAAAGTTTTTCTTTTTATTGTCAACGTAAAAAAGTAAAGGTAAAGGGGTCTTCCAGACAAACTCTTCTGAAATAGTTCAAAATGTTATTCGCAGTCTAAGGATCGACTGCGAATCGAATCCGATTACGACTGTAGGTTAAACCAAAGGATGCCAGTCTTATGGCATGAGAGTGGAGACTCTAACGGTCGACCTAGAGATGTTATGGGACATGTTCAATAGACTAGTAACAAATTAGTTTGTAGCAAAGCCGTTTATCTAGCCCTAAATTTAATTATTACACCTTAAGAGTATTTTTATGATTACCTTAATCTTGAGATGGATATGAATTTAGTTACTTGCGGTATTTGATTCACCAAAAGAGTGAGTTCAAATTGCTGGACAATATCTCGGCTATTGAGATCGTGATTCAATTATCTTGGAGTTACTTGATTCACAAATATGAATTCATTGTGAGATTGTAAAATGTAACAATATCACCTTATGCTTTTTTGATTGTGTGTGAATAAATAAACCTGACTAGGTACTCGGTGAAATGAATCATTGAATGAGACATGGTGAACTGTGCGGGAAATTTGACAGTTATGTCTTCCTTATTCACTATCTATAAAGAAGTTACGAAAATAATAACTAGAGGGGTAACGGTAATTTTACATCCCGCTCTTTTTACTAATATTCACGAAGCGTAATATAATAAAATATTATATAGACCGTGAAATAAAAGTGTTTATTTGTAGTAATAGAAATGTAGTGCGCATGAATCAACGGTTGATTTGGCATCGGATCTATAGTGGAGACGTACGACGTCAGGATTAAATAGGTCGAGAATTTATGCAGATAAATTTACCGAGTATTTGAATCCTATAATTTTATTAATGTGGGTCCATCCGGTCTCAGAAGTAGCTCGTAAGGACAAGAAATGAAAAACAACATCGGTTGGACCAAAAATATATTTTGGACCAATGTATACTTCTTGAACCCATATGTGATGGGTGTCGTCACTTAATTAGTGAAGAACATAAATGTTCGAATGAGTTAATTTACTATTTTCTAAATATTGGATAATTAGTAAATAAAATTAATTAATTAATTAATTGATGAAGATCAATTTAATTTATCAATTTCGATTAATGAATTTGGACACATTATTGGCTCTAGGGAGATGTAAAAAAATCACAGAGGGACAGTAAAGGGAGGATAATTTAGGTAATTTACAGTATAGAGGTTTATGTGTAAATTCTATAATTATTATATAAGAGATGAAAATAGGGTTGTATCCCAACCCTGATCACAATGTGTGATTACACAGAGCAAAGAAAGCAGTTTCTCTCTTCCCTCCCTGTTGCCGCCGAATTCTATTAAGGAAGAAGAAAATTTTATTTTTTCTTCCTCTGTTGTTTTGAGAGCCCATACTTAGTTCCTGACGACATCAATCTTGCATTACGGATTCTACCATGGAAGCTGAGTATGTGATAGCTTGTGAAGATGCAAATGAGGCTTTTTGGGTTAATAAGTTCATAAATACTCTGGAAGTCATTCCAGAAGCTAACAAACCCATGACACTTATGTATTAGAAATTTTATGAATCAATGAAAGTTTTTCTTTAATTAAAGTGTGTTTATAATTTTCTTAAGTCTTGGAACTATTGTCAAAGTAAGAAGAGTAAATACAGATGGGTCTTTTTTATTCACTTATGCTTTGTTGATGAGTGTGTGAATAAATAAACCTGGCCAGATACTCGATGAAATCATTGAATAATACATGGTGAACTGTGTGAGACAATTCACAGTCAATAAAATAGTTAAGGAAATAGTAACTATATGATTAAAATGATAATTTTAGATCCCGCTCTTGTTACTGATATTCACGAAGGGTAACATAATAAAATATTCTATGGATCGTTAAATACAAGTATTTATTTGCACCAACAGAAAATGTAGCGCGCATGAATCAAGAGTTGATTCGGCATCGGACCTATAGTGGAGTCGTACGATGTCATGATTAAATAGGTCGAGAATTTATGGAGATAAATTCACCGAGTATTTGTATCCCATAGCTTTATTTAGATACGTCTATTCGATCTTAAGAGTAGCTCATAAGGACAAGACTGAAAAATAATATCGGTTGGACCAAAAATATGTTTTGGACCAAGATACACTTTCCAGACCCCATATGTGATGGGTGTCGTCACTTAATTAGTGAAGAGCAAAATTGATGTTCAAATTAATTAATTTTTTTATAATTATTAGATAATTAGTAATTAAAAAATTAATTAATTAATTGATGGAGATTAATTTAATTTATCAATTTAGATTGATGAATTTGGATATAGTATTGGCTCCAGGGAGATGTAAAAAAAATCGCAGAGGGAGAGTAAAAGGAGGAGAATCTTGGCAATTTACATTGTAGGGGTATGTGTGTAATTTCTCTGATATAAGAAATGTATAAAATTATTTCTACCTATTCTAAATACATTTATCTAAATACACATGATCATAGAAAATGATTTACATTTAATATGATTAAACGTTTGTTGTGATTTTTTTTATTTTCCATTCAGGAATCCGTTCGTGATTCATTTATTTTTTGTCAAATTTTAAAATTCGATCCAACAGTATAACATTCCATCATCATTAAAATATGTTACAATATATAGTAATACATTGTACATTTCATTCATTCTAACAACGCACAAAAGAGTTCTAAAGTTTTAATATTCCCCATCTAAACTGACTTTAGACAACTAAATGTATAAAAATTATCATAATCAACATGCTAATCACCAAATACAAAATAACATACATGATGCAAAGGAAATATGTAATTCTTCTTATAATTGGCCAAGGAAATATGACCATAAAAAGAGATTAAAATAACTCCATTTGGAAATAAAAGGCTCCATCTCTACTTTCTTATAAAGAGAGATAGAAAGAGAATTTCAGCCACTGGAATCGTCTAAGTACTCAACCAACAAGCAATCTATACTGCCTTATAATGAATCCCCCATGACTATGATCATCCATTTATAATGACCCACTTATAATGACCCAGATAGAAACAATATACCTGGTGGCTTTGCAGCGAGAAAATGGGTTAATGATGGTGATGAAATTAGGTAGCGAGAAAATGGGTTTGTGATGATGATGAAATTAGGCTGCCATTTTGATTACATTAGGCACCTGGTTTGAGGGAGTTGAAAAAGATGGAGAAAAAACCCACAATCTGTGTGATGCTCACTGTTGTAAAGAGAAAAAAAGAGATGAAAAAAATGGAGAAACGGTGGGTTCACTAGTTGAAGAGGGTATTATTGGGATGGAAGAAAAAGAACAGTAAAAGAATGATAATTATAAGGGGACCCGTATAAAAGAAAGTAAAGGGGAAAGACTATTACTATCTAAGATAGGATAATGGTTTACCTTAAAAATCAGTAATGGTTTTACTGATTTGGTGTGGGGTCTACAATTCCTTCACCTTTATTGGTTTTAGTAAATAAAATATTGAGCAAAATTAGTATTCATACATTTTGTCCCCTTTCCTTTTATTGATTAGTAAACAAGCTCTCAATGTAATGATTTTGGTCAAACCCAATATTAAGAAAACTACTTCTTCTGCTTATTTGCTTAAATCTTCCGTATTGTGCATGGTAGACTAGAACATGTTAATTATGAAATTTTGCATAAATTAATTAATTTGGATCACATAGCAACATTTCATATTAATTCCAGTCACAATTGTGAAGCTTGTGTCAAAACTAACGAGGTCATCATTTCAAAGTGTTGAAAAAAACGTCGAACTACTTGATTTAATTCACAGTGACATGTGTGATTTAAAATTTATAGAAACAAGAGGTGGTAATAAATATTTTATTACTTTTGTTGATGACATCATATAATACTGTTATATAAATTTACTAAAAAGCAAGGATGAAGCTATAGAGAAATTTTATTCTATATAAAAATGAAGTTGACAATTAACTTAATAAGAAAATTAAGGTGCTAAGAAGTGATCAAGGTGGTAAGTAGAATCATCGTTTGTTGAGATTTGTGCACAACATGAGATTATACATAAAACCACTTCACCTTAGTCACCTTAGTCTAATGGTGTTGCTGAACGGAAAAATCATATCTTGAAAGAAATCTTATACATTGAGAAGACCAAGTAGATTAATAAGTAATCTTGAAACTGAACATTAGAAAGTCATTATGAGAGTATTGAGACACTTACGATATACTCAGAATTATGGATTACATTATACAAGATATCCAGTTGTCCTAGAAGGATATACTGATGCAAATTCGATATCTAATAAGAAAGATATGAAATCTACTAGTTGATATATTTTCACGCTAGAAGGCATTGCCATAGCATATGGCTCTCGAGATTTCTTCTCTTAAGTCATGTATTAAAAATACATTATTTCTTGTGTCACCCCATCATATGGCTAGAGATTATCTGGGGCATAAGAATGTGGTTCATCTCTAGACTCAACTGGAAACTGTAAAGATATTAGGAGGATTTCTCGTAAGAAAAAGTAATAACAAGAGTAATCATTATATCAACTTTCATGATTTACTCTTCTTCATTGTCACTAAGTTGTCAATTGGTCTAATCATTGTGGAACCACATATACAATATGAAGATTTTTGTATATACATTGCCAAAAGACTAGCCTATTTGCTATGTGTTATAGTGTAAGCGTCAATAACAAAAAATAAAAAAAATGATATTTTAAATGTGGGTTGTCCAATTACATACCTTCATGGATATTTTGTTATATTATTATCATTATATATTCAACATCGACTCAACCACCTAATTCAAATCTACTACACTCAAATCTAAATGCACCACACACAATACAAACCATAACTAGCTTAGATGAAATTCATCACTATTGATCAAATTTGAGCAACCCATTAACTTGAAAACCATATTTAACACAGGCAAATTAATCACCTGACTAGTCTCCTCAATACAAGATACTCTTTTTAAGTAAGAGCCACCTCCCACCCGATATTAAAGCATAGCCTCCGAACCTTAAACCAAAGCTTCCTATTTATAACCTCTCAAAAACCTAATTCATGTCCTACTAGAATTAGGGAAACTCATCCAATACCCAATATCACATTCACATTGTTTCATTAAAATATCTTCATAAAATAAAAAATAAATCTCTAAATAGTATGAAATTTGAAACAAGATATAGTTTATCAACAAGAGTAAAAACATCTCACCATCAATTAATGATAATACACAACTTAATTTTTTCCCTAAGTTTCTAATGTATGACATATCTCAATGTAAGAGTTGTACAACGAATTGAGTCTACATTCATGTGTGTTCAAAATTATTAGGACCACTGATAACATGCCATCTACTCATTCTAGGTCTTATCACAATCCATCAGTAAAGAGAGTGTTATACAAAATGACAAAACAGTTAGAGAGAAACATTCCATCTAATAGTATTTATTTTATCTCTTGATCTCCATGCGGATTTAATCATCTTCTCCATTGCATCTATCTATATTACCTTATAAGAGTTGTAGAAAAATCATATTGAGTAATATGCAAAAAATAGAAAGCTGCTTTACATCAGTCTTTGGTATTTATCAGCACCAATATCAAACCTTCAGTAAGCTTTAATATGGTATTAGAGCCACTTGACTAAAGTCATGAGTCATTTAACAAACTCAAGTGCAAATCCAGGTGTAATGAAATACCAAAGTAGTGAACACTAACAACAATCGAACCCTAATGATAGTAAACAAGCTAATTCTTAGCATTCCAATATCAAGCTCTTTCAACTCATCCTTGTCAATCAATCCATACAAGAGCAATCTCCTCCTATAGAAATTTCAATTGATGCTAGCTGGAGTGGAACATGGTCTGGACAAAATCTTGTTTGAGTTAAGTGAATGCCAACCAAAGCACAGTGAAATGGAAAAATCAAATATGTTTATAGATCTTGGGTAAATGTCACCAACTATTGCTAAGTTGGCTTAGAACCTCAATGACTGAGGAAGTATTGAAGTTTCTGTTATTAATTATAGAATATCCAGTGAGGTGTGAAACTCACTGGAGGGGAACTTTGCAAGTTCCTCAAGAGTAAGGCTCACGTATTTAAAAGGAAAGATGCAAGCAACAAGTAAAGATGACAAAACCATAAGTGTATACTTTGATTATATGGGATCCCTTTTAGATTCATTGGCAGTAGTAGGACATCGTCTTTAAGAGGACCTGATATTACACATATTAGATGGTCTTGGACTTGTGTATGATCAAGTAGTTGTCATCATCAACTCAAGAACTACAAGGATGAACATATAAGATGTGCATGCATGCTACTGCCAATGTAGTCCTCTCTTCTAACATTGCCAAAAGAGGATACATAGGCTACTCAAATCCTGCATTCAATTTATCTGGAAAATCTAACTGGTGTGAAACTACTATGGAAACATAAGTGGTAATTTTAATAGAGGAAGAAGAGGGAGCATGTCTGGAAGAAATGACAACAAATAGATATGCCATGACTATGGAAAACCTAGACGTGGACTCAATGTCTGCTACTATAGATTTGAAAGAAGTGTGACTCCCAACTTTCATTAACATCAATCAAACTTCATGCCAAACAACTATCAATCACAACCTACTGTTGCCTATACTACAGGTCCATAATCAGTTGTTGACGTAGCTTGTTATATGTTTACAATGGATCCAATAATCATGTTAGTGCTAGCTTTGAAAACCTAAGCATTGCCTCATAATTTAATTCAATGGGCCTGAAAGACTTGTACGTAATGGTAACCTTCTCCCTATAACTCATATTGGGACCTCATCTTTACAAACTATTGGTCATTCCTTTAAATTCTGTTCCCTACTTCATGTTCCCGTTATTACTAAACATTTAGTTGGTTTTTTCTAAACTAATCGGAGATAATAATGTTGTTATGGAATTTCATGATACCAACTAGAAAGGTACTACTTTAAGGGAACCTTAAAGGAGACTCTATCAGTTGAGGTTACCTGGTGATGAGAAACTTGCTACTTTGGCTTGCACCCTAGCATCTAGATTTCCTCAAGCTTACTCTATCTGCAATAAACACCCTAGGAATAAGTCCTTGTTCAATACTTGTATTAATAATGATAGTTCTAGTTTAATCATGCATTCCAATAGTTGTACTTCTTTTATAGCAGTAACGGATAAAAATGCTATTATTTCTGACTCATCTCGTATCGTTAATCTAACTACTACAGATGATAACATAGCTTGACACATGAAATTAGGTCACCCATCCTAGAAGATAATGAAAAAAGTGCTTACATACATAGGCACGCATGCATCTGCATCATCTCATAATCTCTACCATGCATATTTGCAAGGAAGCTTGCACTCATTACGCTTTTCCATCATCCACTACTATCATTAACAAGCCACATGAACTTATTTTATGATATATAGGATCTTACTGTTACCACACCAAATTAAAGTCTCAAGCTCTTCTACGTTCAACAATTTCCAAAAACTAGTGGAAAATTGTTTCAATTACCAACTAAAGTTATTCGAATAGATAGGGTTGAGCAAAACAAGCCTTTCAAATCTTTTCTGAAATCCCAATGAATCTTATTTAGGCATCTATGCCCCTATACTCATAAGCAGATGGCACAATAGAGAGAAAACAAGGCTATTAATTGAAATTAGTCTTACCCTCCTCTCTCAGTCCTCTATGCCCTTTCAATACCGGTTGAATGCCTTTCAATATGCAACATACCTGATCAGTAGCCTACCCACCCATGCCCTAGGTCACGAATCACCATTTGCGTTCTTTTCAACTAAGTTCCTAAATATAACCACATCAGAGTCTTTAGGTGCTCATCTTATCCTTACCATAGACCTTAAGACTACCATAAACTCCAATTTAGGGTAACCCTTTGGACCCTTTACAAATTTCTCCACCCATCTAGCAGAATATACATTTCTAGGCATGTGCATTTCAATGAACTTGATTTTCGCTTTCTATATTCTCATGCTCACAAAAGTTTACCCATATAGAGTACTCATATTCCTACTTCTACATCTTTTTTATTTTCACTTTCTATATTCTCATGCTCACAAAAATTTACCCATACAGAGTACTCATATTCCTACTTCTACATCTTTTTTTCCATTCCTGCCCCTAGTGAGTGCAACTAAACTAGTTCAGTCACTATCACCAGGTTCACCTCATAGCTCTCCTGACGTAAGTGATTCTCTCCTATCCTATCTTTGTAAATATTAATACTACTAATGATCTTTCAATTGCCTTGTCCATTTCTTCGCACATATCACTATCCACCACAACTATCAAGCCTTCTAAGAAACTTTTTCCTAATCCCTTGCTTTGTATTCACCTCATAACCACTAGATCCAAGAGTGGAATACTAAAACTAAACTTTTTACTACCACAAAGTACCCTCTTTCACCCCACTACATACCTGATGAGCCAATCTTAGTTAAATAGGTTATCTAAGATCCTTGTTGGTACTGAACCGTTCATGAGAAATACACTGCCTCCATTAAGAATCACATTTGGGACCTAGTACCCTTTTCGATTACGAAGAGACATTCTCTCCCGTTGTCATTCTAAAATATATTTGCATTCTTTTATCCTTAGCCGCTAGTTTAGCCTATGAAATATGGCAAATGGATGTTAAAACATCATTTCTGAATGGATATCTTGAAGAAAATATCTATATGATGCAACAAGAAGGTTCGTGAAAAAGGGGAAAAATTAGAAAGTATGAAAGTTGCTTAAATTCTTCTATATTGAAGAAATCATATATATGTCGCAACTAGAAGGGTTGATGAAAAAATGGGCAAGATCAGAAAGTATGTAAGTTGCTTAAATCCATTTATGGATTAAAGCAAGCATCAAGATCTTGGAATCTTACTTTTGATGAGATTATTAAATCATTTGGCTTCGAACAAAATATTGACTATAAATACATGAAAGATAAAATATTAGTTTTCTTAGTTCTTTATGTAGATGATATTCTACTCATTGGGAATGATGTAGAAACTTTATCGAAGGTAAAGAATTGGTTAGTTGAAAATTTTCAAATGATGGATTTGGGAGAGATGAGCTACGTTCTAGGCATCCAAATCCTAAAAAATAGGAAGAACAAGCTTTTGACACTTTATTAAGCGTCTTAATAAGGGTGTAAGTAAAATTGAAAAACCGATTAAAAATCGAGCCGAACCAAACCAAACCAAACCGAGTCAGTTCAATTGGCTTGTCAATTTTTATTAATTCTCTCGATTTTAACTAGAGAAAAACCGTCATTCTCGGTTTGGTTTGCGGTCTAAGGGGGTTAAAATCGCTCAAAATTGAACTGAACCGTAAATATTAAAACTATAGTTATCTCTCATATATTAGGTACTAGAGTAGTGGTTTGACCACATGTTTTCCAACTTTCCTTGCACAGGTTCGATTCTCCTTCAACACTTTTTAATAATTTTTTATTATGTTTTTCTATACTTATGCAACAAACCATAAAGTGGCCCTAAGTTTTCACTAGTGTTGGAATTTCACTAGTTCTGCACCTTCCTCCCTCCCTCTCACTAGTCCCTCCCCTCCCTCCCCTTCTCTCTCTCTCATGTTCATCTAGAAGCATGTGTGCCCAGCTTGTCACCAATCTCATACTACCTCACCCTCGTTCCAGAAGCAACCTCTATGCGCATCGCCTCTAGTTGATCTCAAAATCTCTTTTGTCATCGCATCACCTCGGACTATGTCGTCGTCACAACTGCTCCAAACACCATTGTCGATGATGATTTGTTCCACAACGATGAATGTGCTCCAAACATCGAGGATTATTTGTTATACAATGAATCTATTGAGTGACTTTTAATATTGTTCATCCCGGTTTGTTCAATATTTGAATCTAGGGCTCAAATTTTCATTTTTAAATGGTAATTACTTGTAATTTCTGTATAGAACTGGAGACGTTTTTCACTTTTTAATGCTCATTATTTGTGATTTTTGTGTAGAACAAATTTTTTTATTATTTCCTATGATTTCTTGCATCGATTCTTTACCTTATCTTTTATGGTTCGTGCTCCAATTCAGTAGTTTTCTAGTGATGTGTTTTTGTCGGCTGGTTCAGTTCAGATCTGGTCATTTTCTAATAGTTTGGTTCGGTTCTGGTAATTTTTAAGGGTTCGATTCGGTTAAGTTTTTATGCATGTTTCGGTTAAGTTCGATTTAATATAATGAAAAACAGCATTTGCGGTTCGATTATGTTAAAATCCTTAAACTGCATTGAACCGAACCGATTACGCCCTTACATCTTATATTGATAAGGTACTTGAAAGATTCTCTCTGAAAAATTTCAAGAAAGGTCAGTTCCAACCAGACATTGAATTTTTCTTTCCAATAATTAGTGTCCTAATACACCTCAAGAGGAAGAGGATTGAGAAAAGTTATGTATGCATCAGCAGTCGAGAATCTCATGTATGCCATATTGTGTACGAGACCTCTGTTATGCAGTAGGAATTATCAGTCATTATCAATCAAATCCTGATTTTGAACATTAGATTGTGGTAAAACACATTCTCAGGTATCTCCAGAGAACGAGAAATTATATGCTTATTTATTCAGGTGGAAATCTGAATCTCATTGGATATATGATTCTAAGTTAGATAAGGATTGTAAAAAGTTGACGTCTAGAACGTACATCGAGGATATATGACTGTTATGAAGATAACGTCAGATCATAACCTATATAATCTTTTTACTGAGACACTTCCTGCGAAATCATTTAAGGGTTATGTACGAAATATGGGGTTGAGAGATGTGCCTCTCATTTTCTTTAGGGCAAGTGAGAGATTGTTGGACATAGTGCTATTAAAGCATGTGTAAAAACATTTAATTTGGAAATTAATAAAAATACATTTTTCTTATAATTGTCCTTTTGAATTATTATTGAATAATTTGTATAAATATTTGAAAATTCCATATTCATTAATGAGACTATGATCTTGTATTAGTACGAGAGAATTAAGATCATAGATGATGAATAAAATAGTCTGCAACATATTAAAGTATGAAATCTTTAATGAATGGTTGCTAGTACGGTTCGCTAAGCATCTTGAATGCAAGTGATCTAGATCTGGAACACTGAGGTAGATAGACATGTTAATGAAGGTACTTTATATGATTAAATTATATAGGACAAACCCGATGTGGATTAATATCTTTATTAATTTACCGTTTATCATAAAAATTTAATACACATCAATCTAATGATCATAAGTAGATCTGTCTAAATCCTAAATAGTCATGAACTCCTATACATTTCTACTGGATCTTTTGATTCACTCGTTAAGGTTTGTTTGTAAAACAAACTAGTGACATTTGGTTTAGAGATTCAGTGATATGGATGGCCGTGAACATGATCTTACAAATTTTGGAATCCAAACTTTCCCATCGGATTATATATTGGTTCCCTTAAATGTTAATTCTGGAACTGAATGGTTATTGAGCTCAAACTTATACCACAATTATAAATTGACCATTCACTAGTGAATTAATGGTACTTAAGGATCAATAGGTAATTAGAAGGGTAAAATGATAATTTTGACCCGCTCTAATTTACGAACTAATAATTGAAGGACATAACTACATGGAATGATTATATCAATTGACTACATGAGATTATTCCTGTAAATATATTTTGTAATGACTAAGAGTATAATTCCATATTTCTAGTGAAGTATTAATAGAATTAATAAATAAGATAATTTAATTAAAGAGTTTAATAAATAATTTGGTTTATTACAGCTTAGAATTATGGGTCCATTTCCCGAGTCACCTCTGTACTACACAGTCTAAGGTGAGAATGTTTCAGGACATAAGAAAAAAACTAACTTGCAAAATGAATTAAATTTCTATGGCAAGTATATAATTATGAGATAATTATGTGAAATTAGTTAATTAAGAATTAAGTAATTAAATTATTTATTGTAATTTTCAGAAATTATAATTATGTAATTATATAATTAGTTTTGTATTAATCGATAAGTGAGACAATATATTTGATTTATGAAATTAAATAATATTAAAGTATGATGAGATAACAATTTAAATTTGAATTAATCAATCTGTTAATTTTGAACTAACATATTAGATAGTTGAGAGGTATGATCAGGTAAGTTAATTCTGAACTAATTGATATCTAGATATTTATCTGATTAAAATAAATAATAAATTTTAAAAAACTGCCACGTGGCATGTTGGACTGCTACATTTCAATCAATGTTTTTTGTATAAGAGATTGACATGACACAATGTAGTGTCACATGGCACTACAGTGACACGTAACACACTGTGGTGGGACACGCCGCTACAATGGTGCGTGGGACTCTCACGACACTATAGTAGTTCACGGCCGGCACTGTAGTGTGGCGCATACTACAGTGGGTCTTATTGCAGTGACACATTTATAAGTAATTTATTATTTTATGTAAACCCTAAAACTTAGTGAGCCTTAACCTAGAAAATATATATATATATATATATAGTTATTATTGTATTCGCCTCATTGAAGCAATCTATGTGATTAATTTTTAATTAAAGACTTTGTGAATTCTCTAATTCTCTCTCAGAGTTCTGTCTCAAAAAGTCATTCTCAAAATCTCTAGATCTCAAGTGTTGAGTATATCTAGAGATAGAAAAGTATTTTTGAATTATTTCACGTGCCCACACACGTCTTAGTGTATTCGAAGATTGGTTCGGAAGATCTTAGTGTGGATCTCCCTGTCTGTTGTTCGTGGAATCTCAAGTTCGTTGTTAGCGATGACGCTTGATAGACTACAAGATCACTAAATAGATACAAATAGGTGCAAATTCTGACATCACCACAGTACACTTGGTTCTTTCGCTCCTAGATCGCGGAGCGGCATACAGGAAAAGAAAAGAAAGAAGAAAAAGCCCAGCCCATTCCGAAACCTTCACAACCTGTGGCATCGCAATTGTTTTTCGATTGATAATTTTTTTTAAAACTAAATGCCTCCACTGCGCGCGCCGCGATTCCAATAGATAGATGGTTCAAAGCCCCATTCTAGTCCTGCTAGTGACTCTCTTAAGATCTCTTTGCAGGATAGTGAACCCATATCTTATATAACCCTCTACAGAACCAAGATTGAAGAACTACAATATCTCACATTGATCATACTAGAAATTACTTTCATTATGAATAGGCTAAATCAGTTTCTCCACCATACATCCACAGCTCACTAGCAAGCTTGTAAAAGAATATTGAGATATATGAAAAGGACTATCAGTGAGGGTACTTGTATCACACCTCTCACATCTTCATTTAGAATCTTTCCAAAAGCTGACTGGGCCAACAATCTTGATGACATAAAGAGAATTGGGGGATATACCATCTACCTTGGGGGTTCCCTCATATCATGGTCTTCCAAGAAGCAAAATCTAGTCTCTAGATATAGTACTAAAAGTGAGTATTGACCACTGACTAACACCACAACAGAACCGATGTGGCTCAAATGTCTTCTTAGGGAACTACATATGCATAATCACTTAACCACCACATTTTGGTATGACAAACTTACGTGCTGCTACTCTTGCCTCAACTCATGTGTTCCATGTATGATCTAAACACATTGAGATATATATTCATTTTATCTGATAGCAGATCCTCTCCAAACAGCTTCAAGTTTTATATTTCCCATCTTATGATCAATTAATAAACATACTCAGAGAAAGTCTCTCAATTGACATATTTAAATACTTAAAGTGTAAGCTCAAAGTTACTAACTCTTCTTTCACTTGAGAGGGGATATTAGAACCAATGACAACATGTCATCTACTCATGGCAATTCTTCATCACGGTCCATCATCAACAATGACATTGTTGTACAAAATGACAACAACATTTAGAGAGAAAATATTAGAAATAACAATATATGTTTTCCCTTATGCTCTCCATGTTGATTTAATCATGTTATTCATTGTATATCTAAGCTTCTTAAGAAATTCTAAAGTTCATACTAAAGAACTTTCACCTAAAGTCGCATCCTCTTTGTACCGGTCGTTGTTTTATAAAAATAAATTGTTATTAAGTTGAAATCCATAATATTATTTACGGATGATATGAGTAAAATATCCAAACAATCAACGAAAATTTTAGCATGATTCGGTCAATTTGCATTCTATCAAATTCTCTCCATATCTTAATAACCGGGCACCGTATTAGAGCTTCATTGTCAAGTAACCCTCTTTTCCTCGAAGATGCCCTATTAACTCTCGAACCTCATTCCCATGGGATGATACCCCTTCCTAGCATCTCTTAAAGTAGAGACAGAAAACTCATTTCATAATATCATATTTATAGACCATTCAAAAGCCAAATTTTGTTATTAAAAACATGATTCTCAATCAATAGGAAATATAACGTAATATATGTTCCAAAATAATATCCGAATTATGCAGGAATGTTGATACCAGTTCACCTCAACAGTTTATTTTTTATATATTCAACAATTTAACATAGAGCAAGTGATCTTGAGTTCAAACCTGCACGTTGTTGGGGATATCTCATATTGGTTGTAGGAGAGACTAGTAGTCAGTTTATAAATGTGAGGAAAAATTTAACTCATAAGCTAGCTTTTGGAGTTGAGAATGCTTATTAGCACACAACAATAATATTATAGCAAGGTTCAGGTTTAACAACAAGTCTTCAGCCCAATCTACATGAAGTAAGCCACTGGCTTTCCAACTCACGGTCGATGTTTGTTAACTTTCATACCATTATAGGCCTTCCCCTTACTCAATCAAATAGGGCATAGACGCATAAAGAGATTTGGTGTTAGCATCACCAACCGATATCCATAGGGCTCTCGAACTCGGTCTCTAGAGAAGGCTGGCTTGAATTTCTTCCCTGTATGGCTGATCATCCGAAAAGGCCAGATAAGCATGATTGGCTTTCAAAGTTTTCTCTTTGCCTACAAGATCACTGTTCAGAGGGTCCTCTTGCATAAGATCTTGAATCTTCACCAGTTCCTCTCTACTCTCTCTTACTTTGTCCTTTATGTTTCAAAATTACTTCTTACTTAAGGCCTTAAGTAAATTCTTTGTAAACTTTCATTTTTTGGAACAACTTGGGGGTTCCCTCTCACCTCTGCTATCCAGGCCTCCTTAACAACCTTCAGGAACCTAGGATGTTCAGTCCACATATTGCTAAACTTGTTTGTTGGACACAGGTGAAATGAGTGGACATTTATCCAATTGATGACCCGATTGGTCGTAAATATGAGCGAAGCAAGTCTAGGGTTACCTAACTCATGATCCGATATGTGGTGAATCTGGGTAAAGCGGTTCGACGCTTATCTGACTAAGGATTCGATATGTGACAGGAGAGATTATTGTGGATATTCCACATCGGTTATGGAAATGACTAGTAGTCAATTTATAAGTATGAGAAAAAACCTCATCACACAAGATATCTTTTGAGGTTGAGAAGACTTGATGCCACCTAAACTTGTATCATAGTCAGGTCAAGGTTTATCAACAAGTCTACAGCCATATCTAGGTGAAGTGAGTCATTTGTTCCCTAACTCACGATTTGATGTTTGGTGAATTCGGGTGAAGCAAGTCGACAATTATCTGACTTAGGACCTGATGTTGGGTGAATATGCATGGAGACTTATCCGACTCATGGCCCAATATTTGGTGAATCCAGGTGAAGCGAGTCAGCGGTTATCTAACTCGGGACATGATGTGTGACGAAAGATATTGTCGGATCTATCATAAGTCAGATGTCGAAGGGACTGGTAGTCAGAGCAAGTGTCACATTACAAGCTAGGTTTTGGTAGTTGAGAAGGCCAAGTAACGCCCAACACACATCAACAATCTTCCACGACATTAAAGTTAAATGTTCACGTGTTAGATCCATTAGAAATTTCAAGTTTATATGTGAGTTGAAATGTTAGGAATTAATTTAAATATATAAATTTTACCTCATCCACCTTAAACTTTTGAGATAATTGATAATTTAATAAAGCAAACTCTAATATCCATAAATGCCTCAACAAAAATAGTACTATCCTACCTTCTACTATAGACTGGCTGCGAAACGTACCCTAAAATTCCAATGGCTGAAATAATTAGATAATGTACACAAGTGAGGAGTAAATATTGGATAAAAGGAAATTTATGTGCAGAACTTTACAATACTGACAAAATATTTAACACAACTTGGGGGTGCAAAGATAGCAACATATATTAAGCCAAGCAATAGAAACGAGAAACCAAGAAGGACGCTATGGAAGACAATCTCCTCCCACATAGGGATGTAATGGATGAGTTTGAGTATAACCACTAACTACTCATGCACTACCATAGTTAGTTAATTCGGAGACGGTAGAAATACAGAGTATTATTTGACTTATATAATTTGAGAATTAAACGGTAAAAAATTCGGCTAAAATTCAGTCAATGATATGCGGTTCGTAAAAATTTAGATATCAGTTTGAAATGAGTATTATACGTTTTCGTTTCAAAAATTCGATAAAAAAAATAAGGCCGTAGAATTGACTAATATATAACAATTATAATATATATTAATATATAATTTAATCAATTATAAAATTACAATCAATCAATTCATAATAATGAAAAAGTATGATAAATAATGGAAGATCAAACTTAAAAAGAATTCATGCTATAGTATAGATCATGCATCCTACATAGAGTTAAAAGACCTTTGGATAATCTAATGTGGGGTTACCATGGATGATCCAAGGGTTAGCAAATTTATTATATGGTGGATATCATGTAGTGTAAGACAACTCTAAAATAGTTGTCTCCAACTTGAGAGTAAGGAAACCTACTGTACATTGCATGTATCATACAAAAAGATAGTCAAACGTTGGATCATATTTTATGGACCCTACAAAAATAATCTAAGGGTAAATGAACATTCTGTTTCGTATAGGACGAGTAAGTACCCTATCAAACTCATAAATCAGCTGGATTCGACTCCATTCCCCCACCAATTACTTCATGATATGTTGCTCTTCTACTTCTACATCTTCTTCCTCATGGTTTTTCCGCAATAAAAAAATGCATCTTCTTCAAAAATTCAGACGAGGGGAGGAGGGAAGATATTGCCGCAAAACAGAAGCGAAGAAGAGAAGAGACGAGAGGAAGGCAGAGCACATCAGAATCGCGAAGAACGAGGGTTTGGGTATTCGCCGTACAATTCGTGTCGTATAATACTCCACCCGCATTAGAAGCGAATTAAACGTTTTCTACCAAAAATACGCATATATATATATATATATATATTCTTTTTCACTTTGGGACTAAAAGACTATTATTTACTTCCCTCTATTGAGATATGACCATGAAGATTAATCGTTCAATTAAAATTACCCTTTCTCTAAAGGATTTAGAGTGAGAAAAAAATTCGAGAAATCCCTTCTAAATGCAAAAAATCAAATCATACGCCCCTCTCAATAACAAAAGCTGAAACGGAAATGACAACGGGTTAAAAGCAGAGATGGAAATGGTAAAAACTGAAAACGAAATAAAAAATGGTAAACTCGTTCCTTGCATGTTCGATTGATTTATTTCTTTTACATTGTTATCAGTTTCTAAAAGAAAGGGAGAGAATTTATTTGATTTGTGATAAACAAAGTCTTGACAATAGGAAAGAAATGTCTTGACAACAAGAAAGTCTTGAGAACGAGAAAGAAATATCTTGACAACGTGAAAGCCTTGAGAATGAGAAAGAAATATATTGAGAATGGGAAAAAAATGTCTTGACAATGGAAAATGTCTTGACAACGACAAACGGGGCCATGGTTCCACGGAAGTCGCTTAAGTCCTTGGGAGTGTCTACGGACATCGTTCTCAGAAGGAAATCAAAGTCTATGAAACAGACATATCCTTGCCTAACAGATTAGGTGATGCCCAAATAATTCATAACAGAAACAACTAAATAAAGCAAAGATGAAATATTTTTTGAAAACACCTCAGCGCACGATCCTGAAACTAAAGGCCAAAAGGGGGTCATGATTCTTTATTTGAACCGAAGTCCTTAGAAGATGGGCATATTATAAACCCTTATTTCCAATAGGAAATTAAAGATTTTCCCTTGGAACGAATTTTACAAAGGTATTTATTCTCCAACAAAGATCGAGGTCACGAGAATGAATTCTGAGACTAAAGAAATTGAAACTCAAAATGTTTGAAAAATATTCTACTATGGAAGTGATTATTCTTATGAGAACTCAGTGTTGAAATTATGTCCATAAATTATGGTGTAATAACTATTTATGAGTATTTAACTATTTCTCAGACATTTTGTATTACTGGATTTAATGAATGAATGAAAGTTTTTCTATTAATTAAAGTATATTTATAATTTACTCAAGTCCTGGAACTAGTATCAATGTAAGAACAGTAAAGATAGAGGGGTCTTCTAGACAAACTCTTCTTAAATAGCTCAAAACATTATTCGCAGTCTTAGGATCGATTGGGTAATCGAGTCCAGTTATGATTGTTACATTGAACCAGAGGATGCCGGTCTCAGGGCACGGGAGTGGAGACTCTTACAGTTGACCTAGATATTTTATGGAACATGTTGAATAGACCAGTAACAAATTAATTTAGAACAAAATCGTTTATCTAGCTCTAAATCTAATTGTTACACCTTAAAGGTATTTTCATAATTACCTTAATCTTGAGGTGAATACGAAGCTTGACTTAGTTACTTGTGGTCTTTGATATGATAAAGGAGTAAGTTCAAATTGTCAGACAATACATCGGCTGTTAGGATCGTGATTCAATTATGTTCAAGTTGCGTGATTCACAGATATGAAATTCATGATGAGATTGCAAATGCAACAATATCACCTTATGCTTTATTGATGGATGTTTGAATAAATTTACTTGGCCAATTATTCGATGAAATGAATCATTGAATAAGACATTGTGAACTGTATGAGACAATTTACTATTATGTCTTTCTTATTCAAATGAGTTAAGGAAATAATAACCAGAGGGGTAAAATGATAATTTTATATCCCACTCTTGTTACTGATATTCACGAAGGGTAATATGTTAAAAGATTATGTGGACCATGAAATAAAATATTTTATTTGCACAAACAAAAAATGTAGCGCGCATGAATCACAAGTTAATTTGGCATCAAACCTATAGTGGAGTCGTACGATGTCTGGATTAAGTAGGTCGAGAATTTATGAAGATAAATTCGTTGAGTATTTGAATCCTATAGCTTTATTCATGTGGGTCCATTCGGTCTCAGGAGCAAGTCATAAGGGCATGAATGAAAAACAACACCAGTTGGACCAAAAACGTATTTTGGACCAATGTATATTTTCTGAACCTATATGTGATGGGTGTTGTCACTTAATAAGTGAAGAGCAAGTAATTAATGTTCTAATTAATTAATTGATTAGTTTATCATGATTGTATAGTTAGCAACTAATAGAAATTAATAAATTAATTGATGGAGATCAATTTAATTTATCAGTTTGGATTGATAAATTTGTACACAACATTGACTCTAGGGTGATATGCAGTTCGACAATTGCAAACATTAGAGAATGAATTTTTGGTAATTTAACATATAGAGGTGTATGTGAAAATTCCCTGATAATTATATAAGGGATGACATTATGGTTGGCTCCCTAAGTGTGTTGACACAAACACTGAACACAATGTGTGATTACAAAGCTGAGAAAATAGTTTCTCTCCCTCCCCCTTAGTTGCCGCCGGAATACACCAGTGGAAGATATATTTTTTTCTTTCTCAATTATTTTGAGAGCCCACACTCAGTTCTTAACAGCGTTTTTGTGAAATATGCTTCTGAATCCAACGAGTGATTGTTGGTGTGAAGACTGATTGGAGTTATACGAAGAACGAAGTTTACAAAGGCAATTAATGGGATTCTACCAAGTTAGAAATTCTACGATACAACATAAGGTATAAATTATTTTTACCTCTATTGAGTAGGTTTAACTAAGTATGCAAAATCATAAGTATAATTTTAATATTTAGTATGACTAAAATGATTTTAAAATATTTTTTGATATTCCACCTACAAACCATTAATGGTTCAATTATTTTTCTTTAAATTTTAAAACTCGATCCAACAATTAGCATTAGAGCCTTGGGTTATTGATTATGCATATTCTGTGTTTAAACGTATGTGTCGTTGGATGTTGTGATATCGGCACATAATTTTGTATGGTAGATTCAACATAGTTTTAAATGTGTTATACGGATGGATCTCGATGTATTGGCTATGCGTTTTGTTTTTCAGTTTTAGAATTCATGTACGTCAAAATGGAGGTATATGATTTTATGTAATTTATTTTCTTGCAAACGTTATGGATTTAGAAACCTATGGATCTGGGAAATCTAAGGGTTTTGGAAACCTATAGATTTGGAAACCTTGAGTTTTTGGAAACTTTAGGGTTTAGGAAATCTTGAGGTTTTAGAAACTTTTGGGTATAGGAAGCTTTAGGGTTTTTCCAATCTAGTCCCTAATTTTTTTTAATTAATTTGGTACCTTTTCAACACTAATTAATTGAAATTTATTTTATAAATTGTTTTTAAAAATAAATCAATTGATAAGTTGCTTGGTAATTTATTTATCAAAGTAAGGTTTTAAAATGAAATTGAAATTTTGAAAATGGGACTGAATTTTTGTAAATAGTTACAAATTGGTGAGACTTCTAAAGGAGGATGAGAGTTTATAGGCGCCATGAAGATTAGTATTTAACTTATTATAATTTATTTATTATTCATTTTATGGGTTGTGATTAAAAATGAGCCATATATAGGTTAATTTTGAATGAATGATTTATTATTAGTACCATCACATAACATACTATATAGAAATAGTGATATGACAATATAAAAAATGTCATGTAGTATGTACGTGCATCATTGTAATTTAAATTTATAATGGGTTATAATTTAAATACAATGTAAATTTTATAAAAGTTATAAATTTTAAATTGAGATTTAAATATTATAAAATATTATAATTTTTAGAACTTGTTTTTTCAAATTAATAAAAGAGTTATGTTTTTGAAAAAGTAACGAAAAATTTATTTTTCCAAAAACTAAGTGGGGGAGTCGTTTTCGTTGAAACGTTCCCAAGGTCTCCAACGCTAACTTGATCGTGGCAGGAGAATGGTTTAGAGCCGCCCTAGCGGTCCTTCCTTCAGTGGAAGAAACTTAAGAATCGTTTCGCTTTGAGTCTTCAAGTTTCTTGAGAAGCTAAGGCTTGTAAAGGAAGTGGTGAGGCAGGACCGTTCTTAGATAAACTGTTAGTTCATAACAACCTTGAAAGCCGATACGTAGGTCAAACACTTAGAGCGAAGCACATTGGAATCCCTCGTAGGGGCTAGTCAATGGGCTAAGGTTACCAAAACCATTGGTGACTGGTTAATTAAGAAAAGATTTAGTTTGAATTTCATTGATAAATATATTGGTATTTTAGAAATGATTGCTTAACTGCTACTACATGTCTGATAGATAAAATGTTTTATGTAAAACAATTAGTTTCAATCATATGTGACACTAAAGTAAAATGTTGTAGTCTGACTCAATTGATCCAACATATTTGTGGCATTTACTTCCTTACCACATTAGCCTGGATAAGATTAAAAGACTTACAAATGATGGTCCATTGCAAACTTTAAGTGTGAGATCTCTATCCATATGTGAATCATGTATAGAATTCAAAATGACCGAGAGACCCTTTTCGGCGAAGTGTGAAAGAGCCACTCAATGCATCAAACTCGTACATAGTGATGTATGTGGGCCTTTGAATATCCAAGCAATAGGAGGTTATGAATACTTTATATTCTTCACTGATGACTACTCACATTTTGGACATATTTATTTAATATACTAAAAGTCTGAAACCTTTGAAAAATTCAAAGAGTATAAGGTTATGGTTGAGAAGAAATTGGAAAAATAAATCAAAACACTGCAATCTAATTGTGGTGAAGAGTACTTGTTAGGAGAGTTCGAAGACTTTCTTAAGGACGAAAATATTCATTCACAACTTACAACACCTGGTGTGTCAGAGAGAATGAATTGAACTCTGATGGATATGGATAGATCCATCATGAGTTACTCATCCATCCCATATTCATTCTGAGGATACGCCTTGGAAACAACAATATGCATTTTGAACCAAGTTTCGTCAAAGACGGTACCTGGGATGCCATATGAAGGATACAATGGATGGAAGTCATCTGTTAACCACCTTAAAATATAGGAGTGCCCGACACAGGTTCTGAAACCAAAGACAAGCAAGTTGGCCAGTCGATCAGAATTATGCATGTTTGTAGGATACCCCAAAAGAATGAAAATGTATGCCTTTTATAGTCCGGTTGACAAGAAAACATTTGTTAGCATGAATGCACATTTTCTTGAAGAATACTATATAAGAAGTGTGAAGTCAAGAAGCACTCTTATACTAGATGAATAATGAGTGAGAGGACACCGACTCCCCAAGCAGGAATTGTTTTTGATTCAATAGTGGAAGAACCACAGCATGAGCGAGAGCCTATGGAGCCTCGACATAGTGGGAGGGTTGTGAGATAGCCTGACAAGTACATGTTTTATGGAGATGCGTCAAATAAGGATTATGATGAACTTGTCTCCTACTCACATACCATGGTTGGTCCTCAAGAAAATCTATGGCAAGAAGTCATGAACGTTGAGATATAATCGATGTATTCGAACAGAGTTCAGAAACTTATAAGTCCTCCTGAAAGGGTAAAACCCGTAGGGTGTGAATGGATTTATAAGAAAAATAGAGGTCCATGTGAGAATGTGTAGACATTCAAAGCTAGGCTGTCCATTTCTACTGCCCTCGGTTAGGAAATCTGGTAGATGAATGTCAAGACTGCTATTCTAAATGACAATCTTGAAGAGCGCATTTATATGGCTCAACCAGACGGGTTCATGGAGAAAGGAAAAGTGAGCAAGGTTTGTGAATTGCTGAAGTCCATTTACGGACTTAAGCAAGCGTCCCAATCATGGAATATTAGATTTGATAAAACTGCCAAAAACTTCAATTTTGAGCAGCTAGTCGATAAACCCTGTGTGTAAAGATGATACACGAAGGGAAGGTGGCTTTTTTAGTCTTTTGTACATGGATAATATTCAACTCATTAAGAATGATGTAGGAAAATTATTTGTTGTCAAGATTTAGCTTGCAAAACAATTTGATATGAAGGATCTTGGAGAAGTTACATTTATCCTAGGTATTCAGATCTTTTGGGATCAAAAGAACAAAAAATTGACACTATCTCAAGCATCTTATATTGATAAGGTGATGAATCGCTTCAGTATGCAAGACTTAGAAAAAAAGATATCTTTCCTTTATTCATAGAGTCAGCCTCTCCAAGGAGCAGACTCCTTAAGAAGAGGATGGCATGAGAAAGATTTCCTATGCCGCAGCTGTAGGAAGTCTCATGCATGCGATGCTTTTCACTAGGCCAGATATTTGCTACGTCATGGGCGTAGAGAGTCATTTTCAATCTAATCCTGGAATCGAGCACTGGAATACCGTCAAGCATATCCTTAAGTATCTTAGGAGAACAAGGAACTAAATTCTTGTGTATTCAGGTACTAACCTGAATATGACAGGGTATATTGATTTTGACATCCAAGTAGACAAAGATTCTAGGAGGTCCACTTCAGGATCGATGTTCATCTTGAATGGTGGAGCAGTTGTATAGAGAAGTATAAAAAAATCTTGCATTGCTAATTCTATCATGGAAGCAGAATACGCGACAACTTGTGAAGTGCTAAAGAGGCTATGTGGCTTGGAAAGTTCTTGAATACTCTGAAAGTTGTTCCAAAAGCTGACATGCCCATGACACTATATTGTGATAAAAATGGGGCTGTAGTGAATTTGAAGGAACCAAGGAGCCACAAAAGATCCAAACACATAGAGCGTAAGCATCACCTGATTAGAGAGATTGTTCAGCATTGAGATGTTGTAGTAAAACACATATCAACGGTCAACAACCTGAAAGATCCAACACGAAGACTTTAAGTAGTAAAGTCTTTGATGGTCATCTAGAGGGAATGGGGATACCAGATTATACACGCCTACTTTAGTCCAAGCGAGAGATTGTTGGAATTATATCCCTAAAGTAGAGTGTAATAACTATTTATAAATATTTAGTTATTTTTAGACATTTTGTATTACTGAATTTAATGAATGAATGAAAGTTTTTCTATTAATTAAAGTGTGTTTATAATTTACTCAAGTCCTAGAACTATTGCCAATGTAAAAACAGTAAAGATAGATGGGTCTTCCAGACAAACTCTTCTTAAAAATTTCAAAAAGTTATTCGCAGTCTTAGGATTGACTGGGTAATCGAGTCTAATTATGACTATTAGATTAAATCAAAAGATGCCGGTCTCGGGGCATGGGAGTGGAGACTCTAATAATTGATCTAGTCATGTTATAAAACATGTTGAATAGCCAGTAACAAATTAGTTTAGAACAAAACTGTTTATCTAAATCTAAATCTAATTGTTACAATTGGTATCAAAGCCTTCAGTTATTGATATGCATATTCTGTGTTTAAACGTATATGTCGTTGGATGTTGTGATATTGGCATATAATTTTGTATGGTAGATTCAAAATAGTTTTGAATGCGTTTTATGAATGGATCCCGATCTATTTGCTTTAGGAGTTTTATTTTTTAAATTGAGAATTGGTGTACACTAAAATTGAGGCATATGAGTTCTTGCAAAATTTGTATTTTTTTTTAAAATTTCATGTAATCCGTCGCTGCCTAAGTCACCGTCAAAAACTTCCGCTGTCGTTTGTCGCTTTCGCGCCACTGCGCCGCCGCCCACAGCGTTCCCTACACCATTGATCACCTAATTGAGGTTTTGAAAACTTTTGAATTGTGGAAACCTATGGATTTAGGAAACCATTGAGTTTTTGAAATTTTGAGTTTTAGAAACCTATGGATTTTGAAAACCTTGAGTTTTTAGAAACTTTCGGTTTTAGAAAATTTTGAGATTTTGGAAATTTTTGGGTTTAAGAGATCTTAAGATTTTTTCCAATCCAGTCCCTAAAAATTATTTTTATTTAATTCAGTAAGTTTTCAACACTAATTAATTGGAAAAAGGAACTTAATTGAGTTATTCAACTTGGAAATGTTGCTAGTGAACCTATGAAATTGTTGTTGCTCAGATCCATCAGAAGTTTTTGGGAGAAAGATACAAGATAAGTTTAGAAGTTTGAGATAACCTCATAACGTTTTGATCATCATGAGCAACACCCAGATTCGCAAAGGAAACAAGGGAAATGATCCGTAGAAGTTTGTGAGCTATTATATCCATTTTTCCACAATGAAAAATGAACTTAATTGGCTATTGGATTTGTAGTACTATCATATTGTTTCAACACTTCTAAAGTATATAAAATAAATAATTCAGTGTAGTTTTCGGCTTTTAAATATCGCATGTGGAACATTTTAATTAATCCGATACAAAAAAGTGTCATCACATTTAAATATAACTTTTTACATTTTTAAAAAAATATTTTTGATGAAATTTTAAAAATAATTATTTAACTTATTAGTTTTTTTTACATTTGACAAAAAAAAACACATTAATTTTTACAAAATAAGAGAATACAAGCCAATATAAAAATCATTTTTATAGTCAACATTAAATTCAACACACGTATATATATAATTTCAATCATAAGCTAATGCATTTTAAAATAATAGTCCAATTTTCTTTATAGATTTAATATTATTTTTAACTTTGAGGATTTTATCTCAAAGACTAGTTATGAATCTAGTCAAAGTTTCTCCGAAGTCACAATTAAAAAGAAAATTTACTTCTTTGACAATAGTTATTAAAAAAAATTCTTTGACAAAAACAGGAAATTAGTTTTAAAAAATTAAAGAAAACAGTTGTATCCCACTTCATTCATTATTTTTCATTAAAGTACTTTTAACCAATCAAATAATGACATGTGTAAAGCACACTTTCCAACTCATCATCTTCCCCATTGAAACCCATCTTCTTCCTCCATTACTCTTTTTCAGTGAGAACTGCATCTTCAGTGGCATGACTCAGGCGCGTCGTGGCCGCTACGTCACGGTAGCGGCGCGAGGACCGGGAATTTGGCTATTCCCGCTATATCGGTGTGTAACTGTCTCGAAGACCTCCGAGATCGTTACGTCGCGGCCGTTACGCAACGTAGCAGCCACTGTTTGAAACCATGGGTCTTTCCTTGTAATCTTTGTATCAAGAATTTAGTAGTAGTTGTTGTAACAACTGGTATCTAACCAACTGATATTGTACTATTTTAAGGAAGTGAGTAATCATATCAATAGTAAGCTTTCAAAGCATTTTCACATTTCCCTTATTTCTACATCTCTTATTCCTTTCATAATTCTCTACTTTCTTCTCCCAGCAAAAATCTTTCATGGTATCACAGCACGCCAAAGACAAACGTCATTCATTGCCGCCATAAATGCTTTTGGAATGATTCTTTCTCACGGGCTCACTCTCCAATTTTCTTTCATATATATGTAATATGATATCAATCATATTAGATTCTTTACATTTCATACTATGAAATATCACATCACGTCTATTCTTAAAACTCAATCAGTTTTTGGTTACGTGGATGGAACACTGTCATGCTCAAATCAGTTTGTGAACAATGAAAAGGAGAAAAGATTCTGAATCTGACGTTTGATCAATGGTTTACTCAAAATCAAGCCTTGATTACACTAATTAATGCTACTCTGTTACTAATGACTCTTTCTTACGTTGTAGAGTGCAAGGCTTTAGTGGAGGTACGAAGTTCAATAGAAAAAAAGGTTTTCTTCTATTCCTAGATGACTGCAATTAAAGTATGAAATTCAGACTATTAAAAAGAAGAGTTATATTCTGAAAATATTGATTCTTATTTCTTAAGAATAAAAGAAATAAAAGATATGTTGGCTGTAGTTATTCTCAATTTAGATGATGAAGATATGCTCTTGTACACTACAAATAGTCTTCTTGTTGAGCATAATGCACTTAGAACTACTATTAGAGTAAAATAGCTGAATCCATGAGTCTTCACTACAGGAAAACCCATGAGTCCTCATTACAAGAAATATGACATTCTACAAGATTTAAATACAGAGTTTGTAGTCCCCTCTCGTTAAAAACTCAAAACAATAAGATTTTTTAAAAATCAAGTAAAAATAATTATTTTTAAAAGTAAAAAAAAAAGAGGGAGGCAAATTAAGTAAAAGCGGTACATAAAAAAATATTGGAGATTAGGTAATTTAGGACTTAAGCGTTGTTTCCTTCTCGAGCTATCTTAGAAACTCAAATTGTTGATTTTTAGAGAGAAGCTCAAATCGTTGCTTCTCTCTCCCGATTCCTCTCAAATTTTCAAAAGCTCCGGTCCTTCTCTCCCTCGACTCTTCTCTAGATCCTCTTTCTCGCAGCAAGTCAGCATCATCATCTCCCTTGTCTCCCTCGTCTCTCTCGTCTCAGATTTTCCTCTTTTCATCTCCCTTACCCTCTCATCTCAGTTCTGCCTCTATTCGTCTCCCTCACCTCTCTCGTCTTAAATCTACCTCTCTTCGTCCCCATCGCCTCTCTCGTCTCAGATGTGCCTCTAAGATTTTAACTTTTTGTCTAGATTACAGAAGTCTCACAGTTCAAGTCTTTTCTATAGATTTTTTCTCAAATTTTCAGATTTTTCTTTAACGTAGATGCATGAATCACCATACAATGTATGGTTTCACTGTCGGTGTCTGGTGGGGCTCGGTTACTTCTCATGATTTGGATGAGATGAGGTCTGCGAGATTCAGTTCATGGATTTCTATCCTCGTTTACGGGTCACTATGCATTTGTTTTTAGATTTTACTTGTTTTGGGTGAGGTGAGAGCTTCAGATCAGGAGTGTGTTATATAATAATTTTAGTATTAAAAAATAACTAAATATGTTATTTGTGATTGGGGTGATCATATAAGTTACATTTAAATTAACCGATATCTAGATATTTATCTTATTAAAATAAATAATAAATTTGAGAAAATTACCACGTGACATGTTGGACTGCCGTATGTCAATCTTTGATTTTTGAATGAGAGATTGACATGACTTACTGTAGTGCCTCATGACACTATAGTGGTGGTGTGACTCTGTAGCGCTTTGAGGCACTACAGTTCTTCACGGCACACTGTAGTGCCGTGTGGCAATTGCAATGGGTCTCATTGCAATGGCACATGCGTAAGTAATTTATTATTTTATAAATCCCTAAAAATATGATGAGCCTTGACCTAGAAGATATATATAGATATTATTCTATTAGCCTCAGTGTGAGCAACTGTGTGATTAAAGGTTAATAAAAAGACTCTGTGATTTTTCCTAATTTTCTCTCAGAGTTTTTTTCTCAATATAGTCTTTCTCTAAATCTCTATATCTCATATGTTGAGTACATCCAGAGATAGAAAAGTTTCTTTGATGTATTCTATGTGCCCACACACGTAGTAATGTGTTTGAGGAATGGCTTGAAAGATCTTGGTGTGAATTTCACAGTCTTGAAAATTCAGCGGCTGCGGCACTGACGGTAGCTCCGCCGTGAGGGACGCTGGCAGTTGGCCTGCCGGTGGTGGATGGGAGGCCGACAACGGTGGTGGGAGTGTCCCACTACAACCGCCAAAGACAATTGTTGTAATTTCCAGGGTATGTTTCGTAGAAACCTTGATAGTGTGTTGCACTATCCCTCCGATATTTCGTGAAAACCCTAATCCTATATTTTATTTTTTAATTTTGAAAATAATGTAATTTTAAAAGTAGTTTAATTTTTATTTTTTGAAAATTAAAATTAGTCGATTGATTGGGTTTAACCCAAGTTTGATAAGTCATTAAATTATTTTTGAACTAATCAAGTTCAATAAATTTTAAAAGATAATTAAAGGAATTATTCAATTCGATAAATAGTTTATCCTAATTAAAAGAGTTTTGATCAAAGCATGAATATTATGAAGATGGACCTCAGGTGGAGAATGAGCTATTTTGGAAATATGTACTCTAGTAGTTCACTTCGTAATTTAGTTCTATTTTTCAATGTTGTAATCTATAAATACCCAATAGTCACTCCGTTTATCTTTTATTTATTTAATTGTTTAAATAAATGTTTATTGATTTGATTGATAACATGACCATGCATTAGTCGATCATATGCCATACATGAAAACCTACATATTTTTGTTTAATCATGCATCTCATTAGTAGAAACATGATTGATTAGGACTCTCCTAATTTATTTATATGGATTATTTTGAAAAATCAATTGCATGAAAACTGTTAAATTTTAATTAGTTAAACTTGGTAATCACACCACTTTAAATACCTTAATAACCTTTAGGATAACTGACTTTATTAAAAGAGTTTAATTAAAATTTGATGAATGTAATTAATTAATTATTCTTAGTTTACGTAATTTTGACCTAGACTCTTTAGAAGACGAAATGAACTTAGACAAATTAAATTGGATTAATAATTAATTTTATATTCATAGGGTTATTTTAACTAGTAATTAATTTGGAATTAATTGATTAGTTAAATAGAAATACATTAATTATAAAATAGTAAATGAGAGTTAAAACAGAAACACATCAATTATAAAATAGTGAATGGGAGAAAGTTGACATGTCAATGTAATTTATGGTCTCCATTATTAATACAATACCGTGAGATATAGTGTGAGCCTCGAGATGACTTTGTTTTCATCCCTCTAAGGAAGGTTTTACTGTATCAATATCAAGATTGAACTTCTTAAAAAGATATGACTAAGTGATATAGTTTAGACTTGACTGACCCTATGGTGGCACATTCTAAATCAAGTATGGAATTTGAAATGATGGGTTACACTCATAAAGTCACAAATTAAGTTTTGAGTAGATAATTGTAACTTGACCAAATAAGCGATACCTTACTATTAAAAGAGAAAATATGTGATATTTTAAGTTTTAATAGATATGAATGAGAATGTCTCATAGACAGTTTAAAATTAATCTGACTGACCCTAAAGCAGCACATTAATTGTTAGGTTGTCTTTTCATGAATTAGTAATTGTTAAGTTTATGTGTTTGATATGTTGCAATCATGCATCACCTTTACTTTCTGAATTTTTTGATATTTTTTACAATTCTATTGAATTATGTATGTTTTGTTTTTTTAGTTATTAATATGTCTACCATGCGCTACCCCATTCTTGCTTTTCTTGCACTCGAAAAACTCGATGGTGATAGCATTATAAGATGGAAATCAAATTCAAATTTGATGCTAATATGTGAGAACCACAAGTGTCCTTACTAAGGAATGTCCTGAAGAGCTCGCTCATGATGCCCTGAAAAATGTTCGGGACAAATATGATACTTAGATTATAGATTTATGGGCTACCATTGATGTTATGAACAAGTTACAATTCAATAAAACCCCATCATTGAATGAACTACAAACTTTTGAGTCACTCAACAAGAAGATGACCAAAGAGGGTGAGGCAAAATGTTGCTGAGAAAAAGTCTTCTTCCAATGTTGTTAATAGTAACAAAAGGAAGAATAACAATAGTAAAGACAAAAGTAAAAATAAGAAAATAAAGAAATCCAAGAAGTCACCTAAAGGCCAAGAAGAACAAGAAAGACAACAACTCCAAGAAGAAAGAACAAAGAGAAAATGTTTCCATTGTGGAGTTGAAGGTCAATATAAGAGAAACTGTAACAAACATCTTACTGAGCTGAAAAGAAAGGTAAATATGATTTACTTGTACTTAAAGCCTGTGTAGTGGAATATGATTTGTCATCCTGGATATCGATTCAGGAACCACTAACCATGTATGTTCTTCTTTGCAAATGCTTGATTCGTCAAGGGAGCTGGCTGATGGCGAGGTGATAATGAGAGTTGGCAGTGGTGCGCTCATGTCAGCATAAGCATTAGGGACAATCTGTTTAAGCTTTAGAAATAATTTTATTATTTTAAACAGTGTGGATTTTATTCATGGTTTTTTGATAAATTTGATTTCTTTATCATTATTGCATGAATAATTATTTGATATTTCTTTTATGAATAATCAGTTTTCTAAATTTGAAGAATAGATTCAATATTTTCTATGCAAAAGTTTCGAACGGACTGTATATGCTTAAATCGACTGAACGTGCGTTAAATAATTCAGAATTATTTAAAGTAGCAAATCCTAAAAATAAAAAATGGGAAAGAGTTTTGCAAGATGATGACATGTATCTATGGCCTCTTAGATTGGGACATATTAATCTAGTTAGATTTAACTGATTAACAAAGCATGATACTTTGAGAGAATTAAAAGTTGAGACTCTTTCGGTTTGTGAATCTTATCTAGATGGTAAAATGGCTAAGAGACATTTCTCTAAAAGGGCCAATGAGCCGAAGAACCACTTGAGCTAGGACATAGTGATGTCTGTATACCGATCAATGTACAAGCTAGAGGTGTATATGAGTATTTTATCACTTTTATTGACGATTACTCTAGATACGGTTATACTTACCTAATGTAAAAAAAGTATGAAACTTTTGGAAAGTTTAAAGACTTTAAAGCTGAAGCTGAAAAGTAATTAGGTAAATCTTTGAAAACACTTCGATCAGATCGAGGTGGTGAAGACTTGGATTTAGAATTCAAGGATTACCTACTGGAGTATGACATCCTATCCCAACTCACAGAACCTAGATCGCCACAATAAAATGGTATTTCAGAAAGGAGAAATTGAACCCTATTGGATATGGTTAGGTCGATGTTAAGCTACTCATCAGTACCACTCATATTCTAGGGATATGCACTTCAAACAACAGCCTACATTTTGAATGTAGTGCCTTCTAAATTAGTAAGCAAGACACCTTTAGAGTTATGAAATAGCTCTAAACCTAGTTTACGTCATTTTCGTATATGGGGGTGTCTAACTCACGTTCTTAGACCCAAGACTGGAGAGTTAGTCTCAAGGTCTGAAGTGTGTATATTTGTTGGCTATACTCTAGAAACAAGAGGTGAGTATTTTTCTAGTCACAAAGACCAAAAAATGTTTGTATCGACAAATGCCACTTTCCTTGAACATGAAAATATATGAAAACTACAAACCTCAGAGAAAGTAGTTCTTGAAGGATTAGCATCTGATGAGATAAGACCACCTTCATCTATAACTGATTAACGCCATACCAAGAAACCTGGTGCAACATCGTAGTGGGAGGATTGTAAGATAACCTATTAGCTATGAAGTAGAGGCACTTGTCCTAGTGTTAGACACTGATAAGGATGATACATTAACCTTTTAAAAGGTGATGGAAGATCCTGAAAAGGAGAAATGACAAGATGCCATGAACCAAGAAATGAAATCAATGTATTCCAATTCTGTCTGGGAACATGTAGATCCACCTGAGGATGTCAGGCCCAGTTGATGTAAATAGATCTTCAAGAAGAAGATAGGTATAGATGGAAAAGTAGAGACTTTCAAAGCATGGCTAGTAGCCAAAGGCTATACTCAAAGGTAAAGAGTCGATTACAAAGAGACATTCTCTTCCATTTCCATGCTAAAATCCATTCGAATCCTTTTATCCAAAGTCGTTAGTTTAGACTATGAAATATGGCAAATGGATGTCAAGATAGCCTTTGAATGACTCTCATGAACAAAACATCTATATGGTGCAACCAGAAGGGTTCGTGAAAAAGAGGCAAGATCATAAAGTATGCAAGTTGCTTAATCTATTTATGGATTAAAGTAAGTATTAAGATCTTAGAATCTTACCTTTGATGAAATTATTAAATTGTATGGATTCAAGCAAAATGTTGACGAAGCTTGTGTTTATAAATACATCAAAGATAAGATAGTGGTTTTCTTAGTTCTTTATATAGACAACATTCTACTAATTGGAAATGATGTAGAAACTATGTCAAAAGTAAAGAAGTGGTTAGCTGAGAAATTCTAAATGAAAGATTTTGGAGAGAAGAACTATGTTCTAGGCATCAATTCCTAAGAGATATATAGAACAAGCTCCTGACACTTTCTCAGGTATCTTATATTGATAAGGTATTGTAGATATTCTTTATAAAAAATTTCAAGAAAGGTCAATTACAGACCATACATGAAATTTTCCTTTCCAAGGAGCAATGTCCTAAGACACCTTAGCAGGAAGAGGATATGAGTAAGGCTCCTTATGCTTTAGTTGTTGGTAGTCTCATATATGCTATGTAATGTACGTGACCAAACATTCTGTTATGCATTAAAAATTGTTAGTCGTTATCAATCAATTCCTGGTCTAGAACATTGGATTGCAGTAAAACACATTTTCAAATATATTCAGAGAATGAGAACTTATATGCTTGTTTATTCAGGTGGAGACTTGAACCCCATTAGATATACTGATTCTAATTTTAAATTAGATAAGGATAGTCGAAAGTTGATGTCTGGATCAATATTCACCAAAGGTGAAGGAGTTGTAGTCTGGAGAAGTATTAAACAAGCCAATATTGCAGATTTCACTATGGAAGTTGAATATATAACGGCTTGTGAAGCTGGGAAAGAAGTGGTATGGCTCAGAAAGTTCTATACTGATCTGGAAGTATTTCCAGATATGGACAAACCAATTATCCTATATTGTGATGAAAGTGGAGAGGTAGCTAATTCCAAAGAGTCAAGGAGTCACAAGAGGGGTAAGCACATTGAGAGAAAATATCATATTGTAAGAGAGATCGTGTATCGAAGGGTTGTGATTGTTATGAAGATAGCGTTAGATCAGACATTTGCTATGAAGTCATTTGAGGGTCATGTGCAAAATATGGGCTCGAGAGATGCCACATTTGCTTTACGGTAAGTGGGAGATTATTGTGTATAGTGTGCTCAAAGCATATGTGTAGACAATTTTAATATGAAATTAATGAAATTACATTTTTCTTATAATTGTTCTTTTAAATTATTATTTAATATCTAAAAATTCCATATTCATTAATGAGATATGATCTTGTATAAGTACGAGAGAATTAATATCATAGATAATGAATAAAATAATCCGTAACATATTAAAGTATGGAACCTTTAATGAATGGTTGCTAGTACGGTTCACTAAGTATTTTGAATGCCTGTGAACTAGATCCGGATCACTGATGTGGATAAACATCTTAGTGAAAGTACTTTATATAATTAGATTATATAGGACATGACCGATGTGGATTAATATCTTTATTAACTTACCGTTTATCATAAAGATTTAATACACATCAAAACAGATGATCATAATATGTATATCAGTCTGAATCGTGAGTAGTCATGAACTCCTATGCTTATCTATTGGATATTTTGATTCACTCATTAAAGTTTATTTATAAAATGGACTAGTGACTTTTGTTTTGGAGATTCAATGATATAATTGGTTGGGAACATGATCATACAAGATTTGGAATCCAAGCTTTCTTAATGGATTGTATATTGGTTTCCATAAGTGTTAATTCTAGAACTAAATTGTTATTGAGCTCAAATTTATAATACGATTATAAATTGGCCGTTCACTAGTGAAGTAATGGTACTTAAGTATAATGAAGTAATTAGAAGGGTAAAATAATAATTTTGACCAGCTCTGATTTACGAACCAATGATTGGAGGACATAATTACATGAAGTGATTATATCAATGGATAGCACGAGAATATTCTGTAAATATATTCTGTAATTTCAAAGAGTGCGATTCCATATTTATAGTGGAGTAATAATAGAATTAATAAATAATATTATTTAATTAAAGAGTTTAATTAATAATATGATTTATTGGAGTTTGAAATTATGGGTCCATGGTCCGTCCCTAAGACACCTCTGTACTACACAATCTATGGTGTGAATATTTCACGATATGAGAAAATGGTTAACTTTCGAAATGAATTAAATTTTTAAGGCAAGTATATAATTATAGATAATTATTTATAATTAATTAATTAAGAGTTGATTAATGAAATTTTTAATGTAATTTTCAAAAATTACAATTAAATAATTATATCGATTAGTTTTTTTGTTGATCGATAAGTGAGACAACATATTGGATTTCTGAAATTAAATAATGCTAAGATATTATGAGATAATAGTTCAAAATTTGAATAAACTAAATCTGTTATTAGTAACCTAACTAATAAGTGAGTTGATTAAGGTGCTTAGATAAGTTAATTTTGAATTAACTGATATATATTTATCTGATTAAAATAAATAATAAATTTAGAAAAATTACTTCGTGGCATGTTGGACTGTAACATGTCAACCACTGGCTTTTCAATTGAAATTGGCATGAGTTATTGTAGTGCCACATGGCATTATAGTGAGACATGACACTCTGTAGTGTAGTGATGCACTACAGTTCTACACGGCACACTATAGTGTCGCGTGACACTGCAGTGTTGCTCAATTACATTAGGTCCCACTGTAATAACACATTTGTAATTAATTTATTATTTTATAAATTTCTAAAAATCTGATGAGCCTTGACCTAGAAGAAATATATAGATATTATTCTATTGGCCTCAGTGAGTGCAACTGTGTGATTAAAGTTTAATAAAAATTCTCTGTGAGTTTTCCTAATTTTCTCTCAGAGTTTTGTCTCACAGTAGTCCTTCTCCAAATATCTAGATCTCATGCGTTGAGTATATCTAGAGGTAGAAAAGTGTATTTGATTTATTTTACGTGCCCACACACGTCCTAGTGTGTTTGAGGATTGACTTGAAAGATATTGGTGCGGATCTCGCAGTCCGTTGTTCGTGGGATTACAAGTTCATTATTTGCAAGGAAGCTTGATAAGACTACAAGATGCATAACTCTTATATTTGTATATCTTAGATTTAATATATATATATATATAGTAGATTCGATGAGAAAAAGTGTTTTCGTTTAAAAGTTTTTTTGGAAACTGCAGCGTCGCAATTGTTTTTATTTTCAATCGATAAAGTTTTAATTTTTTTTAAAGCCATGCCTCCACGGCATGACGCTGTCGATCCCAATAAAGATAACATCCAAAGATGAAATAACCCTTCTAGATGTGGGATTGTAACATCTATTCCCTTTGGACTGAGATGAGTATCCTATAAATGCGCAACGGATATACCTATCATCCAACTTTGTTCGATTAGGACTCTTGTTTTGAACAATGCAAACACAATCAAAGACATGAGGAATAATAGGGAAAAAGGGGTTTTCAAGATGAAGAATACCTAAAGGAGTTTGCCCGCGCAAGATTCGACTTGGAACTTTATTAATAAAATATATTGTAGTGAGAACAAACATGTCCCAAAGAATTTGGGAGCAAATATATTCATGCAAGAATTGTAATGCTTATGGCAATGTTTCGGAAACTCGCAAATTTTACATTTTAACTGAAAGTGTTTACATGCGATTGTCAAAAAAGGAAATAATGACCGAAGATATTAAAAATTGACATGTCCCAAATGTGCATGCCATAAATGTATGTCTCTAAAATAAAAGGAAATAGGAAAATAAAAAATAATAGAAAAGGTAACTGGAATAATAGGATCTAGTTGTTGAAGGGGAGGTGGATCGCTAAATTAGTATAGTCCTTCCCGCTTAGACCCTCTGCCAAAATCCTCTTTGTATGACTGTCCTGCAAAAAATAATGGTCAACCAAAATAATGCAGCACAATTTAGAGTTTTAGCTAGGCGAGTAACAAATAAAAGGTTTATAGGAAATTTAGGCAAATAAAAAATAGAGGTAAAAGTAATTTCTGGAGGTAATTATACAGTCCCTCTACCGCTCACAATAGTCTGAGAACCATAAGCCAACAATGTCGAACCTTTAACAGGTTTTAATGGTGTAGAAAAATATGATAACTCACCAGTCATATGATCATTTGCCCCAGAATCCAGGATCCATATAGGTGACTCAACTACAAATATGAAGTGCAGTGGGAGTACATGAGGCAGTGGAGGCAAGAGGATCAGATGTAGGAGCAATAGCAATAGTAGGAGTCTGCTGAGACATAAGATGAGACACCTGAGCCTATAAAGCTGCTACTTGAGAGACAAATGACTCAGCTGAATTACTGGTGGCTATAGAAGTATTTGCTACCATTGTTGATCTAGTGGGTATATTAATCTTCTTCTGGATTTGAGCACGCAACTAGGGATGAAGTGTCCAACAAGTATCCTTGATATGGCCATTGTTCCTACAATGATGACAAAATGTTCTCCCAGCTCGAGGACAAGAACAAGAGAAATCACGAGCACCAAGAGCCATCTGATCATTATTACTAGCAGTGGCAGGGATTGGTGTCAAGACCGAGATAAGACGTCGATGCTCATCTCCATCAACTATGGCAAATGGCTAAAGCAAGGATGGTAGATGAAAGGAATTAAGGATCTGGACATGAAGTGGCTCAAATTCAGGCTTAAGCCCCATCAGAAATGCATGTGTGTGATGGTGATCCAGCCTCCTTATTGCTACATGAACCATTGTCCCAAAGTCACTGACTGGTTCATATTGAGCCATTTCATCCCACCGTACACGTAAATTTCTAAAAAGTTGAGGAACATTCAATCCAAGTCTTTCTAGATTGGCACTAGCGATATCCTGATATAGCTCAAAATATCGATCCTCATTCCTCGAATGGGCATACATGGCAGTCAAAGCATTCCATAAATCGGCAACCATCTCATGATACATAAACATATTATAGACTGAAGGTTCCATAGATCCAAACACCATCCCAATATCAAACATTTATCAACATCCCACGAGGCTTCCTTTGCATCGTCATGTTTAGGGCGAGGAACACGTCCTTGAAGTCAAATACTCTTACCACGCCCACCAAGAAATAACCTTAACGATCGAGACCAAGCAGTAAAATTTCATCCATTCAAAAGGACGCCAGAAACTCATCCACTGGACACGGGATAAGCCAAATCTGGCTTAACAACAGTTTTCCTAGCAGCATCTGAAAATTCAAACATCATGAATCAAAGAAAGAAACACAAATTGCCATAAAAATCCAATGGAGAGATGAAGAAAGATTGAACATAACCTACTATATCATGAAAAAGTCACCACACGAGTGACCAAAATATGGTCTAAGCCACAGCAATCCAAAAAATACAGAAAATCCTAGGATTGTTCAGCACACAACCTAGGAAAACCCAACCACTTCAAGAAACAAAGCTGGAAAGAGTAAAAAATGAGCTGGCGGCTGGAGGTGGTGGAGGCCGGTGACTGGATCGTGGCGGGTGGAGGTGGCCGGCACTATCTGGTGGGGGTTGGCGATGTCTGATGGCTGTGGTAGTGATAGGTGCCAGACTAGGGTTAGGGTTAGGGATAGACTCTTATACTAACTAGAAAACTAAAAGAATTGTTCTAATTGATTAAAAATGAGAAAGTATATGTGGTATTTTTACATATGGATAAGAAAGTTAAAAATACTAAAGTACCCTTAAATACTAGAAAAGTAAAACAAAGACAAACAATATTATCCAATATTTTTCACAAATTCAATAGCTTTAAATCACGACACTTCATCTGTAACTAACTCAGAAACTTAGCATTTCTACTCTCAATACTTCAGCATTAGAAACTCATAAAGTTGTTAATTTAGACATATCTAATTCTCTAGTTGTAGAAAACTCCAGTCCTCATACTATTGTCCAACCTATTTCCCTTTGCATGATACTTCATCACTTTCTAAAAACACTCATCCCATGCAAACTTGAGCTAAGGTGGGTATATTGCATGATACTTCATCACTTTCATGTTTCTTCATCTTTATCTCTGTCATTACCTATTGCACCTTCAACAAATTCATAGGCTTCTAAAAGTCCTCATTGGACAAAATCCATGAAAGAAGAGTTTGATGCTTCACAATCACAAAATACTTGGTCTTAAGTTCCTCTACAACCAAACAAATACTTAGTTGGGTGAAAATGGGTGTATAGACTCAAATATCATCCACATGGCACAATTGCAAGGCATAAATCAAGACTGGTAGGCAAGAGATTTCGTTAGGCAACAAGTCTTGACTATGAAGAGACATTTAGTCATGTTGTTAAGAAACCCATAGTAAGGATTATCCTTTCTCTAGCTGCATAGTTTGGATAGTCTTTAAGATAGTTAGATGTAAAGAATGTCTTCTTGCATGGATTTCTAAAGGAAGAGGTATGCATGACACAACCCCTAGATTTGTAAATTCTTTAGTATCCACATTATGTTTGCAAGCTTTACAAGTCTTCTTGCATGGTTTGACGGATTCACATCATATCTACTCACTTTAGACTTCACTTGTTCACAAGCTGATCCTATTTGTGAGATCAATGGATAATTCTGTTACTTATCTTCTACTTTATGTAGATGGTATCATTATTACTAGTACATACCCTTCTTATGTTGAGCTTCTTACCAAGCTTTTACAACAAGAATTTGAAATGGTTGATCTTGGTCAATTAAAGTATTCTTTGGCCTTGAAGTGCATCATTTCTCTGCAAAAACTTTGTTAATCAATTAAAATATGTAACTTATCTAATTAAAGAGGCCGGAATGATGATAATAGAACCCTATAAATTTCCTTGCTCCACCAATTAAAGTACTTCTTAGGCCTTGAAGTGTATCATCTTTTTAATAAAGCGCTAAAATGTTTGAAGGAAAGAATTATGTCTGCAACCAAAAGTCACTTTTCACAACTAAGATCATATATAGCTCAACAAACAGCCTTAACAAAATACAATCAAATTTTTACATAGAACACGAAGTACCGAATCATAGGAGTTCAAAATATAATTCAATTTTGTTTTCTAAACCCTAAAGTCATGAGCTTGACAACTAAGAATTATCTTAGATAACATAATTGCATGCGTGATTAACAAGATTAGAACAAAAAAAGTAGTAATTATTATGTCAACGCCATAGATTTACATGGGAGTTTAGGTTGTCAAGTAGAACAGATGTTAGCATTTGATTCGAACTCCACAAATTAATCAACCGACATTTGATTTTAACTACATAAATTAGTTAACAGAGATCCAATACGAGTCTTCTCTAAGATTGTTGGGATATCGATGAAATCTAATGTTAAATATACAAATCAAATAAGTACTATAAATAAAAATAACTAATAACAAAATGAAAAGTTATGTATCAATAAGCCTGTAATTTATTAGGATAGATAGCGTTGTCTTAAGAGAAGATACACCCCACTGCACTAAGTTATTCGACGTTTTACTTCTAACATACAACGATTCTCAAGGAGTCCTTGATGTAGATAAGAATCTCCCTGAAACCGTCAATTATTAGTATATAGTTACACATAACGTTGTCCTAAAAACATATATACTCCACTGCACTTAGTTATTGGGCGTTTTATTTTTAAGATACAACGATCCTTAAAGATTCCTTGATGCAGTTAAGAATCTCCCAAAAACCTTAATTTGCTCGTAATGCTAAAAATATGATAAAAGTATGGTAGAATTATGAAATTTAGAGAGAGATAATTGACCATAAGAAACTCATTCTCTAATTAAATAATGAAAGTTTGATTGAAAAAATAAACTTCAAATTAACATACAACATCAGCATAGTGTAATACTCTACAAAATCCTAAAAGAGTTGAGTGTGGCTGAACTGGAATTCCATAGTCCTGTTTTGTTTAGTGTTTCCTAGCTACACTAATGAACATATAAATGATCTTCTGACTAACTAATAATTGATGATCCCACTTAAATTAGGTAGAGAACTGCAAATCGTCCTTTGACAAAAAAACAAACAGAAATCGTACAAAAATAGGTTATCTTATGTGAACATTGAGGTGTTAATTAATAATTTACTCATTTCATTTGGATAATACATCTTTTAGAAAAAACCGCTTTCAATATAAAATCTTCCTTTTTCTTTTCTAAAGCATAGACAAGAGAGTGGGGATTGCTGGATTGAGCACAAGATCACCTCCTCTCACTTTTGCAGGAAAAATGTTAGTATTTCTAGAGCATCAACTATTAGTTATGAATGAGTACTATTTTTCGATAATTCTATAACATCGAATTCGAAGGAGTATTGACTTTCAATACCTGATAAGTATCGGAAATTTTCTCCCTGGCTTGGTTTAACAATGACCAGTGGGAAACACTAGTTTTATTAAAAAAAAATATCATCATAGTCTTTGGAAATCTGATAATACTATGTATAGTTTTCTTCAGGAGACATCATACTTTTTTTACTTTTATTTAATTTTTTGTCCTTTTGTTAAGATAAATCTATGCCATCCATTTTTATAATGATCGAAAAAAGATTGAAATTGATCCTCTCCTGTTCCACCAAACCTTAAACCCTGTTCCACCAATATGAGAGGATCCCTATCTAAAGTAAATAATCAGAAATATATATGTTACTAAAGAAACTCCGATTTAAGTGAGGTGTGCAAGAATGATACACCTTCTTGAATTGATGATATATTTATAGCAAGAGAATTAGGTCAAGTTAGTTACATGTTGAGAAAAGGAACTATAACATATTCAGTGGTCCCTGAGCTAGCCATTTTGAGCCAATGACATCACTGGATCTGTAACTAACTGATGGCTCTTTATGCTATGTAGGAAGCAGTGCTGGGTGGTGACTTCAATTGAAGAATGCTGAGCTGTGTACTTCACTGGACAAATTTGCCTTGGTGGAGTAGCTTGATTAGTGCAGCGATGGGGTGGCTGAGTATTTATGTTAACATTCCCCCTCAAGTGAAAAGAGATGTTAACCACATTGAGCTTGGTTTTAAATAGTAGAAATTGCGGACTAAAAATTACTTTGGTGAAGATGTCATCACTTGCTCAACAAAAGGTACATACTGGATTACTAGTTCTTTGGCCAGAACTTTATCATGGATGAAACGAGCATAAATCTATATATGTTTGGTCCAAGCATGATGAACAAGATTTGAAGCAAGTGAAACAACTCCTTGATTATCACAACAAAGCACTTAAGAAGTTGTAACATGCAATGTAGTTCAGTAAGGAGGGGTTGAATTGATGTTATTTCAGAGGTAGTGAGAGAGAGCCCTTTACTCACTTACAATATCGGGATGTGCCAAAACTTGCTGCTTCTTAGATAACCATGAAAATAAACTATCGCAACGTACATGCGATGTAAAGCGGCGATTAAAAAATTATTTTTGAAAAAAAGAAATTCGGAGTCATCACCAATTATTTTAGGTCGTGATTGGTCACCCAATTTTAAACTCAAATATTTTGGTCCGTGAAAATTTAAAGTTGGTTCGGGAGTCATTTGCGTGTGAGGAAGGTATTAACACCCCACAACACCCATTATGAAAAATGGTTACCAAATTTAATCAAATGCTATCCAAATTATTTTTTAAAATAATGTTATAGAGATTCAATTTTGAATGTCCCATTTGGTACAGTTTGCATCATAAAAATGGACAAATAAATGATCTTTAATGGGTGGTACAAAGACAATTGAAAAATTATTTTTGTTTTTTATATTTTTCTTAAATCAAAGCATTATTGGAATTACTCTCGGTATCCTAAAAATAACTCTTCACCTCGGTAGTTTGAAAAATTTGGTATCCCAAAATTTCTAAAGTCTGTCATCGGGTTTTTTAGTAGTGAAAATTAAATAAAGAATTAACAAAATTTAAATCAAATTGTTATGGTTTTAATTTATGAACGTAAATTCTGATGATAAAAGAATAAAATAATAATCACATACAATCGTGATGATATGTCCATAATACATAAATAAATAAGAAGAGATAACAACTATAAAGAAAAAGAAAGAATAATGAAAAGAAATGTTGGAGATAATAAATATATATGATAAATTGAAAAAAAAAATATGTAGAGTGAAATAATGAAACCATACATGAAATAATTAAAAAGATATACAAAAATAAATTAAAACAAATCAATAATATCTACTAAAATAATAGAAAAATAAAAAAACAAAAACAAAAGCAAAAAAGAATAAAATGCAAAAGAAAAAAAGAAAAAAAATCTCAAAAGAAAAAAAACCTTAATAGAAAGAATAGGAGAAGAGAGCTGATGAATAATAATGAACAAGATATATTGTAAACTAAAATGTAAGAAATTTGAACTACCTTAATAGAAAGAATAAGAGAAGATGAAAAATGAATAGAAATGAAAACTCTTTTTCTTTCAATTTTCTACTATTTTCTCAAGACCTCTCTTTTTCTCTCTAAGATCCCTTCTCTTTCTCACTCTCCAAATCTCCATTTTCAAATGAAGATCTCCCCTTTATTTATAGGTAAACTTTGAACTTTAGTTCTTATTTTTAGTCATTTTGTTCCCTTTTTATTTTTTAGTCATTGGACAATTCTTCTTATTTTTAGGCATTGAGCTATTTTTCAAATCATACACATAATTTTAGACTATAAAATGGGCCAAAAAATAAAATTTGTATTTTTAAAACGGTATCTACAGCTGCCTCCTTTTGTTCACGCTTCTAAACTTAAAAGGTGTACAAATGTGTAGATAAGTATTTTGATCGAGAAAAGACTATATGGATAAGGGGAATAGAATCCTCGACTTATTCGGGTTCTATGAAATGAATGAACTTATGAAATGGACCTGGATAGACACAGGCTTCAATCTCGACTCAATTCGGGTTCAATTTAACCATATTAATTGAAATGGACCAGGCGCTGACACCGGGTTTCGACCGACAAAGTCGGGTTCGATTTAACCTAAGATAAAGAAAGGACGTGGACCTGGATAGATGCAGGCATTGACCTCAACTCGATGCGGGTTCGATTTAACCATATTAATTGAAACGGACAAGGCGCTGACACCGGGTTTCGACCGCGACAAAGTCGGATTCAATTTAACTGAGATATTTGAAAGGATATAGACCTGGATAGACGTAGGCTTCGACCTTAACTAAATTCGGGTTCAATTTAACTGAAGAAGTTGAAATGATATTTGATCTGTTTTTTACAAGTTTCATATGGTACAAGAGCTAGACTAATGAAAGCTATAAATGTTAGAAAGTCATGTGTGGATTTCGAAAGAATATCCTTAAATGATTCATGCACTTGAATTGCATCAAAACAAATCAATTTGATGCATGTCTATGCATCGTAATTATTGAATATAAATGCAAAGTAATGATTATTTGAGTGCATGCATGCTATGCATGATTGTGAACATTTGTAAGAAAATTGTTTGATGATTTTTTTTTGAAAGTTGACTAATGTCACCATATCCTTCACCCTTCAAATCAATCACTTGGCCTAGGGTCATGGACTTGCAATGAAGTATCGAGTATACTTTCAACAAAATAATGCATCCTTATTCATTGGTTTGTGCCCCAGTATTCGACTTTACGTCGATGATGAAGAAAAATAAATAATTTCTCCATATTTTGCTTCTTTTTTGTATTTTAATTGCAATATTCCAATTGTGTTTTAGCCTTCGTCATGTGTATACCGACTTTCTCGTGGTGACTTTTCAGATTTCACCTCGCACTCAAATCGCATTTCTTAGTTCCTATTTTTTTTCTTTTTTTTTTAATTTACTTTCACCTAACCAAGTTTATGTTTCACCTAACCAAGTTTATGCTTCTGAGTTATTTCAAAAGTAATTAATGATATCTTAGAATTGAGAGGAATAAGAAATAATGGAAATAACGAGAAGATGAAGTATATGTATTTGTCAACTAAGAAAGAAAAAAGGTTCTTCATTGATGGTGAATAATGTTTACAAACAAGGATTTGGAAAAAAAATATTGATTAAGAATTTCTCAGTATTCGAGACAACTCTTTTTAAAAACATTTTTTTACCCAACTTCATTTTTCCTATACTTAGAGCGGTCAAACGAAGTACTTCTTGACTGTATTAGAATTGACAGTATGTGGTAAATCGTCTTCATCCATGTTTGTTAGCATGAGACTCCTCCAGAGAAGGCCTTCTTGACAATGAAAGATCATTCATAATTTAGGGTCCATTTCCCCCGGTGATCCTTTTGATATCTTTTCAACACCAAGTCTCTTTCTCGGAAACATCGGGGACGTAATTTTTTGTCATATGCGTACATCATTTTTCTTTGATATAATTGCCCTCTACATAATGCAGCCGATCTTTTTTACTTGATAAATTTAATTGCTCATATCGTGTTTGTACCCACTCTACTTCTTCTAATTTCACCTCCATTAAGACTTTGAGGGAGGTAATTTCCACCTCAATTGGAAGGACCCCTTCTATGCCATTACCAAAAGAAAATGGTGTTGCCCGAGTTTATATTTAGATTGATGTGCAGTACCCATGTAGTGAAAACGAGAGCATCTCATACCAATCCTTATAAACCTCTGTCATCTTCTCTATGATCCTTTTTATGTTCTTATTGGATGCTTCCACTACTCCGTTCATTTTATGACGATAAGGAGATGAATTATGATGTTTAATTTTGAATTTCTCATATAATTCTTCCATCATCTTGTTATTTAAATTTGTCCCATTATCTGTGATGATCCTTCCAGGTAGACCATATCGTAAATTATTTCTTTTTAATGAACTTAACAACCACACTTCTAGTTACACTCGAATAAGAACTCGCCTCCACCCATTTGATAAAATAATCTATAGAGACCAAAATGAAATGATGCCTGTTAGAGGCTTTTGGTGTGATGAGACCACTAACATCCATGCCCCACATAGAGAATGGCCAAGACGTGGTAATGACATGTAAAGGGGATGCGGGTACGTGAATTTTATCTGTATAAATTTGGCATTTATGACATTTCTTGGCGTACTTGATGCAGTCAGATTCTAGAGTTAATCAATAATATCCCGCTCTCAAGATTTATTTGACCATCATATATCCATTAGCATGAACACCACAAATTCCTTTGTAAACTTCCTCTATGATTTGATTCGCTTCCCTTGCATCAACACATATTAAGAGCACCATATCATGGTTTCTTTTGCAGAGTATTTCACCATTCAAGAAGAAACCCATGGACAATCTTCTAATAATGCGTTTATCATTCTCAGAAGCATTGGATGAATATTCCCCATTCTTTATATACTGCTTGATATCGTGATATCATGGTCTTGTGTCTGGCTCTTCTTCAACCCTTATACAGTGAGCAGGAAAATCTTGTTTCTCAATTTTCATGGGTTGCACTTGTTCCTTAAAGTCTGCGGTAAACACATATGCTTGAGTTGCCAGTGCATCTGCAATTTGATTATTCTCTCTAGATATATGGTCAAATGAGATCCTTTCAAAAGTTCGGCTTAACTTAGTTACATGTTTGTTGTAAGATACCAACTTGGAGTCTCTAGCTTCCCATTCTTCGTTTAGTTGTCACATCACCAATAACGAATCTATGTACGCTCGAAGCTTCCTTATCTTCATATCATAAGCTGCTTGAATTCCCATGAAACATGCCTCATATTCTACCACATTGTTTGTACAGTCAACGCATAGTTTTGCCATGAATGGGAAAAAACTTTCCCTCAGGAGATATGATGATTGCCCCAATTCCATGTCCTACATCATTAGATACGCCATTAAATAACATTGTCCACAATTCTGGATCCATAGATTCTCCTTCATTTTTTAATATGACTGTTATGTTCTCATCAAGAAAATTAAAATTCATAGTCTCATAATCTTGCACTGGTTGATCTGTCAGATAATCAGCAAGTACACTTCCTTTTATTGACTTTCTCGTGACATAGACAATATCATATTCCGTGAGCAACATTTGCCACTTAGCAATTCGCCCAAAAAGTGATGGCTTTTCAAAGATATACTTGATTGGATCCATCTTTGAAATTAACCAAGTGGTGTGATATAATATGTACTATATAAGCCGATGAGAAACCTAGGATAATGCACAACACATTTTCTCCAACATCGAATAATTAGACTCATAGTTTTTGAACCTTTTGCTTAAATAATATATTGCTTGTTCTTTCCTTCCAGAGGCGTCGTGTTGACCAAGTACGCAACCCATGTATTTTCCTGTTACTGTAAGATACAAAATGAGTGTACGCCCTAGAGTTGGAGGAACAAGTATAGGCGGATTTTGTAAGTATTTCTTGATCTTCTCAAAAGCAATTTGGCAATCACCATTTCATCCTTCAGTATCACTTTTACACAGAAGTTAAAGATAGGTTCAGAAGTTGCAGTTAACTGTGAGTTCAACCGGGCTATGTAATTTAATCTCCCCAAGAAACCTCTAACTTCCTTTTGAGTTTGAAGTGGAGATCAATGATGACTCAAAACTTGTCAGGGTCAACTTTTATTCCTTCCTTGCTCACGAAAAAACCAAGCAGTTTCCCTAAAGATGTTGCGAATGTACACTTTGTCGAGTTAAGCTTTAATTGGAACTTTCTGAACCTTTCAAATAGTTTTCGCAGAGTGACAGTATGATCTTCCCCTTGACAAAATTTGCCAATCATATCATCAATGTACACTTCGATTTCTTTATGCATCATATCATGAAATAGTGTTACCATTGCCCGTTGGTAAGTCTCCCTTACATTCTTTAGACCAAATGGCATAACCTTATAACAAAATGTACCCTAGAAAGTTATAAAGTGGTCTTTTCATAGTCTTTAGGAGCCATTTTGATTTGGTTATACCCCGAAAAACCATCCATGAAAGAGATGGTTGAATGTCCTGCAGTGTTATCTACTAAGCCATCGATATGAGGTAATGGAAAATTATCCTTGGGGCTTTCCTATTTTAAGTCTCTATAATCGACGCACACTCTTACTTTCTCATTTTTCTTCAGCACTGGGATTATGTTAGCAAACCATGCATTCCTGGTTTCATTTTTCGTAACTTTTGTCGCACTGGTTTACTTTCGGGCATAAGTGGAAAATGATGAACCACGATATCAGTGTCTAGACCTGACATATCTTGGTAAGACCATGCGAAGATGTCAATATACTCTTTGAATAAGTCAATTAATTCTTTGCGGCTTTGGCTTATCATAGAAGTGCCGATTTGGACTTCTTTCGTCTCTCCATCCAGTCCCAAAATTTTCACCTCCGTTAACACTTGATATGGTTGAGTTATTGTATCATCCTCTTTTACCATTTTTAACATTTCCGGAGATGGTTCGAAATTATCCTCATCACTTTCATCTGACTCTACGCTAAGAATGGGATTGTCGAAGTTATTGCTTATGCTCTTGATTTCAAAATCATCGTTCTCAAACCTGAATCAGATTATTGGATGAAAGGAAGGCGAGAAAAGAAAATAAACAATGCATGAATATGAACAACATTTCAGAAATAGAAAAAGTAGATATAAAAGGAAGAACAAAAAGAACTAGAATTGTATTTATCATTAGCAAAAGGAAACGAAACAAGTTTTTAGACTTTTCATTCAAAGAGATGACATGGAAACAAACGAGAACATGGGCCCATAACAACGAAATTCCTAAGGCATTGGTAATCATTTGAATTTTGGCATGAACACATTACTCTTAAAAATTGCCAAGAAGCACTGGTAGCTCGGTGACGTCCATATCATTAAGCTCATGATCTGAATCGTTTCGAGAAACTAAGTCCTCTGTACTTGCACTTGATGATTTTCCCAAGATTGCGGATATTGAAAGCTGGGCGATATCATCTTCAAGGTTGTACTGCTCTACTATAACTGGTTCTTTGAATGAAATTCCCCCACTTCTGAAGGATTCAGAAATATGGGGTATGATTGCCATTTCCATATCAAATTCCCTATTTTCGAGCCTAACAATCCTTTTTTTTCTTTTGAGCTTCCACTCTCCTTCTATCAGCCTTGGTCAGTCTATATCCAAACCCAAACCTTTTCTCATTCTTGTCCCACTCAATTAACTTATTTATGCCTTGATGCTTACCCCCACGTCCTTTGCCTGGCTTGTATCCCCCTTTTATCATCAACTTTGCCACCATCTGAGATGGTTTTTATAGGCTTGATGTTGAAGCGAGTTTTCCACTAGCAACAAATGTGGTGTTTGCAATCTCAAATGATCAAAATGAGCACAACAATGCTTCTTCTACCGCCTCAACGTATGGCATGGTAGCCGGCTTAGATACCAATAAATCTTCTTCCGCATATATACGAATGAGTTTATGATCCATTATAAGTTTTAGCTTCTGATGTAAGGAAGACGGTACTGCCCCGACAGAGTGAATCCATGGTCGACCTAAAAGAAAGTTGTATGCTGGATTTATGTTCATCACTTGGAAAGCAATATTGAATAGGCATGACCTGATTCGAATTTGTATCTCTATGTCTCCGACTACTTCTCTTCGGGTACCGTCGAATGCTATTACTATCATCATGCTTGGTCGCATATGTGTCATGTCCACATAGAGCTTTGCTAGTGTGGATCTTAGCATTACATTTAGAGACGAACCGTTATCAATCAATAGTTTTACAACAACATAATCCCTACATTTCACGGATATATGTAGAGCTCTAGTGTGTCCAGAACCATCGGTAGGGAATTCATGATTTGTGAAAGTGATAAAATTTGGTGCGGTAATATTTACCACAATTCCACTCAACATCTCCACCGTAATGTCATGACACACATATACTTGATTTAAAACCTTCAATTATGCTTGGCGATGTGGTTCAGAATTCAGAAAGAGTGACAGTAAAGATATGCAGCATGTAAGCGATTAAGTTGTTCTATCACCTTATACACTCTTTGCTTGATGAGCTTAAAAAATTCACATACTTCTTCTTCAGAAACTACTTTTTCTTTCTCTGTACCTCTTATTATATCTGGGTCTATGACTTGGCCGCCATGTATTTCTTCTTAGAACTCATGACAATTGTCATCTTCTTTGGCTTTTCCTTTCCTTTGCCTTTCAAACTCATCGCTTTTATCCATTTTCAAAAGTCCTGGCGTGTAGCATATGCCACTCCTCGTCATCCCACATACTCCTGAAATATTAGTTATGGGGAGATATGGTCTGGCGGATTTAGCATTTGAGTTTGGTCGTTACAGCTTGTAATGACCTCATATCCGTACGTCCATGGTACTGCTCTTGAATCCTTGTAAGCAAACATACCCGGTATTCGGATGGTGATAGGCATCAAAGCATAAGACGTAGTGGTGTGAGTTGACTTTTTCTCATAATGTATTGTGAAAGGTTTTGGGATATAGGACGATACTTCAACATTAACTTCAGATGATTCTTTAATCATCATGAGGACTAAAGAGTCATCTTCCTGGTATTCCCTTTCTCCTTTATGACTTATTGTAAGTATCTTTGCATCCAACAACTTTTGCACCCCTATTTTAAAATCAGCACATTCCTCAACTGTATACCCCGTCATATTCTTATGAAAAAAACAATCAAAGTCATGTATATACTTCCTAGAAACGCCTTCATCCTATGAGCGTGTTGGGTAGATGTACCCTACTTTAGAAAGAAGATGGAAAAGTATTTCCATGGACGTGCTCACATCTTCCACATCCTTCTTTCCATATGAAAAATATTCCTCAATTGCATTTATGGTAGGATTCCCATGATTTGGTAGAGGGATGAAATTGATATCTGAGTTCCCATTAGCCTTTTCGAAATTCAACCATCCAGTCTTGATCAATGCATGTACTCTACCTTTTAATACCGTGCAATTTTCAATCGAATGTCCTACTGCCCCAGCATGATAATCACAGTGAGCAATCAGATCATACCACCTTGGGTATGGTGGTTGTAGAGGTTCATAAAGAATTGGCACCAATTGATTATTTCATATTAATTGTGGTAAGAGTTCTGTATGTGACATGAGGATTGGATAATATTGGATAAAATGTTGATTATTTCTATTTTCTCTTAGAGGTTGATCAGCCTGATCAACATTTTGCTGGTGAGTCAGTGGTCTGAAACTGGGTCTCGGGTTGTTTTGAAGTGTTGATTGTTGAGAGTGATAATTGTATGGAATTTGTGAGGTATTTGCCACATATGATGTCATAGATTTAGGGCCTTCACTATAATTTAGAAATCCCGGCCTCAGGTTCGCAGCTTGTGAAACCTAAAATTGATCATTTCTACATCTCATTCTTTTCGCTTCAACGGAAACCCCTTTTTTAAGGTTTATATATCTGATACGACTTCCAAAATTCTTCCATTCTTTACTCCATATTCAATCCTTTCACCAATCACTATAATGTTAGAGAAGTTGTTTGAAGCGTTTCCAATCATCCTATCGTATAATGGAGATCTCATGGTGTTGATTAACACTGTAGCCATCTCCTTTTCTCACAGGGGGGGTGTACTTGAGCAGCTAATTCCCTCCACCTTTGCACATATTTTTTAAAGCATTTAGTAGGTTTTTTCTCCATCCTTTGTGGATCTAGACGATTAGGAGCCATGTCTATGTTGTACTTGTATTGTCTTAAGAAAACAAAGCTAAATCTTTCCACCTCCGAATATGTTGGTTATCCAATTTGATATACCAGCGAGATGCATCCCCCATCAAGCTATCTTGAAAGAAATGAATAAGCAATTTATCATCATTTGCACAAACAACCATCTTTCTGCAGTACAAAATAAGGTGACTTCTCTTGCATGTACTACCATAATCTTTTTCAAATTCAGGTAGTTTGAATTTGTGTAGGATGGTTACATTTGGGACCAAACATAATTAGGTGGCATCAATGGTACCATATACATCTGACCCTTTAATGGAGCACAATCGATAACGGGTCTTCGCTTGGTTTATGAACAGATAAGCTTTTCCCTTACTCGCGGTGAAGAGTTCCAGGACTTTGGCCATTTGCTCTTTTAGCTCCCTAATTTCTTCTTTCATTTCCTCTCGCGATTGCTCTCTTTCTTGCTCGTCCATGACCCTAACTTGAGCTCGCGTTTGATAGGGATGTCGGAGTTGACTGGCTATCTTTGAAACTTTTTCTTAAATAAATAAAATAAAACAATGAGATGGTAAATTTTGCTAATGAAGAAGAATAAATAATAATAACAATAATAATAATGAAAGTAATTTCATGCATGAGAAATGATATTACGTAAAGTGAAAGTCCAAAAGTACTCAATTCCATTCAATTAGTATAGCCATCCATTACATTTGAGTATGTAGAAGTCAACTACACTACTCCACAATATGAGTTTATACAAAATGACCAAAATTACCCAGATCTCTGTTGATTTCTTCCAAAAAGTTAGACAAGCTCTCCCCATTAGGATGGATGGGCAAAACACTTTTTTTTTACAAAAATGATGCTTGTTCCGCCAAACTGCTCGCTCTCACAGCCACGCCTTTAAGCCATTCCATAGCCTACCCTGATCGTTGTCAAATGAAGTCGTGCTCTTGTTGCAGTAATTGGTAATCATATCTTAGTGCGTCGACATTAGCATCATTATTTCTTGCCATTTTCTCTGCCACGTTCTAATACGCTCTAACTTGGTGCTCAAGTCTTGCAATGACTTTCAATAGTTCTTCACTATCATTTGGTGACTCGGTCTTCCTAACTTTCTGATTCTCTAAATTAACTTGTAAATTATCAGCGATTCGTTGTAATGAGTCATATTATTTTTCTAACTCAACGATGTGCGCATTCTTCTTATCGACAACCCCCTTAACCTCTTCTAAAACCTCTTGTACAAGGTTATTTTTCCTTTCTAGCTTCATGATTCGATCCTCTTGTTCATAGATTACCCCTCGCAAATTCTCATTGTCCTCTGCCATCTTTCTAATTTTATTGTTCAGTTTGCAAGTGTCAGTTTTCAACTCTAAGTTTTTCCGGTTAAGATATTCTTAATCCTTAACCTTGTTTCTCAAATCTCTGAGTGAGTTCTTTTTTAGCTTCAATCCTATGTTTTCCAGACAATTTTGTCTTGACTGTCAGACATCTGTTTTCTTCCAAGAGAGCTAAATTTTTTTGACGCTCCTCATATATCTCATCCCGCTCCTCCCTTTTAATAATCTCCTGATGAGCTTCCGGTAACTTGTGTGATTGTAAAACCTCAACTGGTAAGGAAATAGTTACTTTGCCTCTGTTCTCAAGCAACATTTCATACTCCTTTGTGCAATTCATGTGATTCTTCTCATTTCGCACCCCTCTCGTTATTTTCCAAGCTCCAATTAGTTGGTGCAATTTTTTTTCAATATCTTCAGAATCATAACCGATCTCAATGTCCTTCAATGCGTGCGTGGTATGGACAAACTGTCTCATGTATAATTGATAGAGCACCATTAGAGAAGCATAACTAGTACAACCCCATGGTCTTTAGAGCGGGATCCATTGATAGTTGCCACATTTGTAGATCATCGATTTCAACAGAATCCATTTGGCTTTCTAGATAACATCCTCATCTTTCAACTTTGATGGGTGTGAGAGCCACACCCTTTTTATGGGGAACTGTGGATTCCATTTGACCATTCCAAATTCTGTAATGGGGATTCTCCTCTTCATCCATGGACTTGAAAACTTAACTTGAGGACATTTAAAATCTGGTGGACATCTTAGATAGCTAAGAATACAAATACACAAAAGAGATGGAGAGCCGATGAACTTCCCTTTTCCAAGCACTCGTATGTGATTTAAGAAACAAAAAGTCTCTGCTAGAATTGAGATAACATGGTTAACACCATGTTGAACTTGTAGAAACATTTTTATCACTTTATCATCCACATAACCTTGAATCCAGCGGCACACTCATTCCCCCTTTTAACTTTCGACATTTTCTCAATCTCAGATGCATGGACAATACCCAAGAGCTTGGATAAAGCTCTATTCAATGTGAGCTTTTTCTCGAAATTATAACTTTAACCGTGCTTTGCAATGGGATGCTCAGTAGGCCTTGATATTCTTCAATTGTAGGAGTAAGATCAATTGTTTCAAAGGTGAAACATATATACAGAGGGTCCCAGAAATGCATTAAAGTCTTAAGAAGATAAGCGATGTGACCATATTTGCCGATAAAAAAAAATTTATGCTCCGGTGAAAAATCCTCCCGTATCTTCTTCAATCTCTCCAAGTTAGTGTGTGAGAATTCTATCTTAGTGATTGAAGGTAGAAGAATGACATCCTCCTTTTTTAGACAATCTCCTTTTCATTTCTGCGTTTCCTCTGACCATTGGGCTACTGTAACTTGATCTTCTATCACACTCGAAGTAGAAGTCATGGTCTCTAAAATATGAATGAATTGAATACTTCTTTACAATCCATATTACGTAACATGATGCATGTATGAAAAAAAGAAATACGAAGTCAGAAGTGAAACAATGGGAAAGAAAAGAAATGTTTAAAGAATGTAAGACATATATACATGAACAAAATTAGTCATGATATCATAGTTAAACAGAATCTCTATTTCTATCAAACATTGGTCATGAGATGGGCTCTAAGAACAAAATTCATGTGTGGTTGGGCTCTTAAATCTCTTAATATGCTCTCAGGTTGTCCTCACTATCATCCGAACAGAGTAACAGGGGCCTCCAAACGGTATCCCGAAAGGGTCGACCTGAGAACTGCAGTTCCACGAAGGCATTCCACTACTCATTCTCGCTAATCCTAAAGGGAAAGCCCATGTACTGGGCTAGTGTATATGTGTGAAATTAGAAATTATGTAAAGAAATATACTTCGTTAAAAAAGAAGTTATATACAACTACAAGCATGAATTAGAAAAAATATGAATCAAATAAATAAACAAAGAACCACACAAACATATAACATATGATGAAATTTTGGCTTGACTCTCTGTTGATCTAAAAATGGTTAGACCAGTTGTTTACCCCTAGTGGAGTCGCCAAGCTGGCGCAACGTACATGCAACGCAGAGCGACGATTGAAAAATCATTTTTGAAAAAAAGAAATTCAGAGTCACCACCAATCATTTTAAGGCATGATTGATCACCCAATTTTAAAATAAAATATTTTGGTCTGTGAAATTTTAAAGTTGGTTCGGGAGTCATTTGCATGTGGGGAAGATATTAGCACTCTAAAACACCCATTATGAAAAATGGTTACCAAATTTAATCAAATGCTATCTAGATTATTTTTTAAAATAATGTTATAGAGATTCAATTTTGAATGTCCCATTTTGTACATTTTGCATCATAAAAATGAGTAAATAAATGACTTTTAATGGGTGGTACGACCATTGAAATTTTTTTTTTTTTTATATTTTTCTTAAATCAAAGCATTATTGGAGTTACTCTCGGTATCCTAAAAGTAATTATCTCGGTAGTTCGAAAAATTTGATATCCCAAAATGCCCAAAGTCCGTCATCAGATTTCTTTGGTGAAAACTAAATAAAGAAATTAACAAAATTTAAATCAAATTGTTATGGTTTTAATTTATGAATGTCAATTTTGATGATAAAAGAATGAAATAATAATTACATACAATCGTGATGATATGACAATAATACATAAATTTAATAAGAAAAGATAACAACTATAAATAAAAAGAAAGAATAATGGAAAGAAATGTTAGAGAAGATAAATGTGTATGATAAATTTAAAAAGAATATGTAAAGTGAAAATAATGAAACAATACGTGAAATAATTAAAAATATATATAAAAATTAATTAAAACAAACCAATAATATCTACTAAAAATAGAAAAACAAAAAAAAACAAAAACAAAAACAAAAAAAGAAATANTATATATATATATATATATATTATTTAGTAAATAAATTAATAATAAATTTTTTCATGTGTTAATAAATTAATCTATGAAAAAAACTACTTAATTTCATACATAATTGGCACAAACATGTTATTTTTGACTACATAGTCTATTAATCGTCATTTTTCATTTCTCCCCTCAGTGCTAATCAAATAGCAAAAGAATGTATATGGATGGTGACTAATTTAAACAAGTGTTTCTAAAGAAAAATAAATAATTTTGTTTAGAATATAAATATATCATTTTTTTTATTTTGAACTACTTAGTTCACTAATTACCATTTTCCTTTCTTCCTTCATTGTAGGAATGATCATGGATGGTAACTAGTTTAAACAAGTGTCACTAAAAAAAATCAATAAAACTTTTAAAATAAAATAATTTTTGTTCGGGATATAAATATACCATTTTTTTATTTTGGACCACTTAGTTTACTAATTACTATTTTTCCTTTATTCCTTCAATAATAGAAATTTTCATGGATGATAGCTAGTTCAAACAAGTATCACACAAATTATGAGCAAAAATTAAAAAGAAAAGAAGAAAAGACTTGTAAGAACATAAAAAAAGAAAATCAAAGCTTAAATATTTGCTTAATCTTGTATAGAGGTTTTACTCTCTATTTTATGCATTTTTATGTATGAGAAATTATCATAGGAGATCTTTTCATGAAATATACGCTTTCAACTCATTAAAGGGTTGATTCACATTGAGTTAGTTTTACACCCCTCAGAAGCTTTATCATCATCCTCATTGATTGAGTTGATAACAAAAACATCTCATTATCAAACTTGTAGAGAAATCAACAATACATGGAAATAAAACATAAGATTAAGAGTAGGAGAAATGATAAAGAATGAGTAAACAACTTATGTATGGAAAAGGAAACAAAGAAATATCAATTACATGAGTATGAAGAAGAGAGATGATGAATAATAATGAATAAGAAATATTGAAAGCTAAAATGCAAGAAATTTGAACTATCTTAATAGAAAGAATAGGGGAAGATGAAAAATGAATAGAAATGAAATCTCTCTTTCTCTCCCTTTTTTACTATTTTCTCAAGACCTCTCTTTCTCTTTCTATAATTCCTTCTCTTTCTCACTCTCCAAATTTACCTTTTCAAGTGAAGACCTCCCCTCTATTATAGGCAAACTTAGAGCTTCAGTTTTTATTTTTAGTCTTTTTGTTCCCATTTTATTTTTTAGTCCTTGAACAATTCTTCTTATTTTTACGCATTGGACTATTTTTCAAATCAACAAAAAATAAAATTTATATTTTTAAAATATTGGAACAGATAAAATACGGTATCTAGATAAACTATCACCTAGGTAGACAACACACCCTCTAGTGAAGTTACAGTCCACATCTGAGATGGCCTATATACTATAGTGAGAAGTTGGTTTAATGAGAATACCCTCATAAAGAGTGCCTTCAAGTATCTGAGAAGTCTTTTGCAGGCCTACCAATGAATCATAGTAGGTTTATGCATGTATTGGCTTAATTTACTGACAACTTATGAGACATATGGCCTGGTTATGATGGCATATTGAAGTGCTCCCAAGATACTCGAAAAGTGGTTAAGTCAGTTAACAACTCACCCTCAATGGCATAAAGTTTAACTAAGATGGTAGCTAGTGTGGAGCAAGGCTTAGCATTAAGATAAGTGAAGGCCAATAGTAGACTGAGTAAATAAGAAATCATGCAATTATTCCAAATCTTTGAGAGAGAAGGTAGCATGTTTTTTAGGAATGATATGCTCAATGAACTTGCTATAATTACCTATCACCAAGATATAATCTACATAGCCTTAAAGAAAGATCAATTTATTGTTATGATGGAGAACAAACAGAAAAGCATATGAGTGAATCATATTGAATCCCATTTTTTGGATTTCAATCTGTTATATAAGGCTCTAGGAGCTTGCTAAGGCCATAGAGTTCTATGTTGAGCTTACATACATGTTGTTGTTTGGTGGAATCAGTGAAGCCTTCAAGATGTTCCATAAAGATAGATTTTTGCTAGAAAGGATGTCATTGTTTACATCTATCTGTCTTACTTGCCACTTGTAGGTCAAAGCAATGGTAAGAATTACTCTAATAGTGAATGATTTACCCACAAGGATGAAGGTTTATAAATAGTCAATTCCAAAAAGTTGATGGAAGCCTTTAGCCACCAGTCTAGCTTTGTATCTCAAAAACACTACAATTCATTTGAGCTTAGAAACCTATTTATTTCTAATAAGATGCATGTTAGGATTGTCAGGAACTAGATTCAAGTGTGGGTTTATAGTAAGGCTTGAAGCTCAGAAATTCATAGATTGCTTATAGTGAGGAGATGATTGTAGGATCGATATGACACCTCTTTTATTAAAGAAAAAAGTTTTTAAAAAATATTGATATAGAATAAAAATAAACTTGCATGAAATATATAAAGAATAACAAATTAAATCAATCAAATAATATTTAATAAATGAGCAATTAAATATATAAAATAATGATGATGTAGAGTATTAAAGTGTGAAAGTTAAACGTGCGATAAATTAAATACTGAAAGTAAATAACATGTAAATAAAAGAGTAGGGAAGAGAAATTTGACATAGTATTTTTACGTGGTTCAAAAAAATAAACCTTACGTTCACGCTCCAAGGATCCCCCCTCAAAGATTTTTCCCAAATGATTTTCTTAACGGTGAATACCAAATCTTTACAAACATTATTGGCTCATAGTGCCAATTAGACCTTGAGAATGCAGCTCGGTCGAGATCTTTGAATTTCTTATAAAATTTCTCTTTCTTAAAGAGTAGATCTTTCAATCTTTCACTCATAATTTTCACTAGCTTATCTTTAAAAAATATCTCAAAATTTCGCTCAAAATACAAGCTTGTCAAAGAATAAGATATTACAAGCTTTGTCGGAGATGAGGAAGAGGTGTGAGGAATGAGAAACATCATGGCCTATTTATATGAGAAAATGGATCTTAGAACCGGTCCAAACTAGTTTGGAAACTGGTCAGTCCGATACTTGATTTAGGGAGTTATTCCTAAATGAGCAACTGGTTCAACCAGTTTGAGACAATTACACAAGTAATTTCCATATGTAGAAATCGGTTTCATCGGTTAGGAAATCAATCAGACTAGTCCTGAACCGATGCACTAGTTTCCTACCGGTGTGATCGAAATCCCTTCCAAAGTTAAGTCGATTTTGACGTCGGATTGAGGGTGAACCAGTCCATGACATTTTCACACTTTTCTATCATGTTTGGTCTCTTACTTTCTTGTTCATGAGCATTTCAGTCTGGTTCATTGTTCATCGAATCATTATGAGTTCAACCAACTTTGATTCAGGTAATTTGGAGATCTTTTGATATGCTTCGTGTCCTTAGAAAAATACCCTGTGTAACTCGTCATGTACGATTTTGTTTGCCCTTTATTGTTTTTCCATAAACAGTTATAATTAATTATTTTCAACATTATTATCACTTCATCAAGGACCTACACAGTTAATCAAAAAATTAATCCACGTATAAAATCATATCAAAATTGTCACCTAACGAGGGTTGACAATCTCATAGCAATAAAATTTGATTGCAAAAATAAAATATCTGCTAGTGAACTTCTCATAGCAATAAAAATTCCAAATTTTCAAAATTATAAAATTCTGCGCTTTTTGCAATTACCTATATTTCTCCTTCTTTGAAATCATTAAAAAGAATTAAACATGCTAATTGTTAAAAATACTCCAAATTTTGTAAAAAAAATATCCTCCTTTCACAATCTAGTAACCCCCTTTGAAATCATCAAAATGAATTAAAAGTTTCAATTTTTGAAAAATCTCCCCCTCAATATATCCATATTTTTTTAAAAAATATTTTTTAAATGCATACACAAAAAATTAAAAAAATAAATTTATGTGATTTCTCAAAAATCAAGATTATAAAGAAGGTTGTGCTTACTAAGCTTGTCTACGTGTTCCATTATGCACATATGTACCTTTTCATGTTCATTTGCAGTCAGACTTCTCTTTTCCTTGGATTTCTTCTTTGAAGTGCATCCTCACTTATTGAGTAGATTTGGAAGTTTCTTTGTGAAGTGCATTTGATCTTCATTTTCGTTCTCAATGATGTGGCTTTGAATAATAGATTTCCTCATTTGACGTAGTCCACATTCTCTTCCATGTTCTCAATTTTATGAGTCATTAATGATCCCATGAGTTCTTAAGTAAAAGTGTCTTAAGATCTTTCGCTTCTTGACTATCATTTTCCTCGTTCTCCCACACCGTTGATAACGACCTAAGAACTTTACTCACCAAATCACTATTAGTAAAGGTTTTACCAAGGGCGTTAGGAAAACTTACAATACTATCGAAATGAGCAAACACATCTTTTGTTTTCAATTTCATGCATATTAAACATTTCATACTCATGCATTTGAATATCAACCATAGAGTTTATAACCTCATTTAAGCCTTCATGTGTGATTTATAATACATGCCAAATATTTTTTTACAGATTCATAAATACAAATACGATTATATTTATTTATACCTAAGGCACAATATAAAATATTTATAGCTTGAGCATTTAAAGACACTTTAGTTTTGTCGTTCTTGGTCAAATCTTGTCACTTAGGCACGTAGGGACTGTTTTTGATAATTTTCCACAAATTATAATCAATAGATTGAAAAAAATTGTCTCATTCAAATTTTCTAAAAGTTGTAATCTATTCCATCAAAAACTGGAGGCTTTGAAATCGATTGCCCTTATTGTAATTTAAAAGATGATGTCATAGCTCAAGACAATTAAGTCTTAGATATTTGAGCATTAAGCTATGATACCAATTGTAGGATCGACATGTCACTCATTTTATCAAGAGAAAAAGTATAAAAAGAAATATTTGATATAGAATAAAAATAAAATTACTTGAAATATATAATGAATAACAAATTAAATCAATCAAGTAATATTTAATAAATGAACAATTAAATAAATAAAGTAAAGTTGATGAGTATTAAAGCAAGAAGATTAAATGTGAGATAATTTAAGTACAGAAAGTAAATAGCATGTAAATAAAAGAGTAGGGAAGAGAAATTTGACAAACAATATTTTTACGTGGTTCAGAAAAATCTATCCCTACGTCCATGTTCCAAGTATCTCCCCTTAACGATTTTTCCCAAACGATCTTCTTAACGGTGAAGACCAAACCTTTACAAACCTTATTGGGTTATTGTGCCAATCAGATCTTGACAATGCTGCTAGGTTGAGATCTTCATATCTCTTACAAAATTTTTCTCTCTTACAAAATTTCTCTCTCTCAAAAAGTAGATTTCTCAATCTTTCGCATACAATTTCCACTAGCTTCTCTTTAGAAAATATCTCAAAATTTTGCTCAAAATACAAGCCTCTCGAAGAATAAGATATTACAAGCTTCATCAGAGAGGAGTGAAGAGGTGTGGGGAATAAGAAATGACGTGGCCTATTTTGGAAACCAGTATGACCAATGCTTGATTTGGAGAGTAATTCCTAAATGAGAAACCGATCCAACTGGTTTGCCACCGGTGTGACCGGTTCAAATTTTGAATTATTATCTCATAATCTCATAATGCTTATCGATCAGCATAAAATTAATCGATATAATAATTTAATTGTAATTTCCAAAAATTACATTAATTAATCACACATAATTATCTCATAATTGTATACTTGCCTCAAAAATTTAATTCATTTCTCAAGTTAGTCATTTTCTCATGTTCCTGAAATACTCACACCCTAAACTGTATAGTACAGAGGTGGCTTGAGGACTATAAGCCCATAATTCTAAGCTCTAATAAATGAGATTATTAATTAAACTCTTTAACTAAATAATCTTATTTATTAATTACATTATTACTCCAAGATAAATATGAAATTACACTCTTAGAAATTCTAGAATATATTTACAGAGTATTCTCGTGTAGTCCATTGATATAATCAGTTCATGTAGTTATGTCCTCCAATTATTTGTTCATAAATTAGAGCTGATCAAAATTACCATTTTACCCTTCTAATTAACCTTGATCCGTAAGTACCATTAATTCACTAGTGAACGGTCAATTTATAATCATATTGTAAATTTAATTTCAATAACCATTTAGTTCATGAATTAACAATTAAAAGAACCGATAAACAATCTGTTAAGAAAGTTGAATTCCAAATCCTATAAGATCATGTTCCCAGCCATCCATATCATTGAATCTCTAAAACAAAAGTCACTAGTCTGTTTTACAAACAAACCTTAACGAGTGAAACAAAAGATCCAATAGACATGCACATGAGTTCATGACTACTCAGGATTCAGGCTTTTCTACATATGATCATCAGTTTTGATGTGTATTAAATCTTTATGATAAACAGTAAGGTAATAAATATATTAATCCACATCGGTCTTATCCTATGTAATCTAGTTATACAAAGTATCTTCACTAAGATGTCTATCCACATCAGTAATCTGAATCAAGATCACATGCATTCAAAATGCTTAGTGAACTGTACTAGCAACCATTCATTAAAGATTTCATACTTTAATATGTTGGGACTATTTTAATCATTATCTATGATCTTAATCCTCTAGTACTACAAGATCATTGTCTCATTAATGAATATGAAATTTTTAGATATTTATATATAAATTATTCAACAATAATTTAAAAGAAAAATTAGAAGAAAAATGTAATTCCATTAATTTCATATTAAAATTGTCTAAACACGTGCTTTTAGGGCACTATGCTCAACAACCTTTTGGGAGAATGCCCTATTATTTTCTGATTACATTGGTGTTAGGACTGGCCTCCCATCTACAGAGGATCATCCTCGTCCTATCCCTTTTATTGACCTCCTAAATATATATGCTCCTGTTGTTTCTCTTACTTTTTTACCTCATATTACAGGTCTTCCTACCAAGGAGTATAGACATCGCTCTCATCTCCCTGTGCTGGACTCATCTACGAATGACGGTATTGATCCTCCCCCTTCAATGGTGTCCCTTGCTCAACCGTCACCCCCTAGTCACCACACTATTGAGAATCATATTTCATATTATGCTTTTTCCAGTTCCTTTCAAGGATTTGTCAGTCACATTGATTCTACCGCGATTCCATGATCTGTTGGGGAAGTGACACAAGACCCACGGTGGGTGGCTGCTATGTAAAATGAGATGATACTTGGGACTTGGTTTCTTAGCCTCAAATCTTAAATATAATCTGGATGGAACTGTTAATTAGTACAAGGCACCTCTAGTCGCCAAAGGTTTTACTCAGATTTGTGGCATGCATTTCAATGCAACCATTGCTCTTGTTGTAAAACTCACTACTGTTTAACTTATTATCTCTTTAGCTGCTTCTCACTCCTGGCCCTTGCATAAGATGGATGTCAAAAATGCCTTCTTGAATTGTGATTTGGATGAGGTTATTTATATGGATTCGCCTCTAATTTTCGCGCTGATGGGAGTATTTTGGAAAAGGTTTTCATCTGTGAAAATCCTTGTATGGGTTGAAATAGTACGGTCTTGGTTTGCTAAATTTAGTGCAGTGGTGCTTGAGTTGGGATTTCTTAGATATCACTCTAATCATACTTATTTTATCAGACAGAAATCATTAGGGCAATGTGTCATCCTCTCTGTATATGTGGATGATATTATCTTGACTAGTGATGACAATATCGACATTGCTAAGGTCAATAAAGATCTTAGTTCATCTTTTGATATCAACGATTTCGAGGGGATAAAGTATTTTTTGGGTATTGAGGTTGCTCGTTCCAAGGTAAGTATTTCTTTCTCCCAGCGGAAGTATGTTCTTAACCTTTTTGGTGATACTGGAATGTTGGGATGTAGACCTGCATCTACACCTATGGATCTGAATGTCAAACATTCAGCTGAATCAAGTGAACTATTAGCAAATCTGAGTATGTATCAGAGTTTGGTTGGAAGACTTATTTATCTGACCATCACACATCACGATATGGATTTTTCTCTTAGCCTTAAGAGCCAGTTTATGCATGCTCCTCGTACTTCACATTTGGATGCAGTTCACCACATTTGAGGTACTTGAAGTGTTGTATGGGCCTTGGTATTTTCTACTCCTCCAAAAATACACCTGATGTGCCTTGCTTTACTGATGTTGACTATGCTGGGCCAAAGACAGATAGGAGATCTACATCTTATATTTGTACTTTTTATGGTAATCATCTTCTCTCCTGGAAAAGTAAGAAGTAGTATGTGGTTTCTCGGTCCTCTGCTGTGATAGAATACATGGAAATGATTCAAGGGACATGTGAGGTTCTTTATCTGCATTATATTCTAGGGGACTTGGTTTATTGCCCTTTTCACCTTCCACATTGTGTGACAATAAGTCGGTCTTAATGTTAGCTTCAGATTTTGTTTTTCATGAAACAACCAAGCATATTGAGGTTGATATTCACTTCATTCAACAGAACATTCGGCCTGGAGCTATCTCTATAATGCTTGTTCCTTCATCTGAGTAAATCGTCGATGCCTTTACAAAGCCCATCGATCCTACACTTCGCAAGCTGGGCATGATTGATATCCATGCGCCAGCTTGGGGGGGAGTGTTGGATAATATTGATTGTCTTTGTTTACTTTTCATGTGTATAAATCTCCTATGTACTCTCTCATTTTTAAATAATTAGAACAACTCTTTTAGTTTTCTAGTATAAACAATGAAGAATATGGAAGTAATGCATCAATAAGCTGTGAGTTATTTGAGTGAGATGAATTGTTAAATCTTATTGACAATTTATTATATGAAAAATTAATCTCATTAAAGATGACAAACCAAAATTAATGGTCCTTTCAAAATGAGGTCCGAGCCAACCAATTATGTGCATATAAATTGAATCGACTAGACTATAAAAGAATTGGTTTGTTCAATCAATTTTATGGTACCCCAAGAATGTTTTTCAAGTTGTCCATCAATGAATTTAATTATACATGTTTCAAAAAATTCTAAGTTTTTCAAGAATTACAATTAAAAATCACAATATAAACCACAACATGTAAACTAAAAATGATATATATATGAGGGAGGACAAGCGGTCAGTCTGGTCAGTCTGATCCAAAATGTAAGAAAATTTATATCAAACTAAAAGTTCAGTTTTATAAATCCAAGACCTAACCGTCCACAGTTAGCTAAAAACTAACTAAACTGATCATTTTGGATTCAGTGTGGTTTGGTTTCATCGGTTTGGTACTTTTTTACACACCGTTAAATGTAAGCTTTTAAGCTTTTGAAAAGATTGAATTGACTTAGATTTAGAGACTAAAGAAAAGATCAAATATATCTTATCATGCTAGCTATATAAGAAACAAAGCACTTATAACCAGTGAGAGAAGCAATAAAGGAGGGACCCATACATCACTGTATACAAGTTAAAAAGGTTCAGCAGAAAAGGCAGATGACAACTAAAAAGTTTAGCTTTGAAATTTTTCTATACAAACAACTTTCACAAATTCATGAATCTAGAAAAGAAACAAAAGGTATTTGTGTTTTCAACAGAATTTGCTTTGCCACTAAGTTAGATGTGTCCAAGTCCATTTTCCACACTGGATTTGAAAATTTAAGGCCAAGATATGTGTAGATATAAGGGCGACGTGGGTGAGTGCAAGAGTGGTCTAATCCTTAGCAAGTAACCAGAGTAACGTCTAAGAAAGTCTGGGGGAGCACTCTAAACACTGAAGGGTGGTGATAAAATGCTCTCAAAAGAAAATGGTGCTTTCTCTCTCTAAGGGAGGGAGAGAAATAAGACTCTCTCTCTCTCTTAGATTTTCTCCCTCCTTTTATAGGTGAAAAAAGGGAGACCATTGTAACTGATCCAATTGATTAGTTACAAGCTCACGTATCCAAGCGCACCACTTAAGCAAGGGGATCTCATGTGTTCCAATCGAAGGATGACATGTGTCTCATGGAGTGATCATGATCTAGGGGGAATACGCCTAGCCGATAGGGCTCAAGGGCAGTATCCACCTGAAACCTCCTCCCAAAGAGATCTCTTAAGACTAAACCCCCTCTCCAATTTTGGAGGGTAGCACACCCTATGTTCAAAGTGGTCATATTGGAAGAGGTATGTCCTTTTAAATATGACGTAGCGACGCTCCTAATTCTATCAGTTCACAGCCTCCCAAGCGTTTCCAGGCAACCATATATCCAGTCAAGTCTTTGTAACTTGACTTAATGGTTTGTGAAGTTTTAACATGTTGTAATAGCATAGCAATACATCTTATCTAAAGTACATTATTGTTGTCTTCGAGTTGTATTACGAAAGTGATCAAGGCACCTCCATGGTACACCCACGGGGACGGCGCCCCACGGGTATCTCAGGGGTGACACCCATGGGTGCTATCTTAGGGGTGGCACCTATGGGTTCTACCTTAGGAGAGGCACCCCCATAGTACCACCATGGGGACGACACCCGATGGGTACCTCAAGGGAATCATCCTTGAATGCTACCTCAGGGGTGACACCCCAAAGGGTGAACCTTAGGGGTGACACCCAATGGTGCATCCATGGGGGAGGCACTCCCGATACACTGTAAGAGTTGCACTTCGCGGTGATTCAACGTCACGGTCATCAACTCTAATGTACATTTAGTCCCATGTGCAAGCATGATGTAGAGTAATTGGGTTTGTACACAATTGTTTCAAAGTAGTAATCGATGGTAACATTAAGTCCTCAGTCCTTTGATCGTCTCTATTACGTGATATACGTGGAATGCATCAATTTGTTATGCCCAATATGCCTTCTTTATATGATGTAGGCATCTCTTTGTCTTCAGGTTCGACGAACCTAGACGAACTTCATAGGGGGTCAAATTTAAAAAAACTAAAATTTTGAAATGTGGGGAGTCCCCTCTCCCTTCTCCCCTTATATAAAGGCTCTCCAAAATAAACACTCTCATTATTTAATCATCTCCTTATCCCTATTTTTGAAAAAGAGAAACCAAACAGTCTTCTTCTTCCTAGCCCCTTCAGCAATTCGGCACTTTCAAAGGTGGTGGTGAGCTTCAGCATTTTTGTTCTTCTCTGACTTTAAAGCTTAAGGAAAGCTCCCCTTCCCCTTCTTTACTTATTCTTCCTCTTTATTTCTAGTCATGGTAGTGTAATAGTTGGTTTATAGAATGTATTTGTTTTTAGGGAACTCAATGAAAGAGATGAAGGTTTCGTAATGGAACCGAGTAGTGGTGTGCCTCCGTTGGAGGCTGAGAGGGGGATTTTCCACCGTTGAGGTAGGGAGAGGGAGTGCCGCCACTGAAGTTGATACATATATTGGGATGCCTCCGCTGAAGGGGGCGAGGATTTTTCACCGTTGAGGTAGGGAGGGGGAGTGTCGTCCTTGAGGTAGGGGCATTGAGATGTCGCTGCTGAAGTAGGGGCGTTGAGATGCCGCTGCTAATGTATGGGGCTCTAGTATGCCACCTATGACCTAATAAATGTCACCTCTCACCCTTAGATGCTTCCCCTAGCCTATTATGTCTCCCTTGAGTTGGCGATGACTTATATGCCACCCTTGAAGTGGCCATGGCTAGTGTAACTTACCGGGTTCCATCGAGTAAGGAACCAATTTTTGTATGATTGATATATACCCTGGTCTAATCAAGTCTCTTATTATATTTGTTGATCTCGCTCTCACGAACCATCAAGGAGTTATCGTGTAAGGTAATAGGAGTTGAGCTCTCTACCTTGTATTTCCCTCTTCAAATGAGTGAATTACTCTTTATTACTTAGAACTTTTGCAAGTATGATGTCTCTGAAATAGATTTTGCCTTAGAAAATTTCACAGCATGAATTCTTACAAGAAATTTTTAAATATGTCTATCATAATGAGTATGCCTCCTACATGGAAGAAATTTCAACTTTGCCTCCGTTGAAGAAAATTCAACATGCCTCCCTCAAAGAGCACTATTAGTATGCCTCCCTTATAGGGTGTCACAATACGCTTTCTTCATAGGAAAACCATCAACATGCCTCACCTATAAGGTAATCACAATATACTTCCCCCTTAGGGAAACTTTCGAAAATTTACCTCTATTGACAGAATCATCGACGTGCCTACCCTATAGGGTATTTGTAATATGCTTCCCCCTTAGGGAAAATTTCGAAAATTTGCTTCCATTGAACAGAACCATCAACATGTCTTCCCTATAGGGTATTTGTAATATGATTCCCCCTTAGGGAAAATTTCAAAAATTTACCTCCATTGAATAGAACCATCAACGTGTCTTCCCTATAGGGTATTTGTGATATGTTGCTCCCATAGGGTAGTCATGCCTTAGGAACTCTATCAAGAGCTTTAACTTATCTACTTCCATTGTATCTATGTTTCTTGCTTGAAACATGTGTTCCCCTATTTTACAGGTCTTTATTCACAAACATGGCTTCTTCAAGGATTGAACTTACTGTGGGCAACGGCATTGCGGCTCCCCCGATTCTGCCCAAACCATGGTCCACGATGAAGCCTATCCCTGATCGCGTGTTTAATAGTATGTCAAAGTCTATTGAGGGGGAGGTTAGTTCTAGAGTATTGATGGAAGGGGAAGGCGAGCAAGCTGAGTACTTCAGGCTTGAACAATCGCCATTCCTCATGAATGTTCATGGTAATTTTCTGACCTCTTCATTTGACTTGGGGAGTCATTGCAAACTGACAGTTGGCTGGGAGGATTGGTGTATATACATATTTTCCAATCCTAAGTACGTCAACTTGTTAAAGAGAGTCAGGGTTCTAGAAGCGTTAGAGGTTGTGTCCAGATTGTCAATCCAGTGTGACGCCCCTCAAGTCCATACATTACTTCACCGTTGGTGCAACTTCCCACACACTTTCATTGTCACTTGGAAGGAGATGAAGTTATTTCAGCTAAAGATAGACTGGTTGAAACCCACCATCCATAGCTTCCGGCGGCTGCAACGGTGACTGGCAATGGAGGTATACATAGAACATCTAGACGAACGACGTTGCTACCAACAAGAATGAATTCTTTTAGGTAGGCTAAGATAGAGGACATAGATGTGGAGATCAATGAGCATCGTCAACTCCAAGAGAAGAGCATCGCCATCAGCCTCGACTCTGAGGAGCTTGTAGGGGGAGATATTTTTGGGAACTCTAATTAGACTGCTCGTGCTTTGCTTTACTTTTCTTCTTCAGACTCAACTATTTGGCTTAGTGGATTTTGTAACTATACGCTTAGTTTTGCATTGTCATATATTGGGGATGTAGTTGGTTCTTCTTCCCGTACCTCTTATGATTTTGATGTAATGATAACTCGTACCATTATGAACTTTATTCTTAAATGAGATGTCATCTCCTTGTTGCACATAAGGAATGTTTGCTCATTACTTCTCTATTTGTATATGCATCATCTACTTTCTTATTGCCTTGTAATCTATGGGTAGCAGTACATTGCAAGTGTCCACGGTGAAAGTGTGTGAGGTCGTTAGAATATACAAGATTTTGAATTCCTACCAACTCCCATAGTGATCATTCCTTGTAAAGGCGTGAAAGCCTATGCATCTCACCAAGCATGATGATTATTATGGGTGTTATTAAGTAGAGGCGTGAAAGCTTATGCATCTCACTAATCATGATATCTATCTTTGATGTTCTAAAGTAGAGGCGTGAAAGCCTATGCATCTCACGAAGAATGATGTCTATCACGGTTGTTCTCAAGTAGAGGTGCATCTTTCCAAGCATGATATATATCATGGGTGTTCTCAAGTAGATACGTGAAAGCCTATTCATCTCACCAAGCATGATTGTTATCATGGTTGTTCTCGAGTAGAGGCGTGAAAGCCTATGCATCTCACTAAGCATGATGTCTATCATGGGTGCAGCCAATGAAACGTGTTGGAGCCTCGTTTAGTAGCAATATTTTGTAACACATCTTTAGAGGCAAAACTTTATGGAGTTCTTTTGTTCATTCCAAGTTCGATTGCAAAAGAGCGAGCCAACTGGCTTATATCATGCTTAGTTGCCTCTGTTGCTATTGTTTCAAGTAATGACAAAACATTTCATGCACAAAATAAAGGACTGTAAAATGTCTATACATAGTACTTCTTGATGAACTTAAAGTTGATAGGTGATGGTAATGGATGCCTTGTTTGGGGATTGACTAAACGACAATATCCACTTTCAGCTAAAGATGCTATCTCGTAGGGGCCCTCCCATTCAGATGTTGAATTTTGAGCATGCATACCTCACATGACATGATCTTCCACTTTCAATACCAGATCACCTTCGTGAAACACCCGCAGATGTACCATTGCTTCGTAGGTTTTGATCATTCTATCTAGGCTTGGACGCTTTCCTTGGCCTTATCTTTTCTTTCATATATAACTTCTAGATCACCGAGGTAGGTGGAGCATTCAACTACCACCAAAGATGATAGCTTAGCTGTTGGTACCATTACTTCTATAGGTATGACTGCTTCGCAACCACAAAGCAAAGTAAAAGGGGTTGCTTGTGTCGGAGTACCTTTTGCTGTTTGGTACGCCCATAGTGTTAAAGGGAGCAACTCATACCATGTATTCTGGACTTATCATGGCGGATGTTGTATGCCTCCAATAGTTCAACCACTACCTTACTTGTGAACGCCATCCCATTGTCTGAGATATTCACCTGGGTAGCTTGAATCGGCATATGATGTTCTCTTTAATAAAGTTGTAGACCTTCTCACATGTTCACTTCTTGAGAGCTATGGCCTTGGCCCACTTGGTGTAATAATCTATAACGACAAGGATCCATATGTAATCTTTTGACGTAGGCAAGATGGGTCCAACAAAGTCTAGAGCCCAGGTATGAAACGAGCAAGGAACCTTCGTTAGGTGCAAGGGCACAGATGTGGCGTGTATAACATTTTTGAGGACTTGGCAAGCGTGACATTTTCGTGCATAGTCCAATGCATCAGATTCGATGGTGGGCCAATAGTACCTTGTCCTGAGAAGTTCCTCATATAGCCTCATGCCTCCTTGGTGTTCGCCACATGCCCATTTATGTATGTCTTCCATGATAGTTCGTTGATCATCAATACCCAAACACTTGAGAGGGCAACCGTCCATATTGACCATGCATAACTCTCCATTGAGCATAAAGAAGCGAGGACTCCACTTCTTAAAATAGAGGCATCTGTTGTGCTCGATTGGAGAGTACCATCTATCAAATACGATATGTAAGGTTGTCGCCAATCAGTCGCATCCAATAGATGAACCTCATCGGGGTCAGGGATTAATTGACACTTAAGATACTTCTTTTGCATGGTGGTGCCCTCCATAGTCATTTTTTACCAATAAAAACCCATCCTTTAGAGACGTTGGTGTAGGAGCGGCCCTTCCTTGGCCCAATAGTCTTCATGTAGATGCTTGAGGTGGTTGTGGCCTTCCTCTAAACTCACACATCATGAAAGTACTCCATCATCCCCATACAGAAGAGAACTTCACTCAAATTAACAAAGTTCCTCAACTCCGTGTTCATAGTGGCTTCCCCTTGAGATAATTGCACTTTGCTATTGCATCTCCAATCCTAGGATGGTGGCTCAATGTTACCCTCAACCATGGCGCTTGTCGCTTTAACAACAACTTCGACCATGGGAATAAGGTTGGTGAGAAGGATCTTGGTGGCTATAGTTCCCAGGGCCTCATCATGGTGGTTGTTAGATCTGGGGATGTATTCAAAAACAACATTATCAAATGTAGCAACAAGATTTTGGACCTCATGGCATTATTGTGCAAGACTGGGTTCTTTTACGGTAAAAACTCCTCTAACTTGGCTGATGATCAAATTGGAGTCCCCTTTGACCTTGATATTGGTGGCACCCTTATCCTTTTCATATTGAAGTCCCAATATAAGAGTTTCATACTCTGCCTCATTGTTTGTATATGGAAATGTCAACTTGTATGCCATTGAGAAAATGTTACCCAAAGGATCTTCTAAGACAAGTCTTGCTCCCTCACTAGAATGAGTTGGTAACCCATCAAATGTTAGAGCCCATGGCACACCCTCACACTATTTAATTTATGTAGGTCTCCAGGTATGGTCTCGTCTAGATGTTTTCGTTCAGTGCTTGGGAATTAGGCCAACAGGTCAGCCAACGCTTGACTCCTTTGCAGCTTTGTTGTGAGGGGTGTAATGTCAAACTCACTCAACAACATGGTCCATCGGGTAAGTCTCTCATTCAATGCAGGTCTGGTTAAAAGAAAATGAATAGGATTGGACTTAGTCATTAAATGAATTTAGTTACCCAACATATAGTGTCAGAATTTTCACGTGGTAAATACAAGAGCAAGACAATGCTTTTCACAAGGTTTATATCTAAGCTTGGAATCCCTTAGGACCCTACTAAAATAATAAACTGGGCACTCCACCCCTTCCCTTTCCTGCGCCAACAATGCTCTAATGAACTTGGAGGTTGAGGTGATGTAGAGCGACAATGGAAAGTCACTACCCCGTGGCACCATGGTGGCCGGTGCGAGGAGCACACCCTTTATGGCATCATACTTCCATTGGTGCTCTTGTGACTATGAAAAGATGGAATCTCCCTTTAAGAGTGGTTTTATATCGCTGATAGACTCTACAAGGGGAAGTATGAACCAACGGACGTAGGATACCTTCCCAAAGAATGCTTTTAACTCCTTCACAGATTATGGTTGGGGAATGTCCCTCATAGCCTTTACCTTGGATTGATCAATATCTATACCTCACTTATGTATACAAAAGCCTAGAAACTTCCCCCATGAAACACCAAACACGTACTTCAATGGATTCGTCTTAAGCTTGTATGCCCCGCACCTTTCAAAAATAGTCCTCAAGTACTTCAGATATGGACCCGCACTCTAAGATTTGACTAGTAGATCATCCACATAGTCCTCAATAAAATCATGGATCATGTCATGAAAAATCACTGTCATAGCTTTTTGGTAAGTAGCTCCCGCATTCTTCGATCCGAAAGACATCACCACATTGTAAAAGTTTCCAAAGGGTGTCCTGAAGGCGGTCTTCTCATCATCTCCAATTGCCATCTTGATTTGATTGTATCCACTGAACCCATCCATGAAAGAGAAAATTTAGTGTTCCACTGTAGCATCAACAAGTTGTCTACATTAGGTAGTGGGAAGTCATCTTTGGGGCAAGTCTTGTTCAGGTCTTTAAAATCAACACAACAACGAGTCTGACCATTTTTCTTCTTCACCGGAATAATGTTCGCTAGCCACGTGGGGTGTTTGATAGACTTGATAAATCCTGTCTCTATGAGAAATGAAATTTAGACTTGATTTGGAGTTCCACTTTAGGGCAAAAAATGACGGGGGTGTTGTTTGACAGGTGTACATTGTTCGGAGACCCCTACCTTATGCGTCACTAAGGTAGGATCCAACCCTGGCATCTCACAGTATGACCACACAAAGACATCCTCAAACTCATTTAAAAGCTTTATCAAGTCATCTCATTGTTTACTCTCCAAATCATTTGCTAGGAATATCATCCTATTCGTGCTCCCCTCCCCAATATGGACTTTATCTAGCTCCTCTTGTGGTGGTGATGGGGTGGTTGGTAGAGGCACCTCTGGTGGTTCAAAATCCATCACATAGATCCCTTACATAAGTCCTTGTGACCTGGTGAATGCCTCTTCCGTCATTATATCCTTATCTGCTCCATCGTTAGGGGAATCAGGTTGTAAGCCTGACCCCGTGCACCATCATAAGTGGTATGCCCTCTTTCCGTTTGACAAAGTCACGCGGGTTACCAACTCCATCCCCGATGTAAGTACTTTCTTTCCTTTCCAAAGCCCACACTTCAGCAAACGGGGGGCGACCATCCTTCTAGGCGTGGTGGCACTCGTCGTCGTATGTCCGTCAAAGAGCGTCGCCCCTATCAAGTGAGCCTCGATCTCATCGAATGGTGCTTTGGTAGCCGCCAATGTTCTTACCACACCATCGTGATTTCAAGCACTGATGCAAGGTTGAAGGGACACATTCATGGTCGTGAATCCATGGCCTCCCCAATAATTTATCGTAGACCGTATTGTTCTCGATCACATGGAAACAATTGTTGGTTCTTATCGGTCCAACTTCCAAATCTACATTGACATAGCCCATTATCTTAACACTTGCCGACGAGAAACCCGTTACAACAATTGATTGTCTTATTAGTCTCTTTTCTGGGAAGCCCACCACCTTGAAGGTGGCATAGGACATAATTTTCACTCCCGATCCACTGTCCAATAGGGCATGCCTCACTCATACATCATTGATTGTTGCCTCCACATCGAGGGGGTGATTGTGCCCCATCCTCTTGACATGTTGATCGAAATTGGTGAATGATATGGTACTCTCCTCATTCCACCTTATCTTGTTGAAAGGTGACTGTGCAAAGCAACCGTTCATCCGAGCATAATTTTATTGAGCGACATCTATTAGCGTTTTGGAGACTTGACGTCGTGCAATATCGTCCAACCTAAACGTATCAAAAACATTTTTACAAGTCCTTGTGTTCAAGAGTTTATCTATGAAAGCGGCGTCTCCCCCTTTGGTTGCTTCCACATCTTCCTCATCCACTATGGTAACATATGAGGTAGATCCTATTACGCTGGCGCTAATCATGTTGACATTGGCATGTTGAAGGAAATATGGTGGATTTGCGGGTCCTACACCCTCCATAATGATCTCGCCCTTCTTCAATTTATCATCAAAGAACATCCTAAAACACTTACACTCTTGGGTAAGGTGTGATGCAGTGCGGTGATATCGACAGAAATTTGGGGAACTCCTTTCCTCCCTTGTGGGTAGCACGGTGACCCAAGGTAAAATGATTTTTTTGTCCTTTATCCATACGTCTACTAGTGCTTCCGCGTTATCCATGGTGCAAGGGAAAGGTGGCGGGTCATTCCTCTCATCTCTACCTCTCTTAGGATCGTGCCCTTGTGGTTATGCAGCCATTACTTAAGGATGGTAGTATGAGGTGGTGGGTCTCCAAGGGCGGTCATGACACTCACCCCTCTCGGGTTGTCGTGGCCTACATACTAAAGCTCTTGTCCTCTTGGATGCCTCTATCAAGCAGGTGAAGGTAACAATCCCCAAATTTCTGAAGGTAGACTTTGTAATTGTCCAACATCCCTCCAATACACATCTTCACAAGGGTTTCCTCTTTGAAATCCTCTTGGCAATCCATAGCCTTCTCCTTGAACCATTAAACGTATGACATAAGGTCTTCATTGATCTTTGGTTTTTCTAGATCTAATATGTTAGTCTTCTCCTATATGACAAAGAAATTTTCCAAAAAGGTTGACACAATTTGCACCCATGTCAAGATTGACTCGGGTGCCAAGCTCTCGCGTACCAAGTGTAGGCTCGCTCCGTCAAGGACTTGGAGAATTCCCTCAAATCATCAAATCATCGTAAACATAGGGTCCCATGTCGTCAATGTAACGTATCACATGTTCTTTGGCACACCCAGTTCTTCCATTGTACTTTTGAAACTTTGGCGGAACGTAGTCTTCTAGGTATGGTCTCAAGGTTACGTCAGCTGATTATGGTGGTTTGAAGTCGACAACGGACTCATTCTTACTCTCTCTTCTTGAAGCACCTTTTGAAGGGCATCATGGATAATGAAATGACTACTCACAACAAGGATGTTGTTCGCGCTTTAGGTAAGGTTGGTCTTAGCCATTGTAGTAGTTGGGGTAGTGATGTTGTCCAGAGATGTGATATTGACCATGGTAGTGGGTCTAGGCTGGCCACCATCATAAAAGGTGGAGGTGTTGGTATGGCATTAGCTTGTGTGACGGTCTGAGAATTGGCTTGAACATTCAGTTGAACATGATTCTAGGCGAATGCTTGTGATTGAACGCCTACAATGGAGGATGGTTGGACGCCCATGAGATAGGTCAGTTGCGCGCCTATGGTGGAGGTTGGTGACTTGTGTTGTGGTGTAACGTCGTTGATGTATACGTCCAGTGTACCAGTGATTGCTTGATTGATTTAATTTGTTATTCATTATATATTTCAAGCAATTTTATATTTATTCTATATCAAATATTTCGTTTTAAGTTTTTTCCCTTAATAAAAGAGGTGTCATGTCGATCCTACAATTGGTATCAGAGCTTGGTGCTCAAATATCTAAGACTTAATTGTCTTGAGCTATGGCATCATCTTTTAATTTTCAACAAGGGCAATAGATTTCAAAATCTCCATTTTTTATGGAATAGATTACAATTGTTGGAAAATTAGAATGAGAATTTTTATTCAATCTATTGTTTATAATTTTGAAAGAAATTTTTGAAAATGGTCCTTACAAGCCTAAGTCGATCATTTGTATTTGTGAATCTGCAAAATACATTTGGCATGTATTAGAAATCATACATGAATGATCAAATGAAGTTAAAAACTCTAATATTGATATTCTAATGCATGAGTCTGAAATGTTTAAAATGCATGAAATTAAAAACATTGAAGATATATTTGCTCATTTTAATAGTATTGTAAGTTCTCTTAACGCTCTTGGTAAGACTTTTACTAATAGTGATTTGGTGAGTAATGTTCTTAGGTCGTCATCAACGGTGTGGGAGTACAAGGTAATTGCTATTCAAGAAGCGATAGATCTTAAGACACTTTCACATAAAAAACTCATGGGATCATTGATACTAATGAAATAGAGAACATGGAAGAGGATGTGGACTACATAAATAGAGAAAATCTATTATCCAAAGCCACATCCATTGAGAGTGAAAGTGAAGATCAAGTGCACTTCACAAAGAAACTTCAGAATATACTCAATAAAATAGGATGCTCTTCAAAGAAGAAACTCAAGGAAAAGAGAAGTTTGACTGCAAATGAACATGAAAATATAAATATGTGCATAATGGCACACGTAGACAATGTTAGTAAGCACAACCTTCATTATAATCTTGATTTTTGAGAAATCACATAATTGTTTTTGTGTGTATGCATTTAAAAAATGGATGCATACATTGAGGGGGAGATTTTACAAAAATAAAAACTTTTATTTCATTTTGATGATTTCAAAGGGGGTTACTAGATTGTGAAAGGAGGAGATTTTTTTTTTACAAAAGTGGGAGTATTTTTAACAAATAGCATGTTTAATTCTTTTTTATGTTTTCAAAGGAGGAGAAATATAGTCAATTGCAAAAAGGGTAGAATTTTAAAATTTTGAAAATTGTGTATTATTATTGCTAAGAGAAGTTCATTAGCTAATATTTTCTTTTTGCAATCAATTGTTTGTAATCATAAAAAGGAGGAGATTGTTGACCCTAGTCATGGTAACAATTTTAATATGACAAACAATATGTGGACTAATATTTTTATTAAGTGTTTAGGCCCTTAATTAAGTTAAAATAATGTTGAAAATTTTAAGTGTTTATGCAAAAACGATAAAGGGCAAACAAAACTGTATATGATAAGTTACACGTGGTATTTTACGAAGGGCACGAAGCATATCAAACAAACTCGAAATGACCTGAATAAAAGTCGGTTAAACTCAAAATGATTCAAGGAACAAGGAATCGGACCGAAACGCTCATGAACCAGAGAGAAAGACACCGAACCTGACAAAAAAGTGTGGAATGTCATGGACCGATTCACCCGTAATCTGGCACCAAAATCGGCTCAACTTTGGAGGGGATTTTGGACATGCTGGTGGGAAACCGTTGCACCAGTTTGGGACCGGTCAGATCGATTTCCTAACCGGGGCAACCGATTGTCTTGGTCTCTCAAATACTTCACATGTATCATTAACACCAATAAAAAACGTTCAATTAAAATCTTGCAATAAAAAGCATCAAGGAAAGAAACACTAAAAGATCGCCAAATGCTTTCAAAAAGAATATTCAAAGTTCAGTTTTCCTTCGAAAAGAAGAAAACATAGAACATCTATATCAAATCTGTAAAAGAGCTCACCATTGTTGCTGCTGATCTTTGCTTATCAAGGAAGATGATTCATATGGATGGCCAGCCAATTAATAGAGTAAGGAATAATCTAACCATGAAGTACTAATAATTTCTTAGTGTACTAAGTAAAACACAAATATTCTCAGAAACAATGGCCTACTAAACTAATAAATCAGCTATGAATAACAGTCCTTTTTACATATATAATTATTTGGGCAACAATGAATATTTGATTATTTGAAGGAAAGAATAAGCTACAATCACAAATTAAATCTCTACATTTAACAAGTAAATATCTCATTTTCACTTCAAACTTTAACTACAGTTCTTGAAGACAAAGACAGACACACATTGTAATTAAAAGACAAAATTGATGGTACCCATGGTTTTGAGCTCTAAATAGAAAATTCTACAAGCAGCAGAGCAAGAACTATATACACAGTTCATTTTTAAAAGTTCAAATAGCAGGATGAGAGAAAAAGATTTAAAAGTAGACCCAACATCAAATTGTACTCCATAATGATATAAACTATTTATACACAAACTTCGAGGAAAACATGTTTGGTTCGAGCTTTGTTGAGTGATAAATTGCATGAATATAAGATACATCTTTACAACATAGTTGAATCATTTCATATATATTGTGTAACCATAGAGTAGAATAACTGAGCAATTAAATAAATAAAATAAAGTTGATGCAGAGTATTAAAGTGCAGAAATTAAACGTGCAATAAATTAAGTATTGAAAGTAAATAGCACATACATAAAAGAGTAGGGGAGAGAAATTTGACATAGTATTTTTACCTGGTTCAGGAAAATCTTTCCCTACGTCCACACTCTAAGAGTCCCCCCTTGAAGATTTTTTTCCAAACGATCTTCTTAATGGTGAAGACCAAACCTTTACAAACTATATTGGCTTATGGTGCCAATCAGATCTTGACAATACCGCTCGATTGAGATCTTCGCATCTCTTACAAAATTTCACTCTATCAAAGAGTAGATCTCTCAATCTTTCGCTCAAAATTTTCACTAACTTCTCTTTAGAAAATATCTCAAAACTTCATTCAAAATACAAGCCTCTCAAAGAATAAGATATTACAAGCTTCGTCGGAGAGGTGTGGGGAATGACAAAATTTGTTTCCTATTTATAGGAGAAAATGGATCTTAGAACTAGTCCAATCCAGTTTGGAAACCGGTAGGACCGATGCTTGATTTGGAGAGTTATTCCCAAATGAGCAACTGGTCCAACCGGTTTGCCACCGGTGTGACCGGTTTGAGACAATTACACAAGTAATTATCATATGTAGAAATCGGTTTGCACTGGTTAGTAAATCAATCAGACTGGTCCTAAACAAGTTTACTGATTTCCCACCAGTGTGACTGAAATCCCCTCCAAAGTTGAGCCAATTTTGATACCGGATTGAGGGTAAATCGGTCTATGATATTTCCAAACTTTTATGTCCGGTTCGTTCTATTCCTTCCTGGTTCATGAAGATTTTAGTCCGGTTCACTATTTTGTGATTCATTATGAGTTCAACCAACTTTGATTCGGGTCATTGGGAGTTTGTTTGATATGCTTCGGGCTCTTCGTAAAATATTATGTGTAACTCGTCATGTACAATTTTGTTTTCCCTTTATTTTTTTCCATAAGCACTTACAATTAAGTGTTTTAAAAATTATTTTTACTTCATCAAGGACCTACACACTTAATAAAAATATTATTCCATAGATTATTTTTCATCATCAAAATTGTCACTCGACTAGGTTCAACAATGATAAGGCTGCCGTGATAGTGGTTGGTTCTTGGGCAGTGAGGTTGGGACATGTAGGAGAGAAGGATTTTTGTTTATAAATATTAGCTTTGGACCTAGTTACCATAGGGGTTATGTTTGAGGGTTGTATAGGAAGGAGTGATGAAGGAGGTGGGAAAGAGGTGGTTGATAGTTAAATGGTAAATTGTCTAGGATAGGAGTGGCTAGGGAATCTAAAGAATAAGATAATGTAAATCCTTATTCAAATCAACATCTTCTATTATTTATTTCTATTTCATTTCTAGGCGTGAAATAAGGTCTATTATCGAGGGTTCCTCTCTATATGAAATCGCGCAAACACGCCTTCATGGCTCAAGGTTACGGTTTTTTTGGTATAAAGAAAATAATAGGGGCTCCTAACAAAGGGGGTTTGGTTGCAGGATCCAACATGGTCTTGTGGTTGATTGTGCTTTTAGGGGACACTTGGTCTTTAAGGAAAGAGTAATCAAGTAATTTGTGGAACACCATTTGAAAGGGAGATTTGTTGGCCATAATGGGTGTAGGTAGTATATTAGAGAGAGGTATTGAATTCTGAGACAAAAAGGTAAGTGTAGTATCTATCAAGTGTCATTTTCTTTCTTTCTACCCTTCCATTTTGATTATGGGTGTGAGGACATGGATGTCTGAAAGGTATCCCTTTATTGTCAAGATATTTTAGAAAAGTCTTGTACTCCTCACCCTAGTCAGAATGAAGTGTTTCAATGGGGAGACCTAGTTGTCTCTTAACATGCGTTTTGAAGTGTATAAAGGTAGAAAATGCATCATATTGAACTTGAGTGGATAAACCCATACGAAATGGAGTGAAATAATCTAAGAAATGAATGTAATACATATGACCATAGGATGAGGGTATGACCATAGGTTGAAGGTGTAGAGGCCGGATCCCAAAGGTCTGTGTAAACTAGCTGAAGAGGTTGAGTTGTTTTGGTGGTCACACTAGGGTAATATGGAACATGACTTTTTCCTTTAATGCAAGATTTATAGAATGTAAGTTTACTATGGTTGTGTTTTATATTTACTTGATTTAAGATTAAAGATGTGATATGAGCGGAGGGATGTCCAAGTTTGTGATGCCAAAGTTGCATAATATTAGCATTTATAGAGGCAAAGATGTAATGGAAAAACATGCTTTTATACTAGATAAAATAGTCACATTTCAATTTGTTCAGCACTAGACACTTTAAAAACAGTAAGTTGAAGTGTAGGGGTAACAAAATTAGAACCAGATGACATATGTGCTACATTAGATGACCTACTCTTGAAAGCATAGATTCAAGCTAATCTAGATGTAGAGGATGAAGGATGGCCAACACGTGTAAGAAACACATTGCAGGAAACAACAATAATTTGTCCACTTCCTAGTAGAAAGAGCTCATACAACCCATCCTTAAGCTTCCCGGGAAGCAGTATAATTCATGGTGCCAGGCCCTTACTAAGACACAAATGAGAACTAAAAATAACATGATGAAGATTATCTTCTATGAGTTTTGAAATATTTATTAAGTTTTTGGTGAGATCAGGAACTCTAAGTAACTTACTCAAGATAATATGATAGGGATAGGAACTAAATGAAGTAGAACCAACATGACTGATCGAAAAGGGCCTTACCATTTCTCATTGTGAGCTTATCTTATCCTTGATATTCATTTGATACATTTAGGTTGCTAAGATATGTTGTTATGTGATTGGTTGCACCACTGCCAACATACCAGGAGGCTTCACTTACTGACTCAGGTCCAGCAATAAAGGCGTGATGATTAAATGTATGTGAGCAATAGGTTGTGTTTAGAGTTGGGGCATGGTTGAAAGATCATAGTTAACCCTGAAAGTTCTTACAAAACTTAAACCAACAAGCTACAATAGGATGGCATGATTTGGTACATACTTGACAAACTACCATGTTGTGGAATGATCTATTAACTTTGTCACCTTGATGACCTCATCTATTGTTGCTAGAGTAGTTACTGTTTGTGCCAAAATAATCATGATTCTTGTTTGTCCATAGTTTTTGATTGTTAGAGTAATGCTTCATTGTTTTTAAATTTTGAGGCAAGTTAGATGCTTTCTAGCCCACATTCACGGCTCATAAATAGAGCTTGAACTTCCTCAATTGTTACTCCCTGAAAGAAATTGAGAGAGAATGCAAAACATGACATTTTCTCATTAACTATTAACAATGTAATTAGTATAATACTTATAATAACCTGAGTTGAGCTAGTTAGGTTAAACTAACAATACAGAAAAATAAGTCTAACTATAACACTGACAGCAACTAAGTTTTATCTAACTTTACCTGCATTGTGAATAACGAATTGCTTCATTAACACTCCCCCTCAAGCGAGAATGAGATGAAAGAACCTTGAGCTTGGATCTGAAAATTTCAAATGGAACCTGAGGCAGAGACTTTGTAAGAACATTAGCCTTTTGAAGTTCAGAAGCAATATGTTTCACAACCAACTGTTTGAACAATACTTTTTATCTAATAAAAATGAACATATATCTCAACATGTTTAGTTTTATAGTGGAATACATGATTGGCAGCAAATAATCCTGCACTAATATTGTCACACCAAAGTGTTGGACATGTAGAAACTTGTATTGCCAACTCTGAAAGTAATGATTGAAGCTAAACAATTTTTGTGGCAACCTGAGAAAGTGCTCGGTATTTAGATTCATCACTTGATTTTGACACGACACTTTATTTTCTTGAAATCCAAATGATGAGATTTCCCCCAAGATATATATAATACTCATTTGTAGACCTCATATCATCCAAACAACTTTCCCAGTCAGCATCACTATAGCCTTCTAAAACCAGTAGTTGGATTGAACAGTAAACAAAAATCGTTGTGTTGCATGCTTTCCAGTGTTCTGTGGTTTGGAACTGAAGATACTGACTTAATTTGTTTATAGAGTAAGCAATATCAGGTCGGGTCATTGTAAAAAATATTGCAATGCACCAATTGTGCTCCTATAAAGAGGGATCCTAAAAATAGTACCTAAAGAAGCTGTAAACTATGTGGATGTACACATTGGATTGCTGCAAGGTTTTGATGTCAACATATTTGTTTTGTGCAATAAATCATCGATATACTTGGACTGAGTAAGATAAAATCCTATTTTTCCTCTATATGCTTCAAATCCCAAAAAATAACTAAGGCTGCCAAGTCTTTTTAAAGTAAAAATTCTATTCAAATCATCAATAACCTTTGCAATTAGATTTGCATCACTCACAGTTAACAGTATATAGTCAACATAGACAAGAATAATATGACAATATCATTCTTTTTGAAGTAAAACAAAGAAGTATCCGAGACAGAACACTTGAAATCCCCCTAAAGTAACACTGTTTTTTGTTTTTCAAACCAAGCCCTTGGAGGTTGCTTCAAACCATAAAGGGCTTTATTAAGTCTATTAACATGATTTGGATACTAGTCATCAACAAATCTAGGAGGCTGGCTCATATAAATAACTTCTTGTAAGTCACCATTCAAAAATGCATTGTTCACATCAATTTGTTGTATATCCCACCTATATGTAACAACAATAGTTAGCATAATTCTAATAGTTGAAGGCTTGACTACAAGACTAAAGGTCTCAAAGAAACCTATCCCCGGGGTTTGTTGAAACCCATTTGTCACTAATCTAGCCTTATATACGTTAAGAGTACCATTTGAATTATACTTAATTCTAAATACCCATTTGTTGTCAACAACATTCCTATCAGCATGCAATGGTGTCGAAGTCCAAGTATTATTTCTTTGCAAAGCCTTAAACTCAGTTATCAGTAACAAATATTTTTGGCTTGAAGATGCCAAGCTTTGATCTTGTGACCATAGGGTGGACAGATCTAGAAGCAGTAATTGATTCAATAACTTAAGGTATGATACGATTACTAAAAGCTAAAGGTAAATTGTCATGAGAATTATTTGAACAGGAAGAATGAGATGCATTAGCATTGGAAATATGATCAGAATTATGATCAAAATGAGAATGAGGAATAGGTTAAGTGTTACCTGATGAAGAAATGGCTTTTTGACAAGGTTGAACATCTATGGTTGATAAAGAACTTGTACTAGAGGAGTGAACAACTACTGATGTTGTGTGAGAAGGACTCTTCTCACTTGAACATATAGTAGTTGGACATACAAAATTCTATGAATTTTGTGCAATAAGTTGACTAGACTTAGTTTTGACAGGAGATATAAGAGATAGGTAGGGAAATTCAGATTCATTAAACACTACATTTTTTTTTGAAATGTAGATTCAATTAGAAATAGGATCAAGACATTTATATCCATTGTGATGATCACTATAACCTAGGAAAACACACTTAGTGGTATGAATTTGAAGTTTAGTCTTATGATATGGTATCAAAAATGGAAAACATGCACATCCATAAACTCTAAAAAATGTAATATCTGGTTTAACGAAAAAGAGCTTTTGATAGGGAGATTGATATTGAAGAATAATAGTTGACAATCTGTTTATTAAGTAAACAACTATATGAAATGAGTCCCACCAATATTTTAAAGGCATTTTTGCTTGAGAAAGCAAGGTAAGACCTAACTCTACTATATAAATATATTTTCGCTCAATAATACCATTATGTTGATGAGTATGTGGGTAAGGATGCCTAAACCATATCCCTGATTTTTGAAAGTCTATGGCTAAACCTCTACACTCACCACACCAATCTGTTTGAATACATTTTACCTTTGTTGTTAATTGTCTTTCAAAAAGGCAAACAAATTGAGAACAATATGTTTAGAATCAAATTTTAGCTTTAAAGGAAAAATCCATGAATACCTAGTGTGATCATCAACAAAGCATATGTATTATATATACCCTAAAGTGGAAATAGTTTATGCTGGTCCCAATATGTTAGAGTAAATGATATCAAATAGACTGTTAGAACTAGTGGTAGAAGGAGGAAAATTTGACTGATGCATCTTTCTAAGTTGACAGCTATCACAAAATTTGATGTGCTTTAAGGGTAGTTTTATAGTGTTATCAAAGAAAATTTTACTCAAAACAACTTTGGAGGGGTGGCCTAACCATTTATGCCAAATATTAAACGTATCATTGCCATTGGAACAAGAATTATCAGTAGAAAAACAAATAATAGAATTTTGGACAAAACTGGCTTTATTGATATCAATGGTGTTACAGCCAGCAATTTCAGTAGAAACATAATTGCTAACCGGACTATATACACCATTTCTTTGAGAATTAGACATAGATGTAGTCAAGACAGAAGATATAGATGTTAAATCATGACTTTTTGAAGCTTTATGAATGGACAAATCACAGAAGATTCAATGGTTTGATCTTTTGAACATGCCTTGGATGACACTTTAGGTAGTAGAAAATGATAGAGTCCTCGTTTAAAGATTCCTCATAGAAGTTCCTTCCTCGTACTCTTGTCCTTTATCAAGTAAATAAGGGAATCAAAGATCACAATAATATCATTATGTTTGGTTAAGGCAGAGATACTAATAAGTTTTTTTGGTAATGGAAGGTACACAAAGAATCTGTTTTAGAGTTAATGATATTGTGTGTATTAATGAATGAATTACCTATATGTGAAATGGATAAAGCCTTACCATTGCCAACAAGAAGCTTTCCTTTACCTTTGTAATAAGACTTGGTATAGGTGTTGCATTTGCTGAAGATGTGTATTGACCTTGAGTTTGAGACACAAGATTTACCTGTGGAGCACTCTCATATTGCTTGAATTCTATATCAAATGTGTTCTAGCAATTAAAAACATTGTGACCTACTCGTTTGCATATTTGACATGTTGGTCTGTTACCTTGAAACTGAGCATAACCTCTGTTGGAATTTCCTCTTCCTCTGAAATTTTCTCTTCCTTGATTAGTTAAGTTCCTCTTCCTCTTCCTCTTTGATTGTGATAGTGAGCCATATTTAAAGATGCAGAAATAATATCATTGACTTTTGTAATGGACTGCTCAATCCTCATATCTTGATTCTAATGTAGCCCTTTTAGTTGTTGTTTCTACTGTGGAGTCCATTGATGTGTGTCATTGGGGAAGAAAACATTTCTTTGATACCAAGTGGAAATTTTTATTTAAATAAGGTCTGAGAATGATACACATTATCAAGATAATGATATATTTGCAGCAAGAGAATTAGGTCACTAGTTACAATGATCAAGAAAGGAATCAAGACATATTATGTGTCCCTAAGCATGCTATTTTGAGCCAATGACATCATGGATCTGTAGCTAACAGATGGCTCTATATGTTGTGTAGCGAGCAACGCTAAGGTGGTGACTTCACTAGACAAATTTGCATAGGTGGAGTAGCTTGCTGAGTGTAGTGCTGAGGTCGTTGAGTATCTATGTTAACATTACCTAATGGAGATTAATGACAAAAGGTGTTGAACAAGCATCTTGTTTTGGCTTGAGAAATTTTTGAACTAAAATGATCTGGTCGATATTTTGACATAGCGAACAAAATAAATCAAACCAATTAAATATAGAGGAAATTGCATCTCTCACCACTTTAGGAAGGCAATTCTACATAAATGTCTCTTTTTTTCTCAATTGCAAGTATGGCCTTTTTTTTCACGTGGAATTTCCTTTGAGAATTTTTACAACATTTTTCCCTTTCTGCCCCTTTCTTCCCCAAAGAGTTGTGCTGCCTAGGGTTTTTGGCGCTGCGCCCTTTGTTCATCGTCGTTCGATTTTTGTCGGCGCCCTTTGTTCGTGGTTTGTGATTCATATTTCGCCATTCATTAGGGGTCTCTCTTCAATGACTCCTTGTCGTTCTTCTTTTCCTGCACTTGAAAATCGTTCTGTTCTTTTTTGAGTTTTGGAAAATTAGAAAAGTGACTGTAAAGGATCTTTAATGGATTGTTAAGGTTTAAAATTGGTTGTGCAAAATATAATGTTTTGTTAGGGTTTCATTCTTGGACCTAAGGGATTTTCCTGATTATTAATTGAATATGAGGTTTTTTGGGTTTTTCACGATGATCTCTGGTTATTTTTTTTCACTTTTTTCTAGATTGCTTTATGTGTAACATCAATTTTTCCAGATCTTGTTCTACACGATGGTATTTGAATTAAATAGAATACGTATATAATTTATATACATTACTTATAGCCAAAACAAATAACAAAATAAATGAACGAACGAACAAAAATAAACCAGTATTTAAATTAGATATCATAATTTATATACATTACGCATAGCCAGTGTAAGAGTGTTCAATTTTTTTAGATTATTTCAATATTCATAAAAATAAATCGGTAATTAAATTAGACACCATATGTATCTTTAGCGCGTGTTTTAGGCCACTTTTCATTCAGGCTCTAATGGTAAATGGCCAACCCTTTACCATTACCTACTAGGTTGTTCGACTATTGCAATCAAAAAGCTCGACAACCATTTTGCTACATAAACGAAAGGACATTAATTTTGATTTATTCAATTCCCTACCGACCTTAAGCTTGGATGAAGAGGTAAATTATTCGTATACGTTTTGAACATCTGCGCATACGTATACATTCTTATTGACCAATTTATTGACGGATTTCAATTATAGGAGGAACCTGTTGTCCCGCCCACTATTCCACCGACCGTTCTGCCGCTTGTTCCACCGACTGTTCCATCAACCACGAACAAGTCACCATCTAAGAGAGTGCCATTGACCAGACAATGCAAGTGGAAGGGACCTGATATAACGAAACTATATGGTAAGAGACAAAAGAAGAAAAAATCATAACCGAGCATGGAAATCATCCTGCATCCTGGAACGAACGTTTTCACACCTCTAGACTTTCATATCATCACTCAGACGCAAGAAGAGGATGCATAAGTTGTTGGTTTTTGGATATTGAATGTGGTAGGCTAAGAAACTTGATAGTTTACTGTTTTGAGTACTTGGAATATCTGATTGATTTTTTGTGATGGATTTCAATATTTGGTAGTTGGTAGTTCTTGAACAAGTATGATGATTTTTTTAGATAGCTTCTGTAAGTAGAATGCACGGATTTTGATCAATAGACAATTGACGATATCATCATAAATATATAGTTGACTATGATTTAAGAATGTTTCATTATGAATATTTTCAAACTATTTTCTTATATATAATGTGATATACGATATATGAGTATTTAATTATGAATATCAGGATACATACATCATGAATTATTGTCGATGATTATATAGTATTGGAAAGAACTTTATCTACAATATACCTATTCACTACAAGAAATATGACATTCTACAAGAGGCAAAAAACCATGTGAAAGGTAATCCACACAGGGTTCTCGCGACGTCTGTGACAGCCCCTCATATTAAAAGTCCGCATTTTTCGCAAGGCGCAATGTCTTCTGTGAAGAACCTTATGGTCTCTCTTTTCACAAGTATTTTTGTATCTTATAAAATGAGATACCATGAGGTTCATTGTTATAATCAATTATTTATATTAAATACGTTCAAAATAATAATTTTAAGTAGCATAAAGAGAACCAATATAAAAATTGATAACATTAACATATATCATTCCAACAAAGTGTCACATTATTCATTTGATCAACTTACAAATAAATCTAACTTGAAAACTAACATATCCTTAAAATATACAAACAACACTTGTTCCAATAAATGAAAAAAAAAAGTTTCACCAAATCATACAAGTTAACCTCGTGAATACAATTCTATTATTCAAACTCAAGAAGTCCCTGCAAATAGTGCCATTGTCCTGCATTTAGAAGAACATTAGATTTACACAAAGATCCAAATCATATCCTCTCTAAATTATGCACTAATAAGTAAAAAGTATACTATCAAGATGTTTAACAATGTATTTTTTACACAAAAATCTATATAAAATGAAAGCAATAATTTAATTCATCAATTGCAAGTTCATCAGGGCAAGCAGCTTTGCAGCCTTAGTTGGACAAAAGCAAACTCTCCTATTTGGGCTAGTGAACACTAACCTGTAGAACACCACAATCTAAATAAAATATGATAACCAAATTAGAAAACAAAACTCCATTATTTTAATCCACAAGCTTCATAAGAAGATTACAAGGAAAGATGCCCGTAGGTTGTCTCAAAAAGTCTTGGTAACAATAACAGCAACTATTGTCTTCACAACCACAACCAGAATTGTGGGACCAAACTATCTCAAACTCACAGTATCACAACCCAAATAATGCCATAAAATTCTACTTCAGCATAATTATGCTGAATAGATCACAACATAATTATGCCATATCAGTAACTAATAATGTAACAATGATATCTATCATAACTTTAGTGAAAGAAGAATGAATGTCTTTTTCTAAATCTTCTAACCTCAACAGAAAACTGCAAATCCTTTTTGGTGCTCACAATAGACTTAAACTCAACCTACAAAACAGGAGAAAATGAGATAATCTCCTAAAAACAGAAATGAAAGAACACTAGAAAACATACCAATCAATAAGTTCAAGAATGGGAAGAACAAAGCAATAAGCATTTATTTATGCAACTTTATTAACTAGAAACTAAGTCTGACAATCATGAATCTCCTACGCTAAAATTCATTCCAACTAGTCCCCAAGAAGGGAAAACAAAAAACAAGTAAAATGTATTTTTGACTGTCCCCAAGTAAAAATCAAGGAGAATATTTTTAGTATAACTTATAATTTCCTGCATTGATAGCCAAGTTAGATTTTCGAAACCAACAAACAAAGAGTATACAGCCTCTAAGTGCAAGGAAGAATAAGCATACAATTGAAATTGAAAACACTACAGACATGTATATGTTTATCAAGACCGTGAGCCGACACTATTTCATAAAATTTGTTCATCGGGATCTCTTCTTTCACCAGCAAGTAATAGAATTACAGAATTAAATTCAAGCATCGATCCAATTTTCTTGAAAAGGCACTCTTTATTCCAAATAAAGTTATATTTCCTCTTAGTACTTTAAAAGGAAACAAACATATCTGGAAAATCAAACATTAACTAAATAAAATTATATTTCCTCTTACTATTTAACCTGCGAGAAACATACATTAACTAAATGGAAATCAATTATAAACCCATCATCATTATGTATAGAAGAAGAAAAAAATACTTGAATTCCAATTATAACGACATCTTCAGTAAGGAAAATAGTTATATGATTGTTGAGAATCTTGAGATTGAAGGGGGTTGAGCTAACCACCACTTTCCTTCCCCAACTTAGAAATTGTAAAATAACCTTCTCAAAGGTCTCAGTATTCAACTTCACCTAATCACCCACCACTCTAAAATTTGTTTAAATAAATGCCATCAGTCTTAGTCTCACATTATCCTTGCTAGGGCTCGCTGAAACATTAAGAACCCTTCCACTATATTTATCTCCATACGAAAATCGAAGCAAAATAGCTACCTAGAGCATTGTGAAGAGGATTCTATGCGAGCACATTGACTTGCAACAACACCTTAGATCCCATCAGCCTTGTCAAAACCATAACTCAACATTTTGATAAATTTTGAGAAAGCCATACTGAGAAAGACACTAAATTTGTTCACATGATCAAATAATGTACGTAACAGCTTGACAAATATAACTACCATAACTCAATAGTAAATTAAAAAAAAAAAGATGAATATTATCAAAACTCAATCTTGACAAATATAATTACCATAACTCAGTAGTAAATTAAAAAAAAAAAGATGAATATAATCAAAACTCAATCTTTCTGATTATGGATGAATACAAATTACAGGTTCTCAAAATAATCAAACTTACAAGAACAAATTTGAGACATAGTTCACGGTGAGACCCATCAATACCCGGTCCAGCGCTCTGAATCTAACATGTCAATGTTCAACACAAATCTCAAACATCAAATAATATATTCTTTGCGAGTATGAAGAAGAAATCATCAATGGCTCTTCTTCAAATCATAATTATGTAGAAATCAATGAAATAGACAATTAAGAGCTCATATGGAGAAAGAAATAGGAAGCACACGATTAAACGAGTTCATCAAAATAGAAAAAAAACTAGATCTCCTAATCCCTAAAAAAATTTACCAAAATTTCCTCGACATCAAATAATAAAATTAGAAGCTAGAAATTTCTCTGAATCCCAGAAATTTTGAGTTCAAAAAAGCTCAAAAAAATAAAGAAACAAGAAATCAACCAAAATGAGTTCTGTTCGTGATTGGTTCATCGTAATAAAATTAGTTAAAAGAGCAGGTACGAAGAGTAGAGATCAAGCATATATGAAGAAGAATAAACAAAAATTAAACCAGCCACAAGGCCAAATTCAAACTAAAAACACTAAATAAAAAAACGATCTCACTGTGAAATACCCTCTAGCCCTAGGTTTGACAGACGACTAGGAGAGCTCCGATTGAAAGAGGTTCACCTCATGACCAAGAACAACGAGCTTAGGGTTGGGCTCATGCGTGCCCAAGTCACTTGTAGAGACAGAGAGAACACTGATAGAGATAGCTGAGAGAGAGATAGTTTAGAGAGATAGAGAGAGATGATTTATCAGCGAGAGAGACCAGATTGTCGAGGGACAGAGAGCAATTGTCGAGGAACATAGACCATTCAAAGAAGATTGTCAAGCTAGGGAGAGAGACGACATCAAGAGGAAACCTTTAAATATAGAGAAGAATAGCTTCTTGAGCAATCTCATACTGATAGACAAGCTTGCACTCTCAAGCTACCTGTGCCAAACACACAGCAATCATCTTAGCATACATTTGGCAACACACTGCAGCTTCATTTGATAGCAATGCATCACCATTTTATTGGTCCAGCGCATAGTATATCAATATTGCAGATTTTTATGTCGTGTAGTAAATGAGATTGTTTGATCATCTCAGCCAATGATTGGCTTACCTCATCAACTAATTATTTAGTTACTTAAACATTCTCCCATGCAATAAAACTCATGATTGCCTTTTCTCTTTCTCTTATTAGCTACTCAATTATTCCCTTTATAACTTAATTCTATTCCTTTATTTTTCTTCTCTAATTCTTGAGAAATATACAAAATTTCGATAGTATTTATTCATTCATTGCTTCTACTTAGTGAATACTATTATGATAAGACTCCTAAATCACAGCTAAAGAACAATTCCAGAACTTATTAGAGACAGTAAGGAGAAGGAAAGAATAACAGTAGAAAGTTTGTACTGGTCCAGCCTATCAAAGTAATAGGCCTACATCCAGTTTGCAACAACTGCAATTTTACTATATGATCAAGATGTTACAAGTTTATAGAGTTACAAAGTTATAGATTCAAGGAGAAGAAGAAACATAAAACATACAGACTTGAAAAATACAATTAGCCAAGCAAGTATCCTCATGAGAGAAAATGAGAGGCCACGCAGGGAAGTTAGGGGCAATCGGGAGTGCTTCTTGTTGAACAAGAGCCAAAAAGAGACCTTGAAATTTTTAGGGGAATTTTCATCTTGGGGGGAATTGGTGAAGCGCTGAACAAAACGAGAAAAAAATAAGTACATTGTGAAAATTTTTGTTTCTTTTGATCGCGTTTTGTATTTGATTGTATTTTCACTAAAAATGCGATAGTCCAACGCTATTAATAGAGGGTTTTCTTATAGTTTAGGGGCATTGAGAAAATCAGCATTCGGAAAATACAAGCTCTTTAGAACCTTAGCACATAGGCCGTCAGGATTTTGAAAGATATACTAAGCTTGCTTTGCCAATAAAGCAAGGGTGAAAGAATCAAAATCTTTAAAACCTAAACCCCAGCAACCTTACTCTTATTCAGCTTTGACTGTGAACACCACCTTAAACCTCTCCACCCTTTTTTATAGTTATATATAGTAGAACTATAAATACCTATGAATTTGGCTAATTGTTAATACACTGTATCAGAAACAAGTTCTAGATTTTAATTGCCTATAAACCTTTAAATCTTTTAAACATGATTTTTTTCAACATATAAACAGTCGATTTATGGTTTCTTCTTAGGAAAACCAAAGTTAATTAAATATATACTGAAAAAGAAATAGAAGTTCAAACACCAGCGACAATACTAGTCCAATGGCAAAGAATTAAGCTGTTAAATAAGCATGATTAAATTGTTGAAATGCAACTAAGTCTAAAAAATTTTGTGGATAGAAGTTTTCTTAAAGAATATTCCAATGCTACTAAATATTAATCAGATAACGAAGAACATTAGCTTAGATTGCGAGTACAACTGCCTTAAATTATTAACGAAGCCAATAATTTATAACAACATGTGCTTAAGCTTGTTGAGCAATCTCATACTTAGAGACAAGCTTGCACTGTCAAGCTACCTGTGCCAAACACACAACAGTCATCTTAGCATACATCTGGCAGCACATCGCAGCTTCATTTAAAGGCAATGCATCACCATTTTATTGGTCCAGCGCATAGTATATCAACATTGTAGATTTTTACATTGTGTAGTAAATGATTGGTTGATCATTTCAGCCAATGATTGGCTTACCTCATCAACTAATTATTTAGTAACTCAAACATTCTCCCATGCAATAGAACTGATGATTGCCTTTTCTCTCTCTCTCTCTCTTATTAGCTACTCAACTATTCCCTTTGTAACTTAATTCTATTCCTTTATTTTTTTCTTCTCTAATTGTTGAGCAATATACAAAAGTTCAATAGTATTTATTCATTCATTACTTCTACTTAGTGTATACTATTATGATAAGACTCATAAATCATAGCTAAAAATCAATTCCTGAACTAACTAAAGACAATAAGGAGAAGGAAAGAATAATACTAGAAAGTATATATTGGTTCAGCCTATCAAAGTAATAGGCCTACATCCAGTTTGCAACTACTGCAATTTCACTATATGATAAAGAGGTTACAATTTTACAGAGTTACAGAGTTATAGATTCAAGGAGAAGAAGAAACATAAAACATACAGACTCAAAAATACAGTTTCTTGTATTTTCTTAGCAGCCAAGCAAGTATCCTTCACACTCTCAGTCTCCTCGAAGCTTTACACACTCTTTCTACTAACTAACTCTTATATACCTTAACTCATATTGCATCAGTCTCATGCCCACCATCACACCGCCAGTGGCTATGCTCCAAATGGCAGTAAGTGAATGTGCCAAGATATTCTCACAGCCAGTAGGATAGAGGCTTCAATAACCAACTTAACTGACCTAGCAGTTATCCGCCCGAAAAAGATTTGCATAGCTGGACCACTAAAGTTGATACACATCATAAATTCTCCACCTTGGATCACAAGCTTGAAAGCACCTTTAAACCATATAACAGTCTTGACAATAATCCATAACAATCAATGATCTGGGATAGTCACATTAAAAAAGTTTAAGCATTTCCTAAACTTGGTGGATGTCACTACCTTGCTTATCATATCTACAGGGTTATATTCAGTATGAATCTTTTCAATAGATACCCTTCCTGAAGAAATAACTTCTACGATAAAATGAAGATTAATATCTATGTACTTAGTCCTTTCATGGTACCTCTGATTCTTTGACAGATGTATTGCACTTTGATTGTCACATTGTCATGTTTGTCACGTTGTGTAAAAAGGTCTAACCATGCTTACTCATGCCCAATTACAACTAAAATTTTGGTGGGAAGCTTCTTCACAATTGTACACCTAATTAATAGACTTTCCTCTCCAACTCTTAACAATCTGCCTCCTTTTCAGAAACTCTTCTCAAAACCAGTGGATTATTCAATGCTCAAGGTATTTGGCTGCTTATGTTTCCCATTTATAAGTTCCTACAATACACATTAGTTCAATATACATAGTAAAAAATTCAAATTTAGGCTACAGTTCATCCCGCAATATGATAAATCTGTCTAGATCATATTACCAACAAAATTTGTATTTTTAGAAGTGTCATTTTCTATGAGGAAGTTTTCCCACAAACACTTAACTTAAGCCAACATCTCAGCCTCTTCCCCTTGTTCACAACCCAATGTCCTCCTCCCTACACCACCCTCAGCTTGTTTAATTAGCAGAAGGAGTGATCCATCTCTGACAACTACAGCTGTATCTCCTTCTCATCCTTGCTCTTCACCTACACTAGTTGTAGCATCTTCTGATAATAGATATCCTTCATCTACTTATAGAATTATTACCCATATGGTTTCTTTAATTAATTCTCCATCCTACCTCTCTAGTTCTTTTACTCCTGATTTAGTTGTTAAGCCTCATGCTTCTCACTTACCACATACTGGTCACCATAACTGGATCAAAAATAGGAAACTTAAAACCAAAATTATTTCTCACTACCTTACGTGCAAGTTCAAAATTGACTAGTGTCATTGTAGCTCATAAATCACCTTACTAGACATAGGCAATGTAATATGAATGCAATGCACTTATGAGAAACTACACTTGGGATCTAGTTCAGCGTCATCCTTATATGCAAGTTGTCAAAAATACGTGTTTGTTCAGATTCATGAAAAATCTTAATGCTTCCATTCAAAAACACAATCAGAGTCATCTTTACCTTAGTAGTTACTCTTGGGTGGGATGTACAAGCATTTATACATGGGGATTTTAATGAGACAGTTTGCATGCATCAACCCCAAGGCTTCAAAGCCTCACACATCCCAACCGTATTTGTAAACTCAAGAAGGCACTACATGGACTTAGAGAAGCCCCCAGAGCCTGGTTCAACAGGTTAAAAACTACAATAATGTCTTATGGGTTCTACGACTTAGTGTCTGATAGCTCCCTCTTAATCCATCACAATTATAGCTCTATCACACTTGTGATTATTTATGTTAATGACATCCTAGTCACAAGAAGCAATGTCAAATAAATAAACTATGTTATCTCAATGTTGCATAAATAGTTTGCTCTCAAGACACTTGGCTCCATAAAACTACTTTATGGGTTTTCAAGCTTACTAAACACCTGAAAGCCTTTTCATCAATCAGACAAAGTATGCATTTGACTTACATCATAGGTCAAATATGTTTAACTACAACTAAGTCCAACCCTTATGTATCCCTCATACAAGCTCACTTCTAAAGGACAACCATTCACTAAGCCCACTCTTTATAGAAGCATCATTGGTTGTCATCATTACGTAACACTATCTAGGCCTAATATCTCTTTTATAGTTAATAAACTGAGTCAACTTCTCTCTTCTCCAACAACTGATCATTGGAAAGCCTGTAAGAGGATTTTTTGATACGTCAAGGGCGCTATAAATCTAGGCCTCTATTTCCCTCCTGCCTCCAAATTCACACTAGAAACCTACTGATGCAGTAGGTTTAAGCTCAATTTTCATTGTTCTCCATCTTGCTTAGGGGGGTGTTTAGCAATCTTATAGTGATAGACAAGCTTGCACTGTCAAGCTCCCTTAGCCAAACACATGGCAACCATCGTGACATACATCTGGAAGCACATTATAGCTTTATTTGACAATAATGCATCAACATTTTATTGGTCCAGCGCGTAGTATACCTAGTACTAAAAATTTAGACATTGTGGAGTACCTGATTGGTTGCTCATCTCACCAATAATTGGCTTACCTAGTCAACTAATCATTTAATACTCAAAGATTCTCTTATGCAAAAGGACCTATGATTGCCTTTTTGCTCTCTCATATTAGTTATTCAATTATTCCCTTTATAACATAATTCTATTCCTTTATTTTTTTTCTTCTCTAATTCTTAAGCTATATATAAAAGCTCGATTGTAATTTTTCATTCCTAGGCTCTACTTAGTGAATATCATACATAGCCTTAGAGAAATTTCATTATCAGTCTAAATTTCAACTAAGCTGGACAATTTCTATTTTTCTTCAAATACCTTATTGTTTAGTAATATTAGACATCATATTCTTAAATTCTACATTGGTTTAGGTGATATCATAATTGAGATGATATATTTTTATTTAAAGTAGATGAACACTTACTAAGAGATAAGAGTAGATATGTTTACTTGTTAATTTTGAGTCATAAATATTCTTTTCAATCTGGACATCACGACCACTGTCACAGCATAGATTTAGTTTCTAGATTAGTCTGGGGCATTTTTCCCCGTATTATACAAGGGTTTTTTTTGTTGAGCCTCTAAACATATTTATTGAACCATTCAACATATTTGTTGATTTCCAAAAAAATTATTAAACATACCCCATCTATTGACCTCTGAATACATTAGTTAAACCCCTATAACACATTACTTGAACCATTTCTCTCCAATTTAATGACTAGGAGATAATCATGTTAAATTTGGGTCATCTATTTTAAGAATGGACGCCCAAATTCAGTCTAGCAAAAAGACAAAACTAAAAAAATTATAATATGTCTCGTCACCTAGGCATAAGCGCTCTCGTCACCTCGGCATAAACGCGGAGGTGATCGTGATTGTCTATTCTTGCACAGACAGTCACTATTTCACAAACATAACCCTTCCTCTTGGTATCCTTAATAGAAGGGGATTTATTTCTCAAGAAAATAACCCTAGCATTGAAGAATTACCTAATTTCCAAATTTTTTTGTAAATTGGAGATAACCATATCTCCAAGACTGATTGAGAAATGAAGAACCAAAAACTCCCAAAAACCCAATAACGAATCCAAGTATAGTTCCAAAAAAAAGTACAACCATGGAAAGTTATTTTCGTCTTGGCTATTTCTATTCAAGCTGCCATTGGGGAGTGAAGCTCGAGTTGATTCATCTGATATGAATCTATAAGTCTTTGTCAAAGCAGGTCCACTAAAGATATATGCTTACTATATATGAAGAAGCATTAAAACCTTGAAGTTGGGCACCACTTATGATTGGACTAGACAAGTTCCTATTGGTCAAGTTCAATACTGAAAGAATTATTAGTATTAAAAAATGTTCAAGAAGATAAGTAATGACAAGGAGAAGAAGAATGTTTAAGATAGAAGAGATGAATGAGAGAAATAATTGAAATGTTCAATACTCTTTATCAATTGTTAATCGAGTACATTATACATATATATATATATATATGGTACTTTAACTACATGTCATCAAGTGATCTCATTATGTTAACTACCTTATACTAGCTAACTAACATATATATATATATACTAATTGCTATATACAAACTGATATTTAACTAATACATGCCAATTATATTAACTGACACTACACTAGCTAACATCTCCCCTCAATCTAATGCTTTCTAAAGGAAGAAGTAGTTTGGATCTAAGAGAAGTAAAATGAGGTGAGGCAGAGGATTTGGTGAAATATCAGCTAGTTGGTCTTGAGTGCATATATAGCTAACAAAGAGATATTTTTTAGCAACTTTCTCCTTCATAAAGTAAAAGTCAATCTCAATATGCTTTGTCTTGGTAGAACACAAAATTTGAGGCAAAGGAAATTATGGAGACACTGTCACACCAAAGGTGAGGTGGAGCATTCAGTGTAATGTGTAAGTCCATGAGTAGATGTCTTATCCATGAAATTCCATCTGTAACATTAGCAAGGGACCTATATTATGTTTCTATGGTGGACCCAAAAATAGTAGATTATATGTCCAAGATATGGGATTTGATCCTAAGAATATCATAAAGCTTGAAATAGATCTTCTCTCTATAGCATCCTCAGCCCAATCTGAGTCACAAAATGTATTAATACAAGTAGTTCCTTTTTAAAATAGAATTTTATAATATGATGTGCCTTTTAGGTATCTTAGTATCCTTTTGACAACTAATAAGTGTGTAGATGTTAGATTATGCATGAAATGACAAGCGTTATTGACATCAAAACTATCAGGTCTAGTGAATGTAAAAATATTGTAATCCTCCTACCAATGTTCTATAGTGAGTAGCATCTGTTAGTAATTGAGAAGTGTCATAAAATCTAATCTGAGGGATAAGGGAGTCTTACAAGGCTCCACATCACTAAGGCTAACTTTGTGCAATAGATCATAAACATATATTTGATGATGAACAAAGATGCCTCTATCTAATTGCTGGATTTCTAGCCTAAGAGAATCTTTGAGAAAGCCTTAGTCTCTCATTTCAAACTCTAGCTTAAGATGATCAATAATATAAGCAATATTTGTAAAGGTAGTTATAGTTATAATGATGTCATCAACATACAATAGTAGGTTAGTAATAGCATAACCAGATTTACAGACAAACAGTGAGGTATCAGTAGTTGATGGAATAAGTCCCAACGTATGTATAAAGGTAGTGAATCTCTCCAACCAAGCTATAGGAGTTTGTTTAAGACCACAGAGTGATTTATACAATCTATATACATGAGTGGAAAAGTTTGGATCTAGAAAACCCTGAGGATGGGACATAAACACTCTTTTTGAAGATAGCCATGGATAAATGTATTATTTACTTCAAGTTGATCTAAAGACTATGAATTGTGAGCAGCTAAGGACAAAAGAATTATTACTTTAGTAGAATTCACTATTGGACTGCATGTCTCATTATAGTCCAAATTAGGCTGTCAATGGAATCCTTTCAACACCAATCTGGCATTATGCCTTGTTATACTACCATTTTGGTTATGCTTGAGCTTGTACACCCATTTACAACCACAATTTGTATTAGGAGGTAGATGAGTTAGTGTCCATGGGCCTTGTTGCAGGAATGCATTAAAGTCATCTACCATTGCCTTTCTCCGAATGGAAGATTTAGATGCTACTGAATGTAAAGAAGGCTCAACTTCTTCTCTTGGTAAAATGATACACTAAAACAATTCAAGGTTTCTATCACGTTGAAGCAAACATTTTTTAACAAAACGTGACAAACGCTCAATCACGCGGGGAATAAAAACTCAAATGCCGTGTAGTTAAAAATCCCAAAATCATATGTCAAATAGAACACCCAAAATATAGCTTCTCCATCCACGTCCTCTCCTCTCCATAATCATAGAACAACTTCCCTGTGTGGCCTATCACCCTCTCTTGTGAGATCTCCCTTGGTAGGCTCTCTCACTTTACTATCTTCCTATTCTATCATAAATAAATTTCTAAAATTGATATCTCTCATTTACCAGATCTGCGTATAGGAGCTTTCCCCTCCCTAGTGGCAATTTTCGATCATCCTCTGATCATTAGTATCCTAGCTCTTCAGATGGTGAAAATCGACAACTAAGGCAGTTCTACCTATCTTTCTCCATCATCAGAACAAGCCCTAGCTCCCCTGTGAGTAAACTTCCATCTCTCAAAAAGAGCCCTATCTCCCTTGCGTGTAAAATTCCATGTCTCAGTAAAAGCCGTAACTCCCCTGCACGCTGCTCTCTAGTGTAGTGAGCCTAGGTATGCATCCCTATTTCTAGTCACACACTCACACAATCTCTCTATAACTCTCAATCTCTTCATCTATGTATTGCTCTCTTTATCTCTATGAATCTCTCGATCTCATCTCTCTTTTTCTCAACTACATAGCTTTGTTTCCTACCCCTTCCCACTTCGATTTAACTCTCTGAACAAGAGGAGGAGTTTTTTCCCTTACGAGATGTGTTTTAATCTCTAATTGAAGTCTGATTGTGTGTAAATTTTTTTCTAATTTTGTCTTTTCTCTAAGACTCCAATGTTGTATAGTCGAGCTTCAAACAATATTTGTTGAAGTGAAATTTTTGTTGGAACCAAACAATATTTATGGATGGATTGTTGGTGGATATGATGTGGGATGTTCATGATTGGTTCTTTAATGAGAAATCTGGGTCTGCTGTGTTTTTGTTTAGGACAAGCAGTGGATTGAATAGCAAGTTGTGGTTTGAAAAGAAGGTTTTGGAGCAAATTGTTTCATGTAAATCCCTAATTCCATGTTATGTTTAAATTTCCTGTGATTGGATTTTAAATATAGTTCATTTTGTTGAGATCTGTTACAAAATGAGCAAGTAGTTTATGTTATCTTCATTTTGTTAATCTCTGTTTGTTTGTTTTTGTTGGTGGTTCAAAGTTGGAAGATTTTGATTTTAATTTCTTGAGGAATAATGTGTCTGATTGGGTTTTGGGATTGTTGATTTCTCTGATGTTTGGTGCTCATGGTTTCTCTGATTATTGGTTTTATATATCTCTCTCTTTCGAATTTGTTGAAGAATTCACACTTTGCTTTTCTTTTCTCTCTAATACTAGAACTTACTATCAAGGAATTTCTACTAGGTCATGTATTTCAGTTCTTGCTCCACTCCAATTCTGGCTCCTCTCTAGTTATATCAAGTCGTTCCTATTTAATATTCTACAGGCTTAATTTATAAAGTCATTCTTTGTAGCCAATTTTTCCATAGAGAAAGACCTCTTATTATTGCTGCTTGCAAGTTTGAGTCTCTCCAACTAAGTTTGTCCCATAACCAAGTATGAAGAATATACTCAAAATAAAATTCTGATTAGGTCCAAAATAATACAAATATACTTCAGTGAGTGACATCATCATTCCTAGGTAGCACTCAGCCATATGATTAGGTTCGTCATGGGTTTTTGTATCCCTAATTACCATCATAATTCTACAATAGAATTACTGCTGCAGTAGTTTACTTTCCCTAGTTGCCTAGCTAAAAATACTAAGAATATTCCTTCTGGATATCTCCAGATTCTAGTAGAAGACGTAACTGGGTAAAGGCAGTGCTTGATGAGTGTAGTAGATATGGCTAAGATTTTCCATAGGCCTAGAATTAGTTGAAACATGAATCACATCTAATTTGGTCCTAATATAGATTAACGCTGGACAGACTAAGTTAGTAATAGAGCAATTCTTGATCACTTTTGTTGCTTGGAAGCTTGAGTGAGATTAGTAGGTTTTTCTCATTTTTTAACTAATGTTTGTTATTTCCTTGAAGATTCTGAAATGTTGTATGTTAAAGATAGAAGCAAAGTTACTGAAAAATGTGGATGTTTCTGCATGACTGATTTTACGACGTTATAAATATTATTTAACGGTCTTTTAAATCCTTTATATATGCTTCTATGGTTTAACTTGAAAATAGTATATTTGATTAATAGCAATCACGTGCATTTAGATAAAATATAAATGAAATTGAGATTTTTCTTTTGCTCTTCACCCATTAGTGTTCCACTGTGAATGCTGAAATTGATGGACTTTTGATATTGCATGAATGATATTTTGTGATAGTTGAAGGTTTATTTAGCATAATTGGGTTGTTCTTTTAAGATAGGGCTTGTTCCTTAGGTTTATTTAGTCAACTTGTTCCTTTGTATTAAAAGAGAAGAAGGTTATCAGCTAACTCATTCTAACAAAATTAATTAATTTTCATTTGTTATTAATTATTAATAATTATTTTACTCAATTTACTTCCCTTTATTTAGATTAGATTGATCCTCTTTATTTTTCTGAAAAATTCTTGCAAACAATCGCGACCAAATGGTCGATTCTTCATCCATCTCTGCTTTTTATTCGCTCTCTTTAATCAATTGAGCTAGTCTTCATTTTGTGTGTGTTTGGATAGAGAGAGTTTCGAAAAGAATCATGGAAAATCTTATCAGTCTCAAATTTGTGAATCATATATCTATTTTGTGTAGTTCAACGAAGTTATATTGTTAAATTGTTGTGATATTGGTTGCTCTCCACCCACAACTATACTATATCGTGGAATGTTGTAAGTCTGTCACTAATTCTTAACTTGCTTATCTAATAAGTCATTTCTTAGTTGTTGATCATTTAGATTGTATTATTTGGAACAGGATGCTTGCTCTTTCATCTGAATGGATCATCCACGTTTTAGTACAATACTTTGATTTTATTCTAAAGCATCATCAAGATAGTTACCTATGCCACCACCTCCTCACCAAGGAAAACCACTAAGTGGACCTCCTAGGGTACCTCCACCTTCAGTACCTAGATGTGAATTTATACTAGATTTTAGTTTTTTTGTTTACAAATTACTTTTTCTTGCTCTATGTAAAAATCAATATGTAATTATCATTTTGAGATGTGATTTCTAGTAGACAGTTAGCATGTAACAATATTGACTAACTAAATAAAATGATATGTGATTTTTTTATTTCGTGATATTTTCTGAAAAGTTATTTATTTTTATATTTGTACAATCGTAAGTATAGGTAATAAAAAAAGTTATAAAAAGTATTTAATAACAAAACAGTAAGAGATGAAAAATGTTATGAAAGACCTACGATGGCATTTATAAAATGCTATGAAAGACCTACGAAAGCATTTATAAAATGATGTAAAAGATCTACTACAACATTTATAAAACGCTATGAAAAGCTTTTTACAGTGTTTTTAAAACGCTATAAACAACACATAAAACACATTTGATAACATTTAAAAAATGCTATCATAGGCTTTTTATAGCGTTTAAAAAATGCTATCATAGGTAGCGAACTTTTAATAACGTCGGTATACATAGCGTTTTTGAAAACTTATATCGAAACCCTATGATAGCATTTTTTACCCGCTATTGTAGCCATTTTTGTTGTAGTGTATGGGTTGTGAAGATGCTAAGAATAGATTTTCCTTACATATTCCAGACTTACACCTATTCTGCATAGGATGATCAATTGTAGCAGGCATAACATTTGACAAGTCATTTGTAATAGGCATAATATTTTGAATATCAATTACGTTTAGTTAATTGCAAAATAGTAATAAGTTATGTTCTAGAGTTATGAGATGATAAAGTTGAAATAGGCGATCAATAGACATAGAATTAATTGGTATAAACTGTCTAGCATTTTGCATTAGAATGAGGTAAATCACAAGAATGATGAGTAGAAGTATTAGTTGGAATGCGTAAAGATGTAGGGGGAACATAAGTAAAATATTTAAGTGGAGAAAAAATAACATGTGATGTTCGTGCATCACAACTAGCAAAAGGAAAAGTTTCCTCATATAAAGTTACATGCCTAGATGTATTCATGGCATTACCTTTAGGATTATAACAGATATATCCTTTTGAGTGTATGAGTATCCTAGAAATATGTGCTATGAAGACGTTGGCTCTTCTTTGCGAGTGTTATAGGGTTACAAAACTGGATAAAAAGAAAATCAAAAATACCTATAAGTTATTGTAATCAGGTAAATAACCTGAAAAACGCTATGAACATGCTATGATGTGAGGGTAATCTATTTATAAGGAGAAGTGCAGTAGAAAAGGCTTGGTACCAAAAGTGTGTACATAAATAAGCTTTTATCATCATTTCTAAGGTTGTCTAACCAATGCACCTACTTTCACTTTGTTATGCCAATGTGTTCAGGTGTGTAAGGGCGTGGAGGTGAGATAATTATCTAGTTCTTATTATTAAACTCACCTCCACCATTTGTTCTTCAAAATATTTTCAGTTTGATGGAGAACAAGTTTTCTACAAAAGCAAGAATTTTTGAAAAATTAAAGACATTTCAGATTTATGAGAGATGGGAAACAACAAAGTATATCTTGTTGTATTATCAATAAAAGAAATATAATATCTAAAATTTTCATAAGAAGATGTTGGGGAAGGTCCCCAAACATCACTTGGTACAAATTCTAAAGGGAAGTAAGTAGTTATCCTACATAAAGGATATGATAACTTTGTCATTTTTCCCTCGTATACAACTAATACATGTGCAATTTTTAGATGAAACATAAGGTAATCCTGTCCAATGCAAAATCAAAAGCAAAGTAGGATATGGTGGAAGGATTAATTTGTCATGCCGCAAGTTGTGAGCACTACAACAAAAAAAGGCTACGATCGCGGCCAAAAAACACCATCGTAGCGTGTTCATAGTGTTTTTTAAACGCTATATTTGCCAACATTATTAAAAGTCCGGCCCTACCATGGCGTTTTTTCGTCGCTATAAAAATACTTTTTAAAGTGTTTCTTAAACGCTATGGTAGACCTACCACATTTTTTAAACGCTATGGTATACTTACCATAGTGTTTTTCAAATGCTATGATAGGTCAACGATAGCCTTTTTTAAACGCTATGGTAGACCTATCATAGCATTTTTTCAATGCTGTTAAAGATCTATCGTAGCATTTTTTCAACGCTTGGCAGACCTATCATAGTAATTTTTCAATGCTATGACAGACCTACCATAGCGCTTTTTCAATGTTATGATAGACAAATGATAGCATTTATAAACCAATAGTAAAAACTTACCATAGCATTTTCTAAACGTTGTCAAAGACTTTGCATAAAATTTTTATGCTATATAACGTGCAACATCTTGTTATTGTAAGTCTTTTATTTTACTTATTATCGCCATTGTACAAACTTAAAAAATAATATTTTTGACAAATTTTTTGGTTGTATCCAGATTACATATTATATGTTTGGTTGAATCCAAATTGTTCCCGAATATAATTACTTCCAACATAATTACTTATGTCTCCTCTGTATCTCAATTTATAAAGACAAAATTGGCTAATATGTGTATGCAAAAAAGAAAGCATAAGTCTAAATACAAGTGTAATAGATGTTATAGAAGTTGTACTGGAAGAAGCATAAGACATTGTTTGGTAACATCCCTCTTAAAGAAAATCCGTAGAATCTCTCAATTTAAGCAGAAGATGAAGCCAGGTGCTTAGTTACAGTCTGCTGAAGCTCCTCTTTCTTAGCTCCCACTATCTTGTCCACAATCTTCCCCTCTTTCAGAAACATGAAAGTTGGCATTGCTTCCACGGCCCAATCTTGAGCAACAGACTACAAGTAAAACACAAACTATCTCAACAATTTAACTACCTCAGCGATCTGATTTTGTGATTAATTTTAATGTTTTTAGAAAGAGAAAGGGATTTTCCCAAAAAATGTTATGACTTTGTATTACCTTTAGTTCATATCTACATCGACCTTAATAAAGGTAACACTTGGGAAGCATTATGAATACATTTAAAATAGCTAAACCAAGAGGGATTTTCAAATCACATCCAATCAATTAAAACCAAAGTAAGAAAATTAACAAATTTTGAGCTAACCCAAACCTTGCTATCCTGTAATCCTTTCCCTAAAACTAATTACAACAATGAGAGGATTTGGGATGCATCCAATTGCCAAGAAAAAGAGAAAAAATGTCTAATAATTTCCTAAGAAATAAACTGCATGTGACAAAACATAAAAGCATATAGATCGAATATAAAATTTATTTACCATCCATCAAACATGTATGGAGTTATTGTCCATAGGACCATCGCCAATCCAAATTGCAGTATTGCTCTCTTGACCACCTTCACATCTGGGATTATACGCACTAATATATGCTTGTGCACCATAACAGATATTTTTACTCTAATAATCACGTATTTTGAGAGAAAGTATGTAATGAGTGAAGAATAAGCAACCCACCTTCTAGTTCATGCAAGAACCAGTGTCACATTGGTAATTTTTAATTTAAAAAAAATAGAAATTACCACGAATCTCTTTGTCAAAATGTTAACTACCTATAATGATTGAGTAAACATATATATTTATATGAAGACTAAGTACAAAAGTTGCTTCTTCTTTAAGTTGAGCAATTAAACAATCATTTATAGGCCATCTTTGGTCTTGTTTCTAGAGCTTAATCTGAAGGGCATATACACATTTTACAATCTTAGTGGTTTGTTAGTTTTGTTAAATATAATTAAAAATGGAGGAAAATTTTCCTCCTCGTTTTAGATTCCACCCTACACATAAAGAACTCATTACTTATTATCTAAATTCAAAGGTTTCAGACATTAATTTTACTTCAAAAGTTGTAGTTGTTGTTGATCTCAATAGGTCTGAACCTTAGGATCTATCAGGTAGGTCTACGTTATTTTATCTATTCTAATTTTCTTTCTAACACAAGCTGAAATTTCAACGATAACACACAAGCTAAGCGACAATTAAAACCATAAGGGATAATATCGACACAAAAATTAAGTTGACTTTGCTACAATACTACCTCTGTTACCCAATACACCATTGAATTATGATGGGGCACTTAGCTGAGTAGTCATACCTGCAAGTGCATAATACTACCTGTAGCATACAATTATGGTGTGCTATAAAAGCACACATTTGTTGTAGTTCTTTGTTTTGTTGTCTAACCTACACAATAAATTTTTCTAAACTTGAGCATTACATTTATATAAGTCAAAATTCACCATCAATGATAAAAAAATTTAATGTTGTACACGAAAGACTATATTCAATCAGGCAAAGAAATAATCAACAAGAAAAGCAAATGACTGAAGAACACATTGTAGAAATTAGTAAACTCCATTCTTATTTCCCTTAAAAAGCATCCTTCAACTAGCTAAATTGTAATAAAGTAGTACTCATGCTCCAATAATAGTTAGATTTAAAAGGGACATTAGGACAATCAATAATAGAAAGTTGTAGAAATGATTAATATCATCATACAAATGGAGTAATGTTAAACTACATACATATTTGACGTGACTTTAGGCTTATAATAATACACTGAAAGGTTTTGTTTTAATTTTTTTGATAATCTAAGCTAATTTCTTATCTTAAAGAACAACTTTGAAACTTAAAGTAGGATGGGGTGACTGTAAGAGTGGTTGTAGAAGAAGAAACAACGTCTGAACATACTTACCAATGTTGCAGCTCCATGACCATCTAGCGCTCCTTCGATAACTCCAAGGGATGAAGAGGCAGCAAAAAGTGCTTCATTGGAGAAAAAAATTGTTTAATTTATCGACAGAAGGATGTAGTAAGCATCAGAATGAATTCATTCCAAAGTTGGTAAGGTTGCAAACTTTGAACAAGTTCAATTTCCTACCAAATATAACAAAAACTACTTGAATATTCCCAATTAACTTTCCAAATTCAATGGTGACAACTGGCATTTTGAGCAATGGACTCCATTTTGAGATGAATTCATATTCAGTATCTATGATTGTAAAATGAAGCACAAAGTTTTCCTCTATTAAATCTGCAGAACAGAGGACTAGAGGAAATATAGCTTTATTCTCATAGGAGGCAACAATGCTTCTCCAATCCTCGTTATAAAAAATTCACAACTGAATTGTCAATTTCAAGGGAGAAATTAACGATTCCAGAATTTTCTCCCAAAGTTGACATGTAGAGCAGAGGGGAATAAATAATTAATAATCAACAAACAATGTAAGATCTTATAACTAAATATTTTCATCAATGGCGATTACCAGTTGTCGAGAAAAAAGACTTGTCACCCCATTCAACTACAAAAACTAATGCAAAAGTCCATCATCATCTGATACATGCTCCAAATGCTTAGTCAAGTTTGATACAACATTGACCATATTACACTTCATCACGTACATAAGATCTGAGAATGAAAGGCCCTAAGATGCAGAAAGTAAAATAAAATAAGATATAATAGTCAAGATTGATAATACAATGGTTAATAACATACATTTTCTAAACAAAAAAAAAAGCAAACAGGTAAATCATGTTAGGGAATTCAAAACAAAGTAACTGGAAATATTATAGAATTAAAACAACTATCAAAGATAACTTAGATTATGTACATAAGTAATTCATTGAATAATTCCAATGTTCTTTTCTATCGAAAACTTGAATATCTTTTGTTTGGTCAAGAGGTACTGTTGAAGAAAGAAAAGCTGCAGCCTCAGAAGAAAATCTTCATCATAGGCAAAAGAGGAAAGCAGAACAGAGACTTTCCCAAACATAGTCGGTGTCTAACCATTTCTGGTAAAAAAACGATTTCAGGTTACAAGTAGGCATCCGTTGGAATCATAGGAGATCATAGGCAACCGTTAGAATCATTTGTATATATACATCATCCCTCATTGTAAACAAACATAATTTTTCCTTCAATAAAAGATCAGAACCAGAAAGGTTCATCATCTCTGAAGCACATCATTTTTCCATCCCAGATCAGAACCAACAGGTTCATCATTTCTACATGGTATCAGAGCAGTGATTCTGAAAACCAACACAAATGGCAGAACCATCAACCTCCGGCCAGCTTCACCACCATGACACCAACCCCAGACTAACCTCCATCCTGCTCGCTGGCCACAACTATATACCGTGGGCCAGGGCGGCTCGGTTGAGCCTGAAAGGAAGAGGCAGACTGGGCTTCGTGGATGGCAGTAAGCCAAGACCGGACCGAAACTCAGAAGAATGGGACATCATGGACAGCCAGGTAATGACCTGGATAACAAACTCAATAGACCCAAAACTCAGTGAAATTTTTTGTTTTTGTGAAACAGGACAGGAACTCTGGGAAGAAATCCGGAGCAACTATTGTGAACAAAACAATTTTGCACAAGTCTTTGAACTTAAACGAGAGATCTCCCAAGCAAAACAGGGGGACAGATCAGTACCGGAGCTAACCGGGTTTTTAAAATCGAAGTTCAAAGAACTTGAAACCTTGAGACCGATGACCACTGACCTGAAGGAACTCCAAGAACGGGCTGAGCAAGATATGGTTTACCACTTCTTGACGGCTCTCGACTCAAGCTACGAAGCATTCCGAGCTCAGATCTTGATGTCGACAGAAAAGCCAACTTTTGCCACCGTCTCAGCCATAGTTCAAAGAGAAGAAACCAGGCGACGAGTCATGAGTACCAGAGATGAAAAGGGGGAAGCACTAGCCATGGCGACCCGCGGCTTCCTCCGAAACCCTAACCCTAAGGAAGGGGGAAGACACCGCGGACAACCAGGCGAGCAGGTGAGATGCAGCCACTGCCGAAAGGAAGGACACACCCATGATCGGTGCTGGAATCTGCACCCTCACCTCCGACAGAACCAGAGAAAGTTCCAGAACGAGCGAGGGAGCTGCGCGAAGAGTGACGAGCGAGGAGGCTCCGCGAAACGCTCACCCTTTTATACCGAGGGTTTTATTGGCGCGGGTCACGGGTCAGGACCCGACCCAGACCGCAGGGCAAATAATATACATGGACCCGGTTCGGGCAGTGGGTACCGACCCGACCAAATGGAAGAAATAGACCGATCCGGATCCATTAGGGCAGACCTGTCCCCAGACAACAACGCACAGATGGCTGCACTGCTCAAACAATTCGGAGAATTTTTACGCGATACCCCAGGTTCATCTAATTGCAATACTGTCAATTATTTTTCTAAATCTGCAAACTTTTGTCACAACTTAGAACACTGGATAATAGACTCTGGTGCCTCTGACCACATGACTTATAACACAAAAAATCTACACAGTCTCACTAAATTAGAAAAACCACAACACGTGACGGTAGCCAATGGAAATAAAGTTCCAATTTTTGGCACAGGGTCAACCACACTCTTCACAAAAACCATTAACAACGTACTTTGTCTCCCCAATTTTAACTCCAATCTCCTATCCGTCAGTAAAATAACCAAAGACCTGAACTGCAATGTTACATTTTCACCTGACAAAGTAATTTTTCAGGATCGGGTCACCGGGAGGAAGATTGGTGAAGGGAAATTTAGAAACGGTCTGTACTACTTAGAAGATACCGACAAAACATGTCTGGCCACCTCCAGTACAGTACAAAAGGACAAATTACTTCATTGGAGATTCGGTCATCCCTCTGACAAAATCCTAAACAAATTACTTGGTTGTAATTCAGACTCTAGCAGTTGCTCAGTCTGCAAACTCTCAAAACAAACCAGGTTACCTTTTCCACTATCTAGTAGTACGACAAAACGATGTTTTGAATTAATCCATTCTGATGTTTGGGGGCCTGCCCCAGTTGACTCGTATAATAAATTCAAATATTTTGTTACCTTTATTGATGATTTCTCTCGCACCACCTGGTTATATCTTTTAAAATCAAAAAGTGAAGTCTTCAGTCGTTTTCAAGAATTCAATAAGTTAGTCGAAACTCAATTTGAAACAACCATAAAAATCTTTAGGTCTGACAATGGAACCGAATATACTAACAACACCTTTTTTGAGTTCTTTAAACAAAACGGTATACGACATCAAACCACCTGTATCCACACCCCACAACAAAATGGTGTCTCAGAACGCAAAAACCGACACCTTCTTGAAATGACTAGGGCTCTCCTCCTCCAAAATAACGTACCCAAACGGTACTGGTCAGACGCAATACTTACAGCAACATACCTTATCAATCGATTACCCAGCGTAAAATTGCATCTGAAAAGCCCTATAGAAATTCTCAAGGGTAGGAAAATTAATCTTGATCACATACGAGTCTTTGGATGTACATGCTACGTACACATTCCAAAAATTGATAAATTGGACAAAACCGCAGTCAAAACCCTATTCTTGGGGTATTCCGCTGAAAAAAAGGGGTATAAATGCTACGACCCAACAAACCATAAACTCTACATCTCACGCGATGTACAATTCTTAGAACTAGAATCCTATTACCCAAAGGACTCCGACAACCATAACCACCACAAAACACTTCCGCTACCTAACAGTATTATTTCCTCCGATATCATAAGACAGGAACAGGATAACACATCAACCACGCCTGAGACAACTACCTCAGGGGGAGCAACTGATGAGGCAGTTGTCACTGATGAAGCAGTAATCGTAAGAAGATCAACAAGGCAAACTCATCCCCCAGCAAGATTAAAAGACTACGTGTCTCATCAGGTTTTATACCCTATCCAAAATTTCCTATCTTATGATAAAATCTCTAACAAACACAGGGCATACTTGGGAAAAATTGATGAAACAGATGAGCCAAAGACCTATCAAGAAGCCCAACTCGACCCTAAATGGAGAAAGGCGATGAATGAAGAACTCCTAGCCTTGGAAAAGAATGAGACTTGGGACATAATCCCACTACCCAGCGGGAAGAAACCCGTAGGATGTAAATGGGTCTACAAGACCAAATACAACAGCAACGGCACTATCGAGAGATACAAAGCCCGACTAGTTGCCAAAGGCTTTACTCAGACATATGGAGTAGATTACCAGGAGACGTTCGCTCCAGTAGCAAAAATGAACACAATCCGAGTGCTACTATCCGTTGCCACAAACCTCAACTGGGAACTATATCAAATGGATGTAAAAAACGCATTTCTCCAAGGAAATCTGGAAGAAGAAGTATATATGTCCCTACCTCCAGGACACGAGAAAGCAACACACCCATCTCTGGTATGTAGATTAAAAAAGGTTATCTACGGCCTGAAACAGTCACCAAGGGCATGGTATGGCAAATTAAGCCAGTCTCTTTTAAAGATTAACTTCGTCAAAAGCACGGCTGACTCATCTATGTTTGTCAAACACACGAACAACTCCACCACCATCGTTTTAGTCTACGTAGATGACATTATCATCACCGGAAATAACCACAATGAAATATGGAGTGTTCAAGAATTTCTAAAGGGAGAGTTCGATATTAAAGATCTAGAAAAACTAAAGTACTTCCTAGGGATAGAGATAGCTCACTCGAAAAAGGGATTGTTTCTATCTCAAAGAAAATATATCTTAGACTTGTTAAAAGAAACATGCATGATAGGGGCAAAACCTGCTAGCACACCAATGGAAACCAACATGAAAATAGGACTGAATGATAGCAAACCAATAACTGATATAGGCCAATATCAGAGATTAGTAGGAAAATTTATTTATCTAACGCTCACAAGACCAGATATCACTTTTACAGTTAGCGTTATCAGTCAATTCATGCATGCACCCTGCACAAATCATCAGGCAGCCGCAGAAAGGATACTCAGATACCTTAAAGGAACTCTCGGCCAATGGATATGGATGAAGAAAACCGGGGCAAACTCCGTTGCTAGATACACCGACGCTGACTGGGCAGGTAGTTACGACAGAAAATCTACAACTGGTTTTTGTGTCTTTGTAGGTGGGAACCTAGTGATCTGGAAGAGCAAGAAACAAACTGTTGTAGCAAGGTCAAGTGCGGAGGCAGAATACAGAGCCATGGCCTCCACTGCTAGCGAACTCACATGGATTAGACATCTCCTTCAAGACATGAAGGTTGAGATAAGAAAACCGATAGAGATGCACTATGACAACCAAGCAGCACGTCATATTGCAATGAACCCCATTTTTCATGAGAGAACCAAACATATTGAAGTGGACTGTCATTTCATAAGAGAGAAAGTACAGTCTGGAGAAATCACCATTCCCTTTGTACGTAGTGAAGACCAGCTAGCCGACATCTTCACCAAAGTCTTTGACAAAAATAACCTCCAAAGAATACTTGACAAGTTAGGTTCGATCAACCTATACGAACCCAACTTGAGGGGGAGTGTTGAAGAAAGAAAAGCTGCAGCCTCAGAAGAAAATCTTCATCATAGGTAAAAGAGGGAAGCAGAACAGAGACTTTCCCAAACACAGTCGGTGTCTAACCATTTCTGGTAAAAAATGATTTCAGGCTACAAGTAGGCATCCTTTGGAATCATAGGAGATCATAGGCAACCGTTAGAATCATTTGTATATATACATCATCCCTCATTGTAAACAAACATAATTTTTCCTTCAATAAAAGATCAGAACCAGAAAGGTTCATCATCTCTGAAGCTCATCATTTTTCCATCCAAGATGAGAACCAACAGGTTCATCATTTCTACAGGTACCTTCCACCACATGTATCCATAACCCAGTGCGCCAAAGGTAGCGGCCAGAACGATGAGATATGTAATATTACCTGAACAATTAATGAAATACGTGACTTTGGTGGATTGATAACCAGCCAAAACATCTTTCTATTCCTCAAAATGAAATGCACAAAAATGACCTAAGAAGCAGCCAACTCAAAGAATACAATTGGAAGGAACTTAAGGCAATTTGGAGTTACCAATTTGTCCAGATGTTCCTAGCTGTCGAACCTCCATCGCTAGACGACGCACCTATAGATAGCAAAATAGAAATATCACTGAGGAATAAGGATATATCAAGAACGTCCATCGTGAAGGGTTTGAGAGAGTAAGAGAGGCCATGAGAGGGTGTTCCACCCAGAGAGAGGAGAGGATGAGGTTTGGGACTTTTCGAGTGTTTCAAATAGGCACCTTTCGAGTTTTCATTTCCCCCGCATTTTTTAGAGGGCTTTCATCGCGTTTTGGAACAAAATGTTGTGCTTCAACATGATTGAAGCTTCTAATTATTGTAGTGGAGAAGTCTGCCAAGAAAGCTACAAAGGCTGAAATCAGATGTGCAGAATTGGATCTGATGCGGAAAGAGAGGTTGGAATGGGGTATAAGCCATTCTAACTAGGTCCTATGTACAAGATTCTCCCAGAGAGTTTGCCCTGAATAAAAAATTGATCAGAATCAAAAGTGAAGGTGTGATTGTTATCTATACAACAGTGATGCACAGAAAGAAGATTTGAAGTTAGATTTGGCACACAAAAAGAATCTTTTGAAGTGAGAAAATATGAGAATCAGTGGGGAGTAGACCACAACCTGTGTGTGATGTTAAGTGGTTGGCCATCAGCTACAACAATTGTATCCTCATCATTCTACTCTTATGCTAATGACAAATTTACCTATTCTGATGTGAGACGGGCATTGCAACCTGTGTCTGCCAACCAAATTGTGCAATTCCCTATTGCTTCTATGCTTTGTGTGTAGGATGCAGCCGGCAGCAAGCCTTGCAGGTGAATGCGTACCTTGGAAAGCTGAGTCCATTCGATGGTAGCATTGCTTGATACACATCAGCAAACAGTTAATGGGGTGAATATCACCTTTGACACGCCTCAAAGCCATCGATATTTAATCTGCACAATCTTTTTTCACCAGCAAAACTAACTTGTAAATAGACACCATTGGATTGTTGAAATACAATTAAATATAAGACATTTTGTAGATAAAAAGTTTTTATAAGAATAATCCAATGCAGACAAATAACAAGACAAACTTAGCGAACAGTTGATAATAAAAATGCCTTAAATTATATACGAACCATTTAAAAAAACATATGCTTACGTTTTTATTTTTGGTAAATACCTTATTGTAGTAATCTCATACTCATTCTTAATACTACCAAAGGTTAAAGTGTTATCCGCAAATAATTTTTAAGGAATATCGGGTGTTATCACTACCATTACGTTTTTACAGTTTTCTCTCATTTAATTTTTCAAGGTATCTCTCTTTGTGGGACATTTTTCCCCGGTCTGTAAAATATATCTCAATGTATGACTTGTATCACAATTTTAGTCAACCTGTTATCCATTAATTCTGTTTTCTCCGCCACATAATTGGTAAGCTTTTCAAAGATACGATGGTGCTGCAACGATGAATAATTTACAAGAAATTGAATATAAAGCATTATCATCTATATATTTTAATGTAAAAAGAACAATAAATTGAAGTAATGATACTTAGACTGTTGACACCAAGGTATAGAAGTAATGATACATAGACTGTTGACACCAAGGTATCTGCAATGACTTTTACCAGTAATCTGCTTTTATATAAGCAAAGTCGCACCTCACTTGATCGACCGCCATTTATGAAAATCAAGCTATATTCAAGGTGAAATCCACAGCTTTATCTGCAGAAATATTTTTCTAATGTAGTATGAGAGAAGATCATTTTGGAATAAGGAATATTAATTACATGGAACGGTAATAATCGAACAAAATATGTAACACAATTGTGAAGATGCAAAGACTACAATTATTAAGCCAAATAATAGAAGGGGTATATAACAATCCTCTGCATATTGAAATTGTGCCAAGGCAAAAGCTACTTAACATATTGTGGCATTTAAGAAGGAAACCTTGGATTTTTCAATATAATTAAGTCTAAAGACATTTTTTAAATAAAAGTTTTTAAAAGACTATTCCCATGTGCCAAACAAGAACATGAATGAGTGATTGCTACTACAAAATGCCATAATGTTATCTTTGTATTTTCTTCAAATAATACCTTATTTTACTAAATTATTTGGTCAGACTATTTTTGTAATTTCTTCAAATACCTTATTTTAGGAGCATATTCCTACTACTACTACTACTAAGGTCGTATTAGAAGATAACAGCAAATGAGATGAAATTTAAAAAAAAAAATATGATCAAACAAAGCATACTTACCAAGAGATGAGAATAGATATATATATATGCTTACTTCTTAGTTCTGAGTTTGAAACATTCTTTGCAATCGGGAGATCTTGACCACCATTACCACATAGATATAATTTCCAATTTGTTCAGCAAACTGGATATAAGCATGTCTCCAAGACAGATTGATCAACAACGAACCGAAAACTCCCCAAAACCCAATGATGAATCCAAGTATAGTGCCAATACTGAAGTACAACCATGGAAAGTTGTTTCCGTCGTGGGTACCAGCATCCACACCGCCATTGGGGAGTCGAGCTGGAGTTGATTCGTCTGATGTTAATTTACAACTCTTTGTCAAAGGAGGACCGCAAAGATATATGTTTCCAAGAAGGATTAAAACCTTGAAGTTGGGCGCCAGTTGGGATTGGACCAGACAAGTTGTTATTGGACAAGTTCAATATACCAAGGAAACTCAAGTTAGAAAGGCTCGTTGGAATTTCACTTGAGAGCTCATTTGTTGATAAGTCGAGAGATTCTAAACGCTCCATGTTGCCAATGTTATAAGGTATAGTTCCTGTCAGCAAATTATTGGACAGATTCAAACTGATCAGTCCAGTGAGATTTGTTATCTCTTTTGGAATTTCTCCGGTCATTTGGTTTCTTGAAAGATCAACTACTCTGACGAGTCCAATAGTCTTATCATACGTATGGAGATTTTGTTTCCACACTAACGATACTTTGTCAAGATAAAGGTAAACCGCAGGTCCATAATAAGTTAGATGACCGTACTCAAGATGGAAAGGATAGTCAACACCTTCTTTACGAGTCATGGCGTCATACATACCAATGCACTTTGGTATTGTACCCTGAAATTTGTTGTTGGAAAGGTCCAACATTTGAAGATGTGGTAGATCACACAATTGGGAAGGAATGCTTCCATCGAGAAAGTTTGAGTAAGCTTAACACAACCAAGTAACTAAGATTTTTTAGTGTCCACCATTTTGGTATCTTTCCAAAGAACCTATTCTCTCCAAGATCTAATAGAGTTAAATTAAGGCTTCCCAAGTAATCAGGTAGTGGTCCAAAGAATTTATTACCGTTCAAACGCAATGATATGAGGAAATGAAGAGACGACCACAACGAAACAGGAATTGTTCCTGAAAAATCATTATTTGCCAAGTCAAGGACTCGAATATCTTTCATTTGGTCCAAGCAGTCCGGAAGAGTTCCAGAAAATTGATTATTTGAAAGGTCAAGGACGTCTGCTTTTGTCAAATCACAAATTGATGCTATAGAACTGTGAAATAAATTGTTGGCGAGTCTCAAAATTACCTTTGTGTTTCTAGGAAATAGTGGCAACAAGCCTGTAAAGTTGTTGCTAAAATCCGTGACAAGAAAGTTGGAACCTATAGAAGATAAATTTGGGTTAATACCATCCAATTGATTGTGGGAGAGATTTAGGTACTGCAAATCAGTAGAAAGATCCCAGAACCAGTTGGGGATGGTGTCAGAAATTCCAGCAGAAGATATATCGAAATGTAAAAAGTTTTTCTGTGTTCGAAGCCACTGAGGGAAGGTTGGACCCATTTTGCAGTTAGCCAAAAGGTGGAACCCAGTTTGGATCAAATTTCAATATCAAAGAATTATGAGACATAGCTAAGTTTTGCAAGGCTGAAAGATTCGACAAGTGTTCTTCGGTAATAACATCATTAATAAAATTTGAAGAAACAATCAAATCCTCTAACTTAAAAAGCTGACCCAAACCTTTAGTACTTAAACTTCCATTCAACATATTATGTGAGATATCCAATCTTTTCAATGATGAGAGTCCAGCAAGATCAGGCACCTCCCCACTGAGATGGTTTAAAGACAAGTCTAGTACTTGCAAGTTGTAGAGGTATTGTCCTAAGGCATCTGGAATTTTGCCTTGGAGCTCATTGCGAGAGAGGTCTAGATAAACAAGAGAAACCAATTGCTGAATAGTTATGGGTATGAACCCTTCTAATTTGTTAAGATAGAGGTCAAGATGAGTCAAAGATACCATATTTCCCAAACCCTCCTCAACAATTGATCCTTCCAAATAAGTATAAGAAAGGTCTAGATGATGAAGATTAGAAGCATATTTGAACAACCAATGTAATATTGAGCTGTTATTCAACATATTATCCCCCAAATCAAGGAATTGAAGTGACGGATTAGATGAATAATTGGTAGTGGAAAGAACTGATGGAACTATCACAGAAAAATTGCAATTTCTTAGCTTTAATATTTCTAAGGAAGGTTGTAACTCTATCAGGTTGAGGCGATAACCTTGAAGGTTTGCATCGCTCATGTCAAAGTATTTTAAAGAAGAAAGATGAGGCAACCAACTTAAGTCATTGATAACATAGTTCCGGCTAATATCAAGAGAAATCAATGTAGAAAGATTTCCTATTTGCAATGGGATGTTTTCAAGACCGACAGAAGAGAGGTTAAGATAGTTTAAATGTGTAAATGAACCAATGAACTTGTGAAGAACAGAAAAATTATTGTAACTCAAATCAAGGTAACTCAAATGTCGCAGTTCAAGTAAAGAGGAGCTTATTTTACCGTCCACGCCATCTCGATCCGTAGCATGAATATCTAGCGAGATAACATGAGATGTTCGGTTGTGACATCTAATTCCTTTCCAAAAGCAACAATCTTTCTCCCTCTCCCAAGAGGACAACATGCCGTAAGGATCTTTTTGCTTGAATTCAAGGAGTGCTTGCCTCTCCTTCTCTTTGCACCTTACGTTAACATTTGCAACATCAAAGCTAAATGCCATGTAGAATAATTGTAATAAGGATGGAAACAAAATCATAACAAGCTTGTGAGCTTTTACACCCATTTTCACAGTGGAAAATATAAAACACGACTTGGTTATTGGTTTGGTTATTCCTCCAATTACTCAATCTTAAGTTTCTTTTATAGTCGTTTTTCATCTTGAGATATAATATTGAAAATCTTTTTCTACCCATTACTCCCTTCGGTTTGAATTTTCTATTTTCAACAAAATAAAAAGACAACATGCACATATTGGGTCGTGATCATGTCCCTTTCTTTACATATTATCTTATCGGTTAATGCATTTTTTGGGAACTGGTATAACAAACCATGAAAAGCACATATTAGTATTTATTTAGTCAATAACCTAAATTTTAGGTCACGCTTATTTGCTGAGTTTGGATTACAAATTTTACGGATTTGAATTCAATGTTTATAAAAAAAAAATTAAAACGTTTGTGTGGAAGCTAGCCACCCATTATTGAATTTAAAAGTTAAAATTTTATGGATTTTTAATCCAACTGAAAATGAGAGATTCACAATCCAAATATAAATATTTGTTGGATTTAATGTACAAAGTCAAGACAAGCTTCGCAGTTGGTTAAGCTCCCACACTCATACCCTAGAGGTTATGAGTTTGAGTCATATTCTCTCATTCTCTTTAAAATTTGTAATGTAACTTTAACAAAAAAATGTGCAAAGTCAAAACTACCTATTTTAAGTTATCACTCAATTTATTAAACGAATGACATTATAGTAAACTTATCTAATCTAACATAATCTAAATCATCTAATCTAACATAATTCAAATTTATAGTAAATATAATAACACAAATCATAAATCCAAGTTTTCAATCCAATTCTTAAGTGTAAAGACTTAATCAAAATCCTCATCCAAATTCTCAATCTAAAAATTTAATAAACATACCCTTAATTAATCAATATTCTTTTAACAGTAGTTATACAAAGCATGTAGTAGAGACTATTAGCCAGGTACTGGCTACAGGCACTTATTAATCACTAATTTATAAATGAAATAAAAAATAACTCCTAAAATTATCTAAATGAGTAAAGTAAAACAATTTATGAGATAGTTAAATTCTTAAGAGTTACAAAATCATTTGATTTGTAATATTTTTAAAACTGATCAAGGTTCTTGACAATTTGAGAAACTCGCAGTTAGTAGTTGGACGATTCTGGACCATCCAGATTAGATCTGAACGGTCCAATGCAGTCCAGTATAATTTGGTCCATTTTTTTAAAACTTACTTTTCATCCTATGTGGTAGATTTTGAGGTGTGTAAATCAAATAAAAGGAATTAGCAAAATAACTCATAAATATAAATGAAATGTAAAAGAATTGAATGTTTATAAACTACAAGGCCCCTACACTTTAAGTTATTTGCAAATGCATCCCTTCTAAAACATTAATTACAAAAAGAAATCCATACACTCTCGGCTTATCCATCTATTAAAAGTTAAAACTATACCCTCATCATTTACTAAGAAAGAGTTTGTGTACCATGATGAGTCGATGACATGGATATTTGCTCCTCTTAGTAGCTTTAATAGTGGTGAAATCCCATTAATTAGTTTTAAACCCCACAGGTTTAAAATAACCTTTTGGTAAATAAGCTGAGTACATGGATCTATAAAATAAATTGTAGGGGTTCATTTACAAATGAGTTAAAAGTGTAAGGAGTCTTTAGACATTTAATCTTTTATATTTTTTTTTTGTGTCAGTCTATGTATTTATATATAGGATGCTTCCTCTAGGATGAATTAGTCAATTAAATCTGTTCGAGTATTGTTGGACCCATTTTAATATAGGAAAAAAACAAAGAAAGAAGTAGAAAATTCAAAGACATTGATTTATGCTTATATTGTACATGCATGAATTAGATGTCATCATTCCTAACTCCCCACTCCTAACTCTCTCTATTTTCAACTCTCATATTTACATTATGACTTAAACTCCTAAATAAAGATTGTAAGTTTACTTCTTGTAAATTTTTTCTCAATGTTACGCTGCCTATAAAAGAAGACTTGGAAGATGAAATTAAGCAAAGAGAAACATTTTCTTCTTTAAGCTTTGGGTCTTCTTCTTTATCCTTTGTGGTTTGATATCTACCTATCTTATGTTTTGACTTTTTAAGCACTAGTTTTATAATACGTTATCTAAACCACATTTTGTTATGATACAAACTTCGCTATTTGATTATGTTATTACAACTATTTAGTTGTAACTATTTTAGGGAGTAACGATAGCTACATCGATGGTATTTTATTTCTAAATTTCCAACTTGTGAAAGACTTTCTAATGTTTTGTTATTGAACGGATATTATCTTTATGCTTGTAATTGGAAACTACATAAATTATGTGAAATCAGTTTGCCTTAGTTGTATTAAATAAATAGTATCATTATTGTTGATAACAACTAAAAATAATTTTAAGTTAGCATATGAGAAATCACTTCCTTTATTCTTCTAATAATTAATGTTTAAGGCACCTTTGATCGTTATCATCAAACTAGGAAACTGAGCTAGGTAATATAATAAAGCTTTGAGATCTATTTTTTTGTGAAAGGCAAAAATTTTGTACTTAACCAAAACTATTACACTATTACAAGGGGCATACCCTAGGGACTACAAACACAAAAGAAGTCAAATAATTTTAAAAATAGAAACTAGTTATGACATCACCAAAATATACCCTCTAATTTTTTCAAGAAAGATAAGTCTTTCCTTTACGATAAAGTATATCTTTCTAGATAACAAACGAGAATCCATAATTTTTCCTGTTAACATTCTCATATTCCTTTCGAGCCAAAGACAGTAGACAAAGTAAGAAAAAATAAGTCTAAGACATAAATTTTCAATAGACTTGCTACTACCTAAGGAATCATACCAGAGAATAAGAAAAGACCAATCAAAATTTACAGTATCTCTCTCACATTTTCTCATAATAGGACCAAGAATAGAAAGTTTCTCAATGCATCATTTACAAGTTTCATAATCTTTTTAGGAAGTATAAGCAAGCTTCTCAAATAGCTTTGGATAGCAATCAAAATGGCCCTGATCAATTGAAAACTACATGCATATGTTAAGTGCCTATTCTCCCATGCTATTACTCTAGAGATAATCTTATCAACTAGAACCTCACAATGGACCTTATTCAACATAGTAGATATCAGAGGGATACCTAGATATCTAACAGGCAAAGTTCCTTTGGAAAAACCAAAAATAGAAAGAATATTAACCCGTTCCTCCTCAGAAACTGTAGAAAAGAAAACATTACTCTTACCCACATTAGGCTTCAACCCGGAAAGATCACTGAACAAGTTTAATCCCTCCATAACAACATGCACAGATTGAGAATAACCTTTGTTGAAAATTAGTAGATCATCAGCAAAGTAAAGATTTACCATTCTATTCTTTTTGCATCTCCAGTGAAACTAAAATTTAGGTTACAAAGAATATTGTTGCATGAATCCTGTAAAAACTTCAATAACAAGCACAAAAAGATAAGGAGAGATTGGGTCCCCTTGTCTTAGGCCTCTACCTCCCTTAAAGAACCCCTGCAAACTGCCATTCACATTAATAGAGTAAGTAGGATTGGTTACACACTCCATAATCCAATCAATAAATTTTCAGGGAAGCCCCACCGTGGTAACAACCTACCTAAGAAAGTGTGAATCCACACTGTCATATGACTTTTGAAGATCTACCTTTAGAGCATATCTAGGAGAACAAACATTATTCCTATGATATCTTCTGAGAAGGTCTTGAGATAATAAAATATTGTTTGAAATAAATATCCTTGGAATAAAAGCTATTTGATTTAGACTAATCAAGTCAGGTAAAATTTCCTTCAATCTATTTGCTAGTAAAGTCATAATACACTTATATATCAAGTTACAACAAAAAATTGGCCTAAATTCAGTCACCCTACTCAGATTGGGGACCTTAGGCACAAGTGTAATAGCAGTGTTATTTATCAACCTAAAAATTTCACCATTTTGGAAGAATTCAAGAATAGTTATTGTGACATCATTACCTATAATATGCCAACTCTTTTTAAAGAAATTTGCACTAAAGCCATCCGGACTAGGAGCTTTCCTATCATTGAAATTAGAGAAGACATCTTTGATCTGTTGAGTAGTGAAAGGTAGAATCATCTTAACACAATCTTCCTTACTGACCTTAAGAGGCAAGAAAGAGTTGAGAATACTCCAATCAATGTCTGGAACAACAAGTTGTTTGGCAAGTAAGTCTTCATAAAATCAAACAACTATATTCTGAACTTCATCATCATCAGTAACCACTACACCCTGCTCATCAATAAGAAAATTAATTGTTGTCGTCTCCTAGGTTTAGCCAATTTACTCTAGACTTTTGCATATAGAAGCTTTCCTTCACAATTTTCCAATCATGAAAGTTCTTAAAAGCTTTTTGAGCTTCAGTCTGAGCAAACAAGGAAGTAGGATTCAAATTCAGAAAATCTTGTGCACATTTCAAAGTTGCCCTAGATTCATTAACTCTGGTAGAAACGTTGCTACAACAAGATCTATTAAATCTTTTCAAGGCCAATTTTAACTAATTTTAATTTTTTTTGCCAACTTGAACATTCGGTTACCATAAACATCTACATTTCATGCATGCTGAACAGTCTCGGAATAGCCTTCAATCTCAGTCCAGAAGTTATAAAACTTAAAATTAGTTTTATTCCTAAAAGCTACAGGAAGAAAACTCACCACTATTGGACTATGATCAGGACAACTTGGGTTGCCAAAATGAGCTTTAGACCTCCCAAAGATGTCCTTCCAAGTAGGATTAACAAGTTCTCTATCAATTTTAGTATATATACTAGTTCTCCCAGCTTGATAATTCCACCAAGTGAAAGTAGCTCCAGTGTAAGGAAGATCATTAACCTTAATACTATTTAAACACCTTGCAAAATCTTTTATGCCCTCATCCCACTAAGAAGAGCCTCCTTTCTTTTCATTCGAATGCAAAACCTCATTAAAATCTCCAAGAATGATCCATGGCAAATTTTGAGCATTTACATTCAGATTTATTAAATCACCCTAAAGTTATCTTCTTGCAATAACATTTGTGGCAGCATATACAAAGGTACAAAGAAATGTTCACCTTTATCTCTCTTAACAACCCTGTAGTGAATCAACTAATCAGACATAAACATCATAGATAACTCAAAGAAAACAATGTCAAATGCAACCCAAATTCTCCCCAAATGGTCCCGAGAATAATTATGAACACCATTCCAAGAAGGAAAAACAGTAGCTTCAATTCTTGGAAAATGCTTCTTTTGAACTTTAGTCTCCAATAATCCACCCAACTTCAGATTGTATTTTACTACAACCTTCCTAGCTTTAGAATGTTTAGAGGTGTGGTTGAAACCTCTAACATTACATGCTGCAGAATTTACTTACACTAATAAATGATAGGAGAAGGTGAAGAAATCACCTGGTCAACACCTTTTTTCCTGAGTTTTGTTGTTTCTTGCCTCAAATGTTACTTCTGTCTTGAAGAAAGATAGAAGTAGAAGAGGAAGAACATGTATTATTCTCAGGACACTCTTGAATAATAGGATTGCACAATATTTTCTCCTCTGAGGGACATGAAATATCAACATCTAATTTTCCAGCTTGAGTATCAACAACACACGATTCTGTATTCAGAATAGCATCATAACCTTCAGCTTGAGTATCAATATCTAAATTTTCAGGTAAAACAACCTCCAGCTCCTTCAAAGGTTTCAGTTCATTTTTTCTTGTCACCTTCACCCATTCATGTTTGTTAGGCTTCTTCTCAACTTGAACAACTTGAGCTTTAGCCTTGCAATCATGCCAAAAAACTTTACAAATTATGTAAATCGTAGGAACTCGTATATATTCAACTTGTACAGTCAAAGTATCAATATACACTTCACTCAAATCAATATTAATTGATTTAGGCAATTTTGAAGTAACATCTTTTTTGATACAAACTTTTGCAAAAGTCAACTTCCACCCATTTGTAGTCATAACATCAGCATACAATGGAGTTCTCAAAATACTACTAACACTAAAAATTCCCTTTTTAGTCCATAAAACAGGGGGAATATTCCACATCTTTACCCATATAGGGATTTTAGACATCTCATCCTTTGTTAACATCATAATTGTAACCCAAATTTTCATAATAATGGGTCTTGCTAGAAGGAACCATGGGCCTCCTTTAATGATAGCTTCGCTCTCCTCCTTTGTTTTAAACCTGAAGAAGAAAAAGCTTTCACTATTCTCAGCCACCTCCAGCAGCCCTTTTGCCTCCCAAAGCTGAAAAGCTGCCTGTTTAACATAGTTAAAATCTGGTTTTTTAGTAAGGAAATGCCCAACAATTGAGTTATCCCAAGACTTAATGACTTCTTGAATAACCTCACTTTCAATCTTGTATTTTGTGGACACACTGTCAATAATCATAGCAGGGATAGGTTTCTCAAAAAGAAAAAGTAAGAATTATTTTGTTTCACCCTATCCAGCTACTTCAGTTTCTACTCTTCTACCTTTATTTTGTCATTTTTAGCCTATACATTCAGAGCTTCAACCTGTCTTCTTCAAGCTAATAAACTTTGGTACAATGTATTTTCCTTTATAACCTCCTCAGTAGTTCTATTCTATTTTGAAAGTGAGGGCAAAGAAGTAAATTCATCTTCCTCAAATGGATTAGGGTTTGCTTTACTCGAGGACCCTTCAATGCTATCAATAGTATATTCAGACAAGCTTTTCTAGCTACTTTTATCATCTTCCACAATAGGACAAGCACTTACCTCATTAGGATAGTCAACTTTGACCTTTCTAGGATGACCATGACCTTTGTTTGGCATTTCAATTTGTGACAAATAGGCTCTTGCTTTGTCATTTGGTGTACGGTCTCCAAAAACTTTAATTCCTCCACGTTTTCCCTTTGCCTTCTTCTTTAAATCAAAGCTTACTCTAATTAGAAATCTCTCCCAACTCAGGTCCCAAAACCTAGACAAATCACCATGAAAAATGCGGATACCGTGAGAACCCTAGGAGATGATGTTCTAGTATAAAGCTCAATCAATTAAGCTTTGAGTTTTAAGTTGTACATAGAACTGAAATATTTTTTTATGGTTATAAAAATTATTTTGTGAGTTAGATACATACTATTTATCATTCATATTGTCACATTCTCATTGACCTCATTATTTAATAACTCATCTAAGTGCATTATCTCATTTTGTTAACTGAATTGGTAATCTATGATCTTGTATCACTGAATTTACGTTCATTATTTATGATATTTCATGCAACGATTACCAGACATCACTGATTAAAATTAAGATTCTCAAAATGTTCATTATAGTTCAATGCACTTGTAGCGTATGGTTTTGTTTATAATTAATATGTACGCACAACTATATATATATATTTCAAAATAATTAATTTAATTGCCTTATGTAGTAAAAGAGTTGTTATTTAATAGTTGTATCTGAATTAACCAAATTAGTTAATAGATTCAAAAGTCAATTTGCAAGTTTATTATATAGATTACTTGCTGGATTTATTAAGGCTGACTTGGATACCCCATTCAACATTTTGTCTTTGGTGGTTAGTCTGTCTTTACAGGCAAGCCAACAGATGAAACTATGCTTGGGGATGCTGTAGGGAAACCACACAGCTTCACACCAAGGAACTTTCATGTCATGATGCTTTATCAAGCTGTAAGTAGAAGAAGTAGAGAAGTTACAATCTAGAGCAGGATCTTAGATCCATTTATCAGGTTTATAGCTCAAAGGGGGCGTGTTTGCTTAAGCCACTTTGATAGCTATCAAGGCATTAGAGTTGGTGGCAGGCCAGGACCAACTCTCCATTTCAATAATTCTGCTGGCATTAGTCTTGAAGTCCTAAAAAGTGTCAAGGGAGAGGCTTCTAAAATATTTTGAATAGGACCCCCAACTGATGCCAAGGATCACCTACATGGAGGTGATCAACACATTCCCAATCCTAGCAAAGCAATTCCCTATAAACCAAACCCTGGCCTTAAGCAACTTCCTCCAAATCCAAGAACAATCATTAGGCACAAGAATGGTGAAGATGGTTCCATTCTTGATAAGATGGGTATGGCACCACCTACCCTAAAAGAACCAGCAGGGTTTGTGATGAGAAACCAAAAGTGCTTGGTAGTAGTAGTAAATTTTGAAGCCATCAGATCACTAATGCCAAGGCCCCACTCATATTAGGCTGACAGACCACGCCCTAAGCCAACTTAGAGTTGACATGCCTCATGACATTACTAAACCAAAGGTATTTCTTGATAATGGCTTGCATATCATTGAGAACCCTCTTGGGAAGGATAAATAACTCTGCCCATAAGCTTTGAATGGCCAGAATCACAGATTGAATGAGCTTAAGCCTGCCTACAAAGGATAAATGTTTGGCTTCCTAAGCATTAATTCTGCTAGAAATTCTGTCAACTAGAGAAGCACAATCATTCTTCCCCAACCTAGTAGAGATGAGAGGCATGAAAAGATATATGATAGGAAGCTTCCCAACCTGGAAACTCCGAAGCTCAATGCACTACAGCTAAACATAGTCAGAAACCCCATAGAAGAAACAGCTCCAAACTATCTTTAATGAGTCTTAGAGAAGGAATGTCACCCTTGAAAAAGATAAGGAGGGCATCAGCAAAGTAAAAGTTGACAATACTAAGCTCCTTACATTTCCAATGGAACTAGAAGCTAGGTAAGGATAAGCTAACTAGATAACTCTCCAATCCATATTAGGCATAGTGTTCCTGGTACCAAGCAACTAGGAATAATGCTGCACTAAAATCCTTATCAGTAGAAGTGTAACCACTATCATCTGTAATTTGCACAATCTTGGCCCTCATACTATTCCTCTTAATAAGCTTGTTAAATAGGTTATATTGTTATCACCCAAACTGGTCCACTTGGCCATATACTTTGTCTAAAGAAGCTCTCCTCAGCCTGCCTAAAGGATAGAAACTATTGGAAAGCACATTTCTTTGCAGCTTGGAGGATGAAGTCCAAGGTGTTGGCAAACAAGTCAATCTGAGCTTTCTCAAGCTTAATTCTGGCTTTTGAGGCCCTGAAGGAGCTGTTAGAACAATGAGCCCTATTGAGATCTTTTATATCATACTTGGTGGCCTTAAGCTTCCTATGCATCTTGTACATATGAGATCTCAGGGCACTAGTAGACCAAGCATGCTCAACACATTAGAGACAGTCATCCCTTTTAGCCCAAAAAAAAAACTTGGAGGAAGAAGGGGGTTTATGATTGGTGAGGTTGAAGTTAGCCATAGCAAGACAATAGCCAGATATTGCAAGGGGAGGAAAATGACGACTGGAGCTAGGAATAGATGGATCTAAGCTTCATTCACCATAACCCTATCAAGTTTATTCATAATAGTAGCACGCCCATCTCTGTTGTTGGTCCATATGAATTTGCAAGCCCAAAGTAGAGATCCTCAAGCTCTAGATTATTAACACAAGCACCAAAATCATCATTACCCTCTCCCAGGTTTTGGAACATCCCACGTGTTTAGAAGGGTGATTCACCACATTAAAGTCACCAAGAATGGCTTAAGGGCAGTCTTGGACTGGGGAACTGAAGGCATTAAGGTGGAACCAAAGAGTCTTTCTTGAGGTAATGTCATCAGCTCCATAGACAAAGGATACAAAAAAGGACCATAGAGTATCTAAGATAATGACTTTACAAGAAAATATCTTGGTCTGAGTAGATAAGAAAAGAAATAGATATTAAATTGGGGTTCCAAGCAAACTAGAACCTGGCATTGCTAGCATGAGAGTAGTTAGCAATGTCAGACCAGCCACCAAAGATGCTACTACTCAATCTGGTAAACTTCCTTTCCTTAATCTTGGTTTCTATAATAGCACACACATATATAACCTAAATTTAATACATAATTTTTGTACCTCAACATGCTTCAGAAAGTTATTAGGGCCTCTCATGATCCAAGATGTAAAGCTAAGCATTGAGGAATTAGGGGTGTTGTTCTGACCCTAGAGCTCCTTCTACATTCAGACTTGGTGATGCTCTTGAGCTTAAATTTCCTCCTTTTTTGCATGTTTGGAGAGACTGCCCTTACATGTTTGGAGAGACTGCCCTTACTTCATAAGGGTTATCACTCTCTTCCTCTACCATAACAGCACGTTGATTGGATCCTTCCTCATGATCAAGGTGGTCTTGATCCTCCTCACCCTCATCTTCCATAAGACTGCAAAGGTCTTTCAGACCAGGACATTATTATACATAATGATTGGGGCTCTATTTCCACCATGTTGATTGCTCCCATATCATGGGTATAGAGGGTCCAAGTCAGTGGGAATAGTTGAGGTTCCAAGTTCCTTTTGCTTCCTGACAGGGACCCATTGCTATTTAGGGGTCTGTCTAGTAGGAGGCTTAGCCTGGCTTCTTTGCATAGTGCAATCATGCCCAAACACCTGACATTTGGGGCACCTTCTGGGGAGGCCTTAGTCACCCTGATCTCAATGATCTTGTTACTGTGAAGCATAACCTGCACTATCTCTATAATCTTAGATTTCACATCCACCTCCACACAAATTCTAGCAAAGGAAACTCTAGTGCAATTATCAGTCATTGCATTAGCAAATAAAAGGAGTTCCAACTCTACTAGCAATCCTACTAAGGTCAGCTCCATTCCATAACTCTAAAGGCCCATCCCAGAACATGAACCACACAGGGACAGATTGCATAGCTTCCTTAGAAAGTTGTATATTCTCATACAAAGCCTTGAGCATCAGTGGTTTACCCATAATGTGCCATGGCCCATCATCCAAGATTGAGTCTCTATGCTCAATATTGTTAAATTTGAAAAGGAAGACCCTTGTATCAGTAGTCAGAACTTGAATCAAGCCTCTGCTACCCCATAACCTATTGGCAGCTTGATGGACCATAGAAAATGGGGGTTTCCTGTCAATGAAATGGCCCATAATGTAGGCTTACCATTCTAGCTTGCCTCTCTGCATTATCTCCTCAGTAATCTCAACTTGAGCAGCCTTACTACTCATAGGTGCAACAAATGAGAAGGTCATTTTGCTAGGCTTCTTACCCTTAACTTTCTCTACCCAAGAGAACATGGGCTGCAAGTTTTCTACATTAGAGTAGCCTTCATTGGCATGACAAGTTCCAGCCCTTATATTACCTTGGGAAGGAGACTTGGCATTGTAAAGCTCACCACTAATGACAGTGTCAATCCTAGAATTATTGTTCATATGATCATTCTCAATTCTATTGTTCATATGATCATTCTCAATTCTATTGTTCACCAAAATAATATTATTATTAACATTATCATCATTCTTATTATTCACTCATTGGAGAAGGCTGTTGTAGACTTGATTTACATGAGGACTAGAAGAAGGAAAAGTGGGTGAGTTACAAAGGTAACTAGCCTTACCTTTGTCATTTGTTAGAGAAGGGACAAAAGCTTCCCTTGAGTTTACAGGAGCGGAATATCTCAAAAGGTCCAATGTGTTATCACAAGGCTCAATGATGATATCATGCCTTTTCACCTCAGCTTCTTCTTCCTCATCACCCAAATGGATACAAGCTTCCACGGATGAAGAATAGGCTAAAAAACTTTCCACTCCACATTCTGGCAGCCACCTTAACTAAAAAAATGCCTTGTTTCCAAGCACATTGTGAATGGAAGAATCAAGCTAAGACTCAAGGATAAGCTCTAGGTTCCTCATTATATATTTCTTGGCTTCGGCCTTGTTCTTAACCAATTCACCCACTCAATGGTCCTTCAAACTAGCCTAAGCAAATTCTTCATTCAACTCATTACTTACAACCAAGTTATCCCTTTGCCTAAAGTTCATACTAACACTGTTCCCTTGTAGAGATACATAACATAAGCCATCCTTCCCTATTGTCTTGAGACCATCTCCTTTAGAGATGGATTCCAGGCCTCCACCATGATCCTCAAGATTACTTAGAGAGATAAGCACTCACTTAGAGAGAGAAAGCTTGATGGATTATATTATAAGTTTTAATGTTCAAACATATGTACATAAAGTAAGTTATACATGTTAAATTAAAAATTTAGTATATAAAGCATTGCTCTTTGAGTAAAAAGATGATTTTACTTGATCAACTTTTCACATCCTAAGAAATGATTATAAAAAAGATTTTTCTGAAAATATATTGATGCTAATTTATTATAAAAAAATATAGTAATGTTTTTTTCAAATTCGTGTGTGTTTAATATTTCTAATGACATATATATTGCATAACAATTTTAAATATTACTAACAAATAATTTATTATTGACTTAAATGTATATATTCGTTACATAAAAAAAATTTAAATTCATCTATACATGCATTCAAGTTCTTAATTATATAATATTAAAACTAGTTAATTTTACAAGCTATAGATATAAAATTTTATTAGGTAAATGAGTTAAATAAAAAAAGAGGTGAAAACTGTTTTGTACAATATTTTTCTTTTAAACTATGTATGTATGTATGCATGTCTGTCAATAAATTCAAATAAATCTCATCTTTTAATGACATAAATATTACATAATAATAATATAACAAAGTATATGTATGTCAATAAATTCAAATAAATCTCATCTTTTAATGACATAAATATCACGTGATAATAATTTAATAAACTACTGATCAATATGTTATTATCGACTAAAAATTAAATATTCATTTTAAATAATATATTAAAATTCATCTCTACAGACATTCGCGATTCTAATTACATAATATAAAAAATATGCAATTTTACAAATTATCATTTATATAAAAAATATTGGCTTTGGGCAAAGGGATAACACGTGTCGGATAGTGATACGCGTTTGACATGCTCCGACACGTTAAAATCATGTCTAGTTTTTTATTTTTATCTTTCCATTTTCAGACACGTTTCGAAACACGTCGTTACATTCTAAACATGTGTCGACACCTTCCAAATACGTTTTAGAGAAAAAAATTAAATGAAATATAAAATAGTGTAATGAATAATAATATTTTAAATTATAAATGCAGAAAGAGTAAGGAGTAAAAATACAGGAAAAAGAATGTTATGTTTAGAATATATTAACCTAAAATAGTATAAAATCAGTTTTTTTTTTTCCAAAAGTCTTAACCTCTAAACTATCTAAAACGCAAAACTCACTCAATCAAGTAACAATATCTCCAACCGATATAACTATTTTAATTCAGCTTCTTGAATATGATTGATATTGTGCTTAATTTTTTTAATACAAATATCTATTTTACATACTTCTATAAGTATGTATCCCTGTATCTTGCTGTTTTAAAAAAATAGTGAATTGACATGTCAGTATTATGTCATATCCATATGTAAGTATACGTGTTTCTTAGGATATACATGGGTGATGTTGAAAGTCATTACGCGTCCTTCCAATTTGCAATTTTATTACTAGTGCTTATGTACATGATGGCTTCTAGTAATTATTATGCATTATTTCCAAACCAAGAATTAATTACAGTTTACAAACCTTTATTTCTCATTAACTTGTTGGCTAAAGGCGATGAGTGGCTGAACTGAAATTCCGTAAGAGTATTTTCGCCAGTTTTGCTTACCTTTATGATTATATCAAAGTGCTTTTGACAAAGTAATTAACGATTGATTATCTCATTTAAATTAGGAAGATGACACAAGTCGCCCAATATGTTGACCCTGCTTTGTTAGTGTGACCATTGACTTAGGATGTGTGAGTACGTGTAATGTTTTATAACTTTTCACGACGGTTGAGAAAAAGTCATCATAAAATGTATGATTTACAACGACGGCACTAAAGAAAAATACTGTGACATGTATCATTTATAATGACGTCATTATCCTCCAACGTCGTAAAAAAAGATTTTGCTGTCATTAATAATAACACAATCGACGATGGCTGTAAAAGATAACGTTGTGAGAAATGGTCCGGTTGTCGTGTATTTTGGAGATGATTGTGACGATTTTGTTGTCCACCATCATAAAAGAAAATAATGCCATCATAAATCATTTTCCTTATTACGACATTTTTTGTGTCGTCATAGCTCTATCAAAATGAATACCTTCCATGACGGTACTTAGTTGTACTATCATCAAAATTGTACTTTACAATGATGGTAGTTATTCCTACTGATGTAAAATGCATACTTTACAACAACGACAATATGAACTACCGCCGTGTATTATTTAATGGTTTTCAAAAATAATTCAATAAGAAATCATCGTCTCAACCGAATTATATTACAGATGAGAAAACCCATCAATGAATTGAAAATGATCAAATATTAAGATTTTCATATATTTTCTCATGTCTGCAATACGTAACAAAACTCAGAAACTCTGTTGGGGAAGTCTAGTGTACTTATCAACATATCTATAATACAAGCATTATTCTCCTATGTGAGAAACATACAATCTCATAGAAAGTAATAAACTGAAACTCTTGTCATGTTGCGGAGAGTCTTCTATCTCTTGCCCAGTTGCTTCAAAGTTCTTTCTTTTTGTTTATTTGTTCAGCTTGTATAATAAAAATTGTTCTACACTTAAGCATTACATTTAAACAAGTCAAATTTCACCATCAATGATAAAGAATTTAATGTAGCACATCAAAGACTATATTTACGACGGTAAGCAATTAATAATACAATTACGACGATGTTAACAAAACCCGTTGTCTATGTTTTTTGTTTACCGTCGTTAAAAGTCAAATTTCTAGTAGTGCAAGTCAACCACACAACATTGCTTGCTCTTCAAGATTTGTTTCTTCTTCTGCATCAAGTACTAGGTACCTTTCATCTCAGTTTATGACTTACTCCACTGTATCTCCTTCTTATCGCACCTTTGTTCATATGAACAAACTAATAAAGATCCTAAGTGAGTTGAAGCTATGAAGATGGAACTTTGTGCTCTTGAGGAAAACATTATATGGATTGTGGTCACTTTTCCCCCTAGATATCACTCCATCGGTTACAAATGAGTTTACTAGATAAAATGTAAATTTAATGGCATTATAAAGCGTTATAAGGCTAAACTTGTGGGAAAAGATTCGTAAAACGATCAGGCATCAATAAGACTTTTGCACCAGTTGTAATTAGCCATTTATCAAATGAATATCCATAATGCTTCTCTTCATGGAAAACTCTTTGAAGAGATTTACATGCATGCCACCACTGGTTCTAGTCATTAAGAGGGAGAAACTTATATGTCATCTAAATAAATTCTATATGGGCTTGAGCAAATTTATCAGAGTTGGTTTCATAAATTCTCTTCTACAATTTATCATGTTGATTTCGTGCAATATATCATTCTTTATTTACCAATGCTCGAGGTAGTTCCTTCATTACTATAATGTTCATCGTTGAAGATATGATCACTACAAGGAATGATGTGCAGATAATTAATAATCTAAGAAGCTCATAAGCAACCATTTTCAGATTAAGGATCTAGGACATTTGAAATTATTTCTTGGAGTTGAAGTCACATTTAAAAGCTAGCATTTTATTTGTCAATGAAAGTACTGTTGGAAATGAAACACTCCTAATTAGCTCACTTCTAGATACTACAACTCAGATTCTTATAAGACATTTCTTTTTCACTCACTTAGAAGCTATTACTCTTCTTGACGCCTGAACCAAAATAGGGAGGGGTATTTATACTACTTAATAACAATCTTACACCACACAAATAAAATAGTAAAATATAGTTTTACCCCCTGCCATTTCGGGTAGTTTTTATTTTTAACCCTACACCTTAAAAAGTAGTAGATAAGACCCTACAATTACATTATTGTTCCATGTTTACCCTTCCATAGCTATTCTGTTACCATAAATTAATGGTCTAGCAGAGAACGTCTAGTTGGTAATACGTGACAAATTAAACTATGTCATATCACTCTACTTTTTAACCCAATGGACACGTCAGCATTCGACCCTCCACATCACTCATTTTTTCCTCATTTTTCCTTCTTCCTACAAGGCACATCTACATCCTAAGCTAGGACTCAAATGTTTAGGGATTCAAAAATAGTCTTCTTCCTCATGTGATTGTTGGATCCATGAAAGGGGGAAAAGCAATCAGGGCTTTATTGGAGAAAGAAAGGATTTGAATACGGATCTATTCAACCCAGTGACGGTTATGGCTCTAGGTCTTCTTATCATTTTCCTCTCATTTTAGTTATGGCTCTAGGACTTAGAAGCTATTACTCTTCTTGACGCCTGAACCAAAATAGGGAGGGGTATTTATACTACTTACTAACAATCTTACACCACACAAATAAAATAGTAAAATATAGTTTTACCCCCTGCCGTTACGGGTAGTTTTTATTTTCAACTCTACACCTTAAAAAGTAGTAGATAAGACCCTACAATTACATTATTGTTCCATGTTTACCCTTCCATAGCTATTCTGTTACCATAAATTAACGGTCTAACAGAGAACGTGTAGTTGGTAATACGTGACAAATTAAACTATGTCATATCACTCTAATTTTTAACCCAATGGACACATCAGCATTCAACCCTCCACATCACTCATTTTTTCCTCATTCTTCCTTCTTCCTCCAAGGCACATCTACATCCTAAGCTAGGACTCAAATGTATAGGGATTCAAAAATAGTCTTCTTCCTCATGTGATTGTTGGATCCATGAAAGGGGGAAACACAATCAGGGCTTTATTGGAGAAAGAAGGGATTTGAATACGGATCTATTCGACCTAGTGACGGTTATGGCTCTAGGTCTTCTTATCATTTTCCTCTCATTTCAGTTATGGCTCTAGGACTTAGAAGCTATTACTCTTCTTGACGCCTGAACCAAAATAGGGAGGGGTATTTATACTACTTACTAACAATCTTACACCACACAAATAAAATAGTAAAATATAGTTTTACCCCCTGCCGTTTCGGGTAGTTTTCATTTTTAACCCTACACCTTAAAAAGTAGTAGATAAGACCCTACAATTACTTTATTGTTCCATGTTTACCCTTCCATAGCTATTCTGTTACCATAAATTAACGGTCTAGCAGAGAACGTCTAGTTGGTAATACGTGAAAAATTAAACTAACAAATTAAACTATGTCATATCACTCTAATTTTTAACCCAATGGACACGTCAGCATTCAACCCTCCACATCACTCATTTTTTCCTCATTCTTCCTTCTTCCTCCAAGGCACATCTACATCCTAAGCTAGGACTCAAATGTTTAGGGATTCAAAAATAGTCTTCTTCCTCATGTGATTGTTGGATCCATGATAGGGGAAAAGCAATCAGGGCTTTATTGGAGAAAGAAGGGATTTGAATACGGATCTATTCAACCCAGTGACGGTTATGGCTCTAGGTATTCTTATCATTTTCCTCTCATTTCAGTCGTTTAGTCTAAACCCATATGGAGTTCACTTACTTTCCTTCAAAAACTCTATTCTAAGAAACCATACACTCGTCCTACAAAACTGGAACCACTACGATGAAACACCATGTTCTTGGCATGGAGTTACCTATTCTGGTTCATGACAACCCTACTCCTACTCTCATGTAATCTCCTTATATTCCCAACTCTCGGGTTCTAGGTTCCATCTCTATCGATCAAGATTTGATCAAAAATCTTCAAACTCTTAATCTCTTTAACAATTCCTCCAATGGGTATATTCCTTTGTCTATTATCAACACTATGAAGGTTCAGGTTCTTGCTTTGTCGATTAATTTGATCTCCGGTGAGGTCCCTAAGAGTATCGGTCAGCTTGGAATTTTTTAGGTTCTTAATTTCTTTGATAATGTATCAGCGGGAGAGTTGCCCGCTAGTTTTTCTGATTTTCCTAATCTTATTATGATTTCGTTGAGGAATAATTATGTTTCTTGTAATGTTTATTATGTTTCTGAATCTGTTGGGTTTTTAGATCTGTCTTTGAATTTGATTAGTGGCTAACTGCCTTTTGAATTTGGAGGAAATGGTTTGCATTACTTGAACTTTTCTTACAATAGACTTTTCGAGAAAATTCCACTTGGGTTTTCTGAGAAAATTCTAAGAAATGCTACTATTGATCTCTCATTCAATAATCTAACCAAAGAAATCCCTGAATTTAAGGTTTTCAAAAACTAAGAAACTTCATCGTTCTCTGGCAATCCTAATCTGTGTGGACAATTAACAAAGAACCCATGCTCTATTCCTTCTTCTCGATCATATTCCTCAAAAGTCTCTTAGTCAGACTCTCCTCCTATAATAGCTGCAATTCCCAAGAATATAAACCTAAAAAAATGATTCATCAGGGACCCCCCCTCTCTCCCCCATCTCTCTCCCCATGTCTCTCCCCCCCCCCTCTTTCCCTCTCTCTCTCTCTCTCCCTCCCTCCCTCCCTCTCTCTCTCTGGTAAAGTGGGGAAAAAGGAAAAAGGAAGGAGGAAAATTGAGTGATGTGGAGGGTTGAATGCTGATGTGTCCATTAGGTTAAAAATTAGAGTGATGTGGCGTTATTTTATTTACCACGTATTGTCAACTAGACATTCTGCGATGGACCATTAATTTATGATAACGGGATAGTTATGGAAGGGTAAACGTGGAATAAGAATGTATTTGTAGGGTCTTATCTGCTACTTTTTAAAGTGTAGGATTGAAAATGAAAACTACCCCAAATTACAGGTGGTAAAATTATATTTCACCTAATAAAATAATCTAAAATTATAATAATCATACACCTCATTCTTCTCAAACCTTCTAATAATATTTTAAGTTACCAAATGATTCACATGCACAATTACCAAATCTAGAAGATTCTAGGTAGAAGACTTGTAGTTTTGCACCTTGATAGATTTGGACTACAATTTAATTGGGTTTGGGCTTGGGCTCCCATAATGGATCAAGTTTATGATCCAACACCCCCCTTTAAACATGATCTTATGACCCTAATAAGTTCCTTAATCTTACGGATCTTCGCTTGTTAGTGGTTTGGTAAAAATATCAGCAACTGATCTTGTGACTTCACACATTCAACTTGCACATCCTTTCTCGCAACGCACTCCCTTATATAGTGGTAGTGAATATCGACATGCTTGCTTCGATCATGGAATACTGGATTTTTTCTAAGACAATGGCTGACTTGTTGTCGACACAAACATTGGTCGACTCTTCTTGTATCAAGCCTATCTCCTTCAATAGATTTCTAAGGCAAATTGCATGACAAACGCACGAGGTAGCAACAACATATTCTTCTTGACAAGTAGACAATGTGCCAATCAGTTATTTCTTTGACATCCATGTGAAAGTAGTATCTCCCATGAAAAATACGAATCTTGTAGTGCTCCTTCGGTTATCTATGTCTCCACCTCAATCGCTATCGCTATCTAATAAGTTTGAAATTAGAAATTGAATAGAATAAGTCAAAGTCAATTTTACCTTTCATATAACGAAATATTCTCTTTGTGACTTTAAAATAGGTTATTGTTAGAGATTCCATGTAGCATTTAACCAATCTAACTGCATGAAGGATATTAGGCCTCGTGGAGGTTAGGTAGTGCAGACTTCCCCCCAAGCTTTTGATGAATGTTGGATCTACACTTTCTCCTTCTTCGTGTTTGGATAACTTGACTTTGTATTCCATCAGTGTGCTTATACGTTTTTAGTTCCCCTATCTTTAATTTCTTCAGGATCTCATTTGCATAATTTTCTTGAGAAATGAAAAATTCTATCCTTTTGTTGCTTGACTTCAATACCAAGGTAATACGCCATGAGCCCCATATGTCATATCGAATTCCTTTGTCATCACTTTCTTAAATTCATTGAACATGCTCGAGTTGCTTCTAGTGAAGATCAAATCATCTACATAGAGGTACGCGATCAAAATATCTAGTGAAGATCAAATCTTCCTTTCCGCTCTTCTATTTTGTGTGAGAGGGAGAGCCAGGGAGAGGAAGAAGATGAAAAGGTGTGGAAGCCAACTAATTTTTTTAAGTGGGGGACAACTTTTGTTTTAATTGTAGGATACATTTTCTTTATTGTATGGCAGACTAAGAACCTTAGATCATTTCTTTTTTTTTACTACCTTATATCATTTCTTGTGACCTCACAATAAATTATCAAAAGGCTTTCTTACCCATAAGTACGGGACATGATAAGTACAATAGTAGAACCCTTTCTATTTTGTTTCTCATTTCTAACGTAAGTTTTAAAATTAATAATAAATTTTTTAACTATTGTAATCCTCTACCATTTACTTAAATTTAAGATTAATAATATAAATTTTTCACTGAATTCTCAAAATATATTTATTCTACTTTTTTAATTCTTATAAACTAGTTGACTTTTAACAATAAAATTATAATAAATACATGCAATATAGTATAACATAATATATATCTGTGTGTGTATTTTTTTACTAAATAAATGAGTTAAATAATTATTTTTAGTAACTTAAGTTACAATAAAATTCAAATTGTATTTGAGTATGCTAAAAATATAGAAAGCAATATTAAAAGTATTATTATTTGTGATTGTAGCATAAAAATATAGTTTTGATCATTTTGTTAGAACTTATCATAAATTCATGCACGTGACATCCGCGACTCGTAAATGGTTAATATCATTTAATATGATAACTTGTTGAATTTTAATGGTTATTATATATTACTTGTAAATAATAGACTATTGGTTCAATTTTTTATTAGTTATATTATATATAATAAATTTTATAATATTATTTAAGATGACCAGAATTTTTTTTGAAATGGAACATCGGAATACCGAAATATCTAAAAAAATGTTACATTTTTTTATAAAAAAAATTGAAATGACCATCGAAACGGAATTGATTACTATGATTCCACACCCATGGTGCTTGTTTGAACCTGTAGGGAGCCTTCTTCTTAACTTCAACACCTTGTCTTTATGGCCTTTGACTTCATAACTGATGGTTGGTGAAACTTCATAACCTAATGGTTGTTGAATGTAGACTTTCTCTTCAAGAACTCCATTAAGGAAGGCAGACTTTACATTCATTTGATGTATCTTCCACTTTATTTGAGCTGCCAAATGAATGATTAGTCTAGCAGTCTCCAACCGAGCAGCAAAAGCAAATACCTCATCGTAGTGAATATCTTCTTCCATCGCATCTCTCCACTTCTTCTCTTTTGTAGCTTCTTGATAGCTCATTCATTCACAATAGCTAATAGATAAAATAATTTAAGATTACCTTGTCGTTCGATTATACCCATAGAGATCTCAAAGGGTTCTTGTACATTGCATAGCTTGAAGATAAAATAATGTAAGATTTATCTTATCGTTCGATTACCCATAGAGATCTTGAACTTCTTGTATGTTGCACAACTCTTTCACTTTGACTTCCACTTGAAGATGATGAATATGACTCGTCTTTATTGGTAGTTGATGTTGGCAAAGTAGGTGAAATCATTGGCTCTTTTTAGGCTTCTCCAAGTTGTCCGGCAACGTTGGTTTCTATCACTTCCTTAGCTTTCATGCATATCATTGAGTTGTAGCTTGATGAGTTACTCATTGATAATTTTGTTCTTCATATGCTTCCCTCCGTATGCTCGCAATGATCCTTGGAGTTTCTCGATCGTCATTTCTTCTAAGTCCTTAATTTCTTTAATCACAACAACACTGTGCTCAAAATTGGGATCCAACGAACGAAGTATCTTTCTCTATCTTCTAACATTTCAACATTTCTTTTTAATTGATTAGAAACAACTGCTACTCGTGCCATCAAAGCATGTGTTTAAAAAATTTTAATACGAAATTAATGAATTTATATTTTTCTTACAATTATTCTTTTAAATTATTATTGAATAATTTATATAAATATCTGAAAATTCCATATTCATTAATGAGACTATGATCTTATATAAGTAGGAGAGGATTAAGATCATAGATAATGAATAAAATAGTCCGTAACATACTAAGGTATAGAATCTTTACTGAATGGTTGCTAGTATGGTTCACTAAGTATGTTTTGAATGCATGTAATCTAGATCCAGATTACTGATGTAGATAGACATCTTAGTGAATGTATTTTATATAATTAGATTATGACTAGACCGATGCGGATCAATATCTTTATTAACTAATCATTTATCATAAAGATTTAATACACATCAAATCTCATTATCATATGTAGATCAGCCAGAATAATGAGTAGTCATGAACTCTTATGCATGTCTACTAGATCTTTTGATTCACTCGTTAAGGTTTGTTTGTAAAACAGACTAGTGACTTTTGTTTTGGAGATTCAGTGATATGGATGGCTGAGATAATGATTTTACAAGATTTAGAATCCAAACTTTCCTAACGAATCGTATAATAGTTCCCCTAAATGTTAATTTTGGAATTGAATGAATACTGAGCTCAAATTTATAATACGATTATAAATTGATCATTCACCAGCGAATTAATGATACTTAAGGATCAAGAGATAATTAGAAAGGTAAAATGATAATTTTGACCAACTCTAATTTACGAACCAATAATTGGAGGACAGAACTACATGAAGTGATAATATCAATGGATTACATGAGAATACTATGTAAATATGTTCTATAATTACTAATAGTGCAATTCCATATTTATAGTGGAATAATAATGAAATTAGCAAATAAGATTATTTATTTAAAGATTTTAATTAATAATTTAGTTTATTGGGGCTTAGAATTATAGGTCTATGGTCCCCGAGTCACATCTGTATTATACAGCATATGGTGTGAATATGTCAGGATATGAGAAAATGACTACCTTGCCATAGGATCTAAATTTTTGGACAAGTATATAATTATGAGATAATTATATGTAATTAATTAATTAAGAATTAATTAATTAAATTATTTATTATAATTTTTGACAATTATATTTAAATAATTATATTGATTAATTTTTGTGTTAATCGATATGTGTAACAGTATATGATTTATAAAATTAAATAATTTTAGATTGCTATGAGATAATAATTTAAATTTGAATCAACTATATATGTTATCTGTGAACTAACAGATAAGTTAACTAATATGGGTGATCAAATAAGTTAATTTCGAATAAATTGATATCTAGATATATATCTGATTAAAATAAATAATAAATTTGAGAAAATTATCACATGGCATGTTTGACTGCCACATGTCAATCACTGATTTTTGAATCAGAGATTGACATGAATTACCGAGTGACACTGCAGTGTTGTGCCAATTGTGGTGGGTCCCACTGCAATGGTACATTTATAAATAATTTGTTATTTATGTACACCCTAAAACCTAATAAGCCTTGACCTAGATTATATATATATATTATTGTATTCGCCGAAAGAACAGTGTGTGATTAAGTGATTGAAGCATTCACTGTGATTAAAAGTTAATCAAAGACTTTGTGAATGCTCTAATTCCATTTCAGAGTTTTTGTCTCACAAAAATCATTCTTCAAATCTCTAGATCTCATGTATTGTGTACATCTAGAGACAAAAAAACGTCTTTGATATATTCTACGTGCCCACACACATCCTAGTGTATTTGAGGATTGGCTTGGAAGATCTTGGTGTGGATCTCGCAATCTGTTATTCGTGGAACCTCCAGTTCGTTGTTGGCAATGACGCTTGATATACTACAAAAGATATAATTCATATATTTGTATGTCATAGATTTAATGTATATATATTTAATGGATGTGATGAGAAAAATTGGTTTTTGTTAAAAAGATTTTTTTTTATTTTGGAAACCACGGTGTCGCAATTGTTTTCGTTTTATAAATACATTAAATATAGTATGGGAGTTCTTGCATTATTGGTTATATATTTCGATATGTATGAATGAATGGATGGAAATGTTTTTCAATGTATGGTTTAGTGATGAACAATTAATTGTATGGTGATTTTTGGGTTTAGGCTTTGTTCTTGTTTTTCCTTAGATCTTGTGTAAGCCGTTTTGGGGCATAGAAATTTTGTAATTTTATTGAATATAATGTTGTAAAAAATTTGTACGCGAGAAGATGAAGAATGCACGAGAAGAACGAAGAGAAGAAAATGGAAAAAGGAACTCCGTAAAGGAGTTTCGACACTGGCACCGGCAAAGTGGTTGCCAGCACTGGTGCCGCCGGCTTTCCAGTGATAGAATTGCTGGCAGAAAAATCGGTGGTGGGAGTGTCCCACTACCAACGCCGGCAGCAATCATTGTGATTGTCAGGGTACGTTTCGCAGAAACCCTGATATTGTGTTGCCCTATCCCTACGATGCTTCATGAAAATCTTAATAACCCTATCTTTTATCTTTTAATTTTAAAATTAGTTATTGATTTTATTTTTTTAAAAATTAAAATTAATTAATTGATTGAGTTTGGTCCAAGTTTGATAAGTCATTAAATTATTTTTTGACTAATCAAATTCAATACATTTTAAAAGATAACTAATAAGATTATTTAATTAGGAAAAATATTTTATCCTAGTTAAAAGTGTTTTGATCAAAGCTTGAAGATTATGAAGATGGACCTCTGGTGGAGAAGGAGCTATTTTGGAAATATGTATTCTTGAAGTCCGCTTTGTAATTATTTCTATCTTTTCAAAAGTTGTAAATTTAGAAATACGTAATAGTCACTCGGTTCATCATTTATCTATTTATTTATTTATTGTAGTTATTTAAAATGTTTATTAATTTGATTGATAACATAGCCATGCATTAGTTGATCACATGCCATACATAAAACCTCATACAGATTTATTTAATCATGCATCTCATTAGTAGAAACATGATTAATTAGGACTCTCATAATGTGTTTATATGAATTATTTTGAAAAAACAATTGTATGTAAATTGCTAAGTTTTAATTAGTTAAACTTGGTAATCACATCGCTCTAAAGATTTTAGTAACATTTAGAATAACCGACTTTATTAAAAGTGTTTTATTAAAGTTTGATGAATGTAATTAATTAGTTATTCTAAGTTCACTTAATTTTGACTTAGACTCTTTAGAAGGTTAAATGAACTTAGACCGATTAGACTGAATTAATAATTAATTTTATATACATATGATTGTTTTAACTAGTAATTAATTTGAAATTAATTGATTAGTTAAAATAGAAACACATCAATTATAAAATAGTGAGTGGGAGAAGGTTGACATGCCAATGTAACATATGGCCTCCATTATTAGTACAACACTGTGAGATACAGTAAGGGCCTCGAGATGGCTTTGTTTTCATCGTCCTAAGAAAGTTTTTGAACTGTATCAATATCAAGGTTGAACTTCTTAAGAATGGGTCATATTCTAAATCAAGTCATGGAATCCAAAATAATGGGTCATATTCACAAAGTCACAATTAAGCTTTGAATGGATAATTGTGACTTGACCAAATAAGCGATACCTTATTATTAAAAGAGAAAATATGAGAAAATTTAAGTTTTAATAAATAAGGATGAGAATGTCTTATTGACAATTTAAAATTAATCTGGCCGACTGTAATACCCCGACCTTTCCTAAATGGGCATTTTCGTAAAATTGATTTAAAAGATAATGTGATTTTAATATTTTAAAGATGGATTATTTGTATTTTTTTTGCAAAACTATTTTTAATTAGATAAGATTTATTCGAAGTTTGATTTTTTTTAATTTTAAAAGTGTTTTAGTACATAATTTTAAAACTCACTCACACCATACAACTCTTTATACCCTAAACCAACCTTAACCTAATATTATATATAAATTCTACTCCTCTCTCCCCTGTTTTGGTTTCCCTCTCCCCCTCAGCCGTCTGTCCAGCGAGCCCTCTATTCTCCTTCTTCTTCTTTGGGTTCATCAAATTTAGGTAATCTCCTTCTTCTTCTTCCTTGTTCTTTCTTTATTCTTTTATCTCATTCTACCCTCTCCTCTCTCTCTCAACCTCACACCCCACGCAGCCCCCTACAGGCCAGTAATCCTTCTTCTTCTTTGTTGGCCTCTCTCTAAACCTTGGCCGCCTACAAGCTTTCAATTTAGGTAATCTTCTTCTCCTTTTTCTTGATTTCTTTCGTTTATCTCGTCCTCTCTCTGTTTTTGTCTCTCTCTCTCTCTCTCGTCCTTGCTTCGTCTCCCTCCCTATCTATTTTTGTCTCTTTCTCTCGAATTTCTCTTAAACGCAGCATATGTTCTCTTTTACTCTAGTTATCTCTCTCTCATTTTCTTTGTGTCTCTGTCTCTCTTTGCTTCTTTCCTCTCTCTCTCTCTCTCTCTCTCTTTTTCTCCCTCTACTTCTGCCATCACCAATAGTTTATCGCTGAGGCGCCCCTTCCCCGTCCCTCTTTTCTCTTTCTTTCTCTCGCCCTTTGTTTCGACTGCAACTAGTTCTTGTGACCTAGTTCATTTTTTTATCGACCCGATTGAAGCACCCATACGAACAGGTTCAGTCAACCCAGATCGGTTCATCTTTGCCGGACCAGTCCATTAGATAAAACTGAACCAGCCTCGTCTGAACCGATTGCCAAGTTTGATCTTTCAATTTATGACCCAAAGCATTGTTGTCAGACCTCGCTCAGACCACTTTGCACTATTTTAATTAATCTCTTTTATTTTATGATATTGAAAATGTGTTTATATTGATTTATTTCAAATTAATTTAGTGATTATAGTTTTAGATTTCAGGTCATTAATTGTTTAGGTCATTCTTCCACTTCAGGTAAGTGAATTTGCATCGTAATTTGACCCATGTGTGATAAATGTAATATGTGTTATTTTATACGTTTTAGTTGACTGTAAGCATATTATGTTTACAAATATGTTTTTTGTAAGTGAACTTATATCATTATGCGACTCTAATGTTATAATTGTATCATGTATTTATATTTATTATTTGTTAAACTATTTTTTAATAATGATTATATTTCGTTAACACTTTGGTAATTGTTTATTTTTCAGTTATTAATTTGATTATCATGAGATAAATATTTGGGTATGAATGATTTTATGTTAGTATGTTATCATGTTTGATTTTGTTACATGTATCAGTATGCATTATATGTTTACTTGTAACCATATGATCAATTATTATCATGCGTTCGACTCTGTAAGTTATGAAGTAAATTTAGTCAAATGGTAATTAAGCAAGATATGAACTTAAGCACAACCCTTAGTCATCAATAAATCAGAGTTGTTCACGTTTTGTTTTGTTATATGAATGGGGTGTCATCTGTTCATGCTTTTATCACACATAGGGTGTCATATGTTCATATTTTAGTCATACATTGAGTGTAATCTGTAAATGTTTTTCGTCACTCATGCGGTGCCATCTGTTCACATTTTTTGTCACCTATGAATGCCATCTATTCTGTCACGCAATGTGTATCATCTATTTGTCCCCGGATGTGTTCCATTTGTTTTATCGTCCAATGGGTGTCATCTGTTTCATCACCCAATTCGTCATGATATGTTGTAGTTAACGTGTGATCAGTTCTGATTAGGTTGTTAACTAGGGGACATGCCAAGACAAGATATGATTAAGATTATTATATGATTCTGTTTGAGACACGTGTTATCTACGTGCTTTGTTAAGCCATGTCATGATCAAGTACGTTACTTTATTTCATTTATGATATATGTCAAGTTCAGTTATGTTATGTCATGATTGCATTTATGACATGTGGATGCATGTTATGATGTGAGTTTTCTTACTGGGTATATTAAAATACTCATCCCCCTACAGTTGTTTATGATGCAGATGGTGATGGCGAGCAACATGAGTGAGAGACTCCCATAACCAGTTGAATTAGAGGAATTTATGTTTTTAGATTATGAATTGATTTAAAACTTGCGAAAACATTTTCTATTTAACTCAGTAGTTTATTTTACGTTATGTTTTTCTAGGAATTATGATTAGTGAAAGTTTCATGAATTATGGATTTCAAGTTTTGACTTTATTTCAGTTTTTTGTGGTTTTATTAATTATGCATTTAAGACACTTTATCGCTTCCGCTATTTAATGATTAAGATTTCGATCATGGATAAATTAATGCTTCCGCTATTTAAGGTCAAGTTTTTTCTATCATGGGTAAATTAAGAATTTCAATTTGGAAATTTTATCAAAATTAGGGTTTGTTTAGAATTAGGGATTTCAAAATTGTGAAATTACACGTATGTTAAACCCTCGAGGATCGGGACATTACGTCGACCCTATGGTGTCACATTAATTGTTAGGTTGTCTTATCGTGGATTAGTAATTGTTAAGTCTTTGTCTTTGATATGTTGCATTCATGCATCCCTTTACTTTCTGAGTTTCTTGATATTTATTAAAATTATATTGAATGATGTATGTTTTATTTTTCGGTTATTACTATGTCTACCATGGGCAACCCTATTACTGCTTTACTTGCACTTGAAAAACTTAATGGTGATAATTTCGTAAGATGGAAGTCAAATTTGAATTTGATGCTTATTTGTGAGAAGGATAAATCTGTTCTTACTAAGAAAATATCATCAGGAGCCCACTGCCAATGCCCCTAAAAATGTTAGGGATACGTTTGATGCTTGGATTCAGTCCAATAATAAAGCTAAGTGCTACATGCTTGTGGGCATGAATGATGTTCTGAGAATAAAGCATGAAAGCATGGAAACTGCCTATAAGATTATGGAATTTTTATAGGCGATGTTTGGGCAGCAATCAGATCAAGGTCATAATGAGGCTACTAGGAGCTCCATGACTACTAAGATGAAGAAAGGTATTTCTGTACGTGAACATGTTTTGAACGTGATCAACATAATGCATGATGCAGAAGTCCATGGCGCTACCATTTATGAGTGAACGCAAGTAAGCATTATACTTGAATCGCTCACACCTGCTTTTTCTGCATTCACTACCAACTTTGTTATGAACTAGTTCCAATTCAACATGACTCAGTTGTTAAATGAACTCAACAAGAGTATGACCAAAGAGGGCGAGGCAAATGTTGCTGAGCAAAAGTCTTCTTTCACTGTTGTTAATAGTAACAAAAGGAAGAAGAACAATGGTAAGGGCCAGCGTAATAACAAGAAAATAAAAAAAGCCAAGACATCACCCAAAGTCAAGAAGAACAAGAACGATAGCAAAACTAAGGGAAGATGTTTCCATTATGGGGTTGAAGGTCACTAGAAGAGAAACTGTAACATGTATCTCTCCGAGATGAAAAAGAAAGGTAAATATGATTTACTTGTACTTGAAACTTGTTTAGTGGAATGTGATTTGTCACCCTAGATATTAGATTCATGAGTCACTAACAATGTATGTTCTTCTTCGCAGATGCTTGATTCGTCAAAGGAATTGGCTGATGAAGAGGTGATAATGAGAGTTGACAGTGGTGCGATCTTGTCAGCAAAAGCATTGGGGACAGTCCGTTTGAGTTTTGTATAATGTTGATTTCTTTATCATTGTTGCATGAACAATATTTTGATATTCCTTTTAATAATAATCAGTTTATTATTTCTAAGAATGGATTCAATATTTATCATGTAAAGTTTCAAACGGATTGTATATGCTTAAACCGACAGAATGTGCGTTAAATAATTCAGAATTGTTTAAATTAGCAAATCCTAAAAATAACAAGTGATAAAGAGTTTCTCATGATGATGACACGTATTTATAGCATCTTAGGTTGAGATATATTAATCTAGATAGATTAAACTGGTTAAGAAAGCATGGTGCTTTGAGAGATCTAAGAGTTGGGACTCTTCTAGTTTGTGAATCTTGTCAAAAGGGTAAAATGACCAAGAGACCTTTCACTGGAAATGGCCAAAGAGCTAAAGAACCACATGCCTAGTATATAGTGAGGTCTGTGGACCAATCAATGTACAAGCTAGATGTGGGTATGAGTATTTTGTCACATTTATTGACAATTACTCTAGATATGGTTATACTTACCTAATACATAGAAAGTATGAAACTTTTGGACAGTTTAAAGACTTCAAAGCTGAAGCTGAAAAACAATTAGGTAAATCTTCGAAAACACTTCGATCAGATCGAATACTTGGATTTAGAATTTCAAGATTACTTGTTGGAGAATGGCAGTCTATCCTAACTCACAATACCACAACAAAATAGTGTTTCAGAAAGGGTAAACCAAACCCTATTGGATATGGTTAGGTCGATGTTAGGCTACTCATCACTACCACTCACATTCTGCGGATATGTACTCCAAACGACAACCTACATTTTGAATGTAGTGCCTTCTAAGTCTCTAAGCAAGACATCTTTAGAGTTATGGAATGGCTCCTATCCTAGTTTGCATCATTTCCGTATATGGGGGTGTCCAGCTCACGTGTAGACTCAAGACTGGAAAGTTAGTCTCAAGGTCTGAATGGTGTATATTTGTTGTCTATGCTCCAGAAATAAAAGGTGGTTACTTTTATAGTTACAAGGATCAAAATGTGTTTGTATCGACAAATGTCACTTTCCTTGAACATGACTATATGGAAAACTACACCTCAGAGCAAAGTAGTTCTTGAAGAATTAGCATCAGATGAGATCAGACAACCTTCATCATTAACTGATAAACGACAAACCACATAAATCACTATTCTTTTTTAGGAAACCCCAGTGTAACGACATAGTGGAGGGTTCTAAGACAATCGATTAGCTATGAACTAGAGGCAGATGTCCTAGTGTCTGATACTGATAAGGACGGTCCATTAACCTTTAAAGAGGTGATGGATGATCCTGAAAAGGAGAAATGGCAAGATGCCATGAACCAAGAAATGGAATTAATATATTCCAATTATGTCTAGTAACTTGAAGATCCACCTGAAGATGTCAGACCTATTGGATGTAAATGGATCTTCAAGAAGAAAAGAGGTACAGATGGGAAAGTAGAGACTTTTAAGGAACGGCTGGTAGCCAAAGGCTATACACAAAGGGAATGAGTCGGTTATGAAGAGACATTCTCTCTCGTTCCCATGCTAAAATCTATTTGCATCCTTATATCCATAGCCGCTAGTTTAGACCACGAAATATGGAAAATGGATGTTAAGACAGCTTTTCTGAATAGCTCTCTTGAAGAAAACATCTAAATGATGCAACCACAAGGTTTTTTATGGAAGTATGCAAGTTGCCTAAATCCATTTATGGATTAAAGTAAGCATCAAGATCATGGAATCTTACCTTTGATGAAATTATTAAATCTTATGGCTTCGGGTAAAATGTTAATGAAGCTTGTGTTTATAAATACATCAAATATATGATAGTGGTTTTCTTAGTTATTTATGTAGACGATATTCTACTCATTGGGAATGATGTAGAAACTTTGTCGAAAGTAAAGAAATGGTTAAGTGAGAAATTTCAAATGAAATATTTGGGAGATATGAGCTATGTTTTAGGCATCAAAATCCTAAGGGATAGAAAGAACAAACTCTTGGCACTTTCTCAGGCATCTTGTATTGATAAGGTGCTGGAAAGATTTCTTATGAAAAATTTCAAGAAATGTCAAGTACCAATCAGACATGGAATTGTCCTTTCCAATGAGCAGTGTCCTAAGACACCTCAGGGGGAAGAGGATATAAGAAAGGTTCCTTATGCTTCAGCTGTTAGTAGTCTCATGTATACAATGTTGTGTACGAGACCAAACATCTGTTATGTAGTAGGAATTGTCAGTCGTTATCAACGAAATCCTAGTTTAGAACATTAGATTGTAGTAAAGCACATTCTCAAGTATCTTTGGAGAATGAGAAATTATATGCTTGTTTATTCATGTGGAGACCTAAACCCCACCGGAATATTGATTCTGATTTTCAATCAGATAGGGATAGTTGAAAGTCGACGTCTGGAATAGTATTCAACTTCCCTAGGTGGAGGAGCTGTACTTAGAAGAAGTATTAAATAATCCAATTTTGTAGATTCCACTATGGAAGTCGAATACATAGCTACTTGTGAAGCTGGGAAAAAGCGGTATGGCTCAGAAAGTTCTATACTGATCCGGAAGAAGTTCTCGATATGGACAAGCCACTAATCCTATACTGTGGCAACAGTGGGGCGGTAACTAATTCTAAATAACTGCGAGAAAATACCATCTTGTAAGAGAGATCGTGCACCGATGGGATGTGACTATTATGAAGATACCGTTACACCAAAACTTGGTTGGTCCATTTACCAAGACACTTCTTGCAAAGTTATTTGAATTTCATAGGCGAAATATAGGGTTGAGAGAGATGCCACATTTACTATAGGCCAAGTGGCAGATTGGTCGGCACAATGTCCTCAAAGCATGTGTGCAGACATTTTTAGTACGAAATTAATGAAATTACATTTTTCTTATAATTGTTCTTTTGAATTATTGTTATATAAGTTATATAAATATCAAAAAACTTCATATTCATTAATGATATTATGATCTTATATAAGTATGAGAGGGTTAAGATCATGGATAACGAATAAAATATTCCACAACATATTTTAGTATGGAATCTTTACTGAATGGTTGCTAGTACGGTTCCCTAAGCATTTTTTGAATGCATGTGATCTAAATCCAGATCACTAATGTGGATAGACACCTTAGTGAATGTATTTTATATAATTAGATCATATAGGACTGACAGATGTGGATTAATATTTTTATTAAGTTACCGTTTATCATAAAAATTTAATACACATCAAATCTGATGACCATATGTAGATCAGCCTAAATCCTAAGTAGTCATGAACTCTTATGCATGTCTACTGGATCTTTTGATTCACTCATTACAGACTAGTGACCTTTGTTTATTCAGTGATATGGATGGCTCGGAACATGATCTTGCAAGATTTGAAATACAAGCATTCCTAACAGATTGTATATTGGTTCCCTTAAGTATTAATTCTAGAATTAAATGGTTATTGAGCTCAAATTTATAATACGATTATAAATTAATCATTTACTAGTGAATTAATGGTACTTAAGGATCACGAGATAATAAGAAGGGTAAAATGGTAATTTTGACTATCTCTAATTTACGAACCAATAATTGGAGGACAGAGCTACATGAAGTGATTATATCAATGGACTACACGAGAATCTCTGTAAATATATTTTACAATTACTGAGAGTGCAATTTCATATTTATATTGGAGTAATAATGGAATTAATAAATAAGATTATTTAATTAAAAATTTTAATTAATAATCTAGTTTATTGGAGCTTAAAATTATGGATCTATGATTCTCGAGTCACCTCTATACTACACAGTCTAGGGTGTGAATATTTCAAGACATGAGAAAATCACTAACTTGTGATAGGAATTAAATTTCTGGGGTAAGTATATAATTATGAGATAATTGTATGTAATTAATTAATTAAATTTTTATGTTATTCGATAAGTGGAACAGTATATTTGATTTATGAAACTAAATAAAGTTAATTATTATGAGATAATAATTCAAATTTGAATAAACTAAATCTATTGATAGATGTGATTAGATAAGTAAATTTTGAATTAACTAATACCTAGATATTTATCTAATTAAAATAAATAATAAATTTAGAAAAATTACCACGTGACATGTTGGACTGCTCAATGTCAGTCACTGATTTCTGAATCAGAGATTAACATGAATTACTGTAGTGCACACTACAGCGGTGCCATGAGTCAGCAGTGCCATGAGGCACTATAACTCTACATGGCACACTGCGGTGTCCTCTAGGACTGCAATGTTGCACTATTTGCAATGAGTCTCACTACAATTGCACATTTGTAAATGATTTGTTATTTTATGTACAAGTAAGTTGATAGTACCATTCAGGAAAAGACTGAAGACGCTGATCTTTTTCTAACTAGTAGTAATAAAGGCTTTTAAGATATTATTGTTTGAGAAATACCAATTCCTAAAATCCTAATACTTAGGTTGCATAAAATCATGGTGAAGACTTTGTCTTAACAAGCTTTTTGGGTGTAAAATCTATCAAAGATTAAATTGCATATCAATGACAGTTGGACTATTTTGCCTTCTGTTTGATTCATAAACACCATGAGGTATCTGGTTGTCAGATATGTGGATTCCTTTGATATAATCTTCAGGGATGAAGGAATTCTCAGATCCATTAGATCCTCTAGGTTCAGATATAGATTGTTTGGAAGAATCGGGAAGATCAACCTTATAAGGAGGAATACTTCTGTTGCTTATACTAGAAAGATTTCTAGTTAAGGGTTTCTAAAAACGAAGATAAACATTACCTCTTTGGGTTTGAATGACATCTTCAAGTGATTGTCATAGGTTTGGTTGGTACGACATTAGAGATTTGCCACATTTTAGGAAAAGTAATATCAGCCCAAGGTATCATGAAAGGAATAGCTACATGGTTGTTAAAAAGATTAATATCAATAGGGACAGTATGTCCATGCGCAGTTTGCTTCCGGGTGTAAGGATTTAAGGTGGAGAGAACCTTAAGGTGTATCCTGAACAAGATGGAAAAATGAGATGATCCTGGTAGGTAGTCATAGCCATGCGATTGAACTCTGAGTTCAAAATTTTTGGCTAAATTACTGTTAGAAAGAGCAACGCTCAAATTAAGATATATATTAAAATAAACTGGTTCATGAGATAAACTGGTCTCTATGGCTCCCATAAGTAAAGCTTTTCAATTTAGGCATCTACCATCACGAAGAGTGCATTGTATAATAGTGTTCTGACCTAATAAAGTTAAGGGCTTGAAAGTAATTTGCACAAGTCCTATGTGCACATATTTATATTTTTGTATAAAAGGATATAAATCATGAATATTCAATAAATAAATTATATCATCATTATTCTATAAAGGAATAGCATATTCAAAAGTTTTGATCATCTTTTTACTGGTGAAATCAAAAGTACCAATTTTGTAAATTATTTCTGGTTTAACTTTGGGTATGGTCCATTTATCCAAAGCTTCTTTAACATCTTGATAGGTTATTAGTTCTGTAACTTCTGAAGTTGATGCTACTATATTAGCTATTGTTGTGATAAAAGGAGAGCTTAATTTATACATGTTTGTATGGTGGCCATGTATGACTAATTTAAAGAGACTATAAACACTATTATAACCAAAACTTTTCATGGCTCTGATACCAACTTACGGCTAACCAACACGCATCTCTTAAGTCAGGGGGCTGACCACTATATATATATGTATATATATGGATATTATTCTATTGGCTAAAAGAACGGTGTGTGATTAAGTGATTGAAGCATTCACTATGATTAAAAGTTAATCAAAGACTCAGTGAATACTCCAAATCCTTTTCAGAGTTTTTATCTCATAAAATTCATTCTCCAAATTTTTAGATCTCATGTGTTGAGTACATTTACAGACAAAAAAGTGTCTTTGATATATTCTACGTGCCCACACACGTCATAGTGTGTTTGGGGATTGGCTTGGAAGATCTTGGTGTGGATCTCGCAGTCCGTTGTTCGAGGAACCTCTAGTTCGTTGTTGGCAAGGACGCTTGATAGACTATAAGAGATATAATTCATATATTTGTATGTCTTAGATTTAATGTGTGGATATATAATGTATCCGATGAGAAAAAGTATTTTTATTTTTGGAAATCGTGGCGTCACAATTATTTTTATTTTTATAAATAAATAAAAAATTTTAAAACCACCACGACTCTGCCATACGCCATCGCTGATTCCAAAAGAGCTTGCAGTCAAAATCTACTCAAAATCACCATCATGTAATGCTTGATAGATGAGGTAGAGAGCTTTCTTGTCTCGCATATTTCAAATTATCCTTTGGGTTGTGGTCAACGCAACTTTATTATATTGTTCACCAAAACCTTTTTCTACGATATCCTAAACATCACGCATACCAAGGAGATTCATCTTGATACTCCTATTGTCCTAATGATATTGTTGAGTGTTGGGACATGATAGGATGCCACACCATTTTCCATATCACTCAATTTATCCAGAAATTGGAAATTCTAATTGTGTGAATAGACCTAGAACGTAAAAAAAAATTTCAAGGGACCTAGTCAATCAACTTTGATGGCTCAATCAACTTTGTTCCATGTCGGCTGACTCGGCTCAACTCGTTCAGTCAACTCAGTTTTAATCTTCTGACGGTGCGTGGCGGCGTGCCTGAACTCTTATAATCGAACCAAGCCGAATCTAAGGCGAAAGCCCTTACGTGGTATTAGTTTTCTTCTTTGTTGATAGGAGAAGTCTATTTACATGAAGGCAATGTAATTGAAGAAAGTAGAGGAATAAAAACCTTCGGGTGCCTTCTTATGTTGGAACTCCTGCCAAGCGTTCACTACTTCTGCACCTCCTCATGGTTGACTTTCTTGCATATTGACTATATGTGTATATTTGTTATTTCGTATGTGAGATTCTTCTTCTCTAGAATAGCTGAATTTCACTTTCATTTCTATTCCTTCAAATCCAGCATGACATGTGTCAAGAAGAGCGAGTACCCCGACCCATCAAGAAAGGCTATAAACTCTTGTTTTGGCTAATTCAATGTAACCATATAAACAAAATTCCATAAAGATCAGATCAGGGCAATTCTAGTTGCGTAAGATTCCTCTCTTCGAGACCTTCGATTTGATTTTTTATAGTGTATACTTTTCGACAAAGTTATGTGACTAATCTTTGAATTTTTTAGATTTTAAAGGATCCAATTTTAATCTCCTTATTTGTAAAATTTGATTTATATTGGAAGAGGAGATGATGAATCTTGAGATATACTATTAGTAATTTTTGGTAGCTCTCTCTAATTCTCTTGCTGTGATTTTCGGCAACTTGGAGAGAGTTTTTTTTTTGTTTTCTTTCAGCCATTGGAGAGTAAAAGTGAGAAGAGTTCTCGTACTCCATTCTAGTTTCTCATGTTTTGAGGTTATAGTGGAATCTGAAAAAGTGAGTATGTGATCTAGCCCTTTTTTCATTAAACTCCCACCCGTATGTTCATCTAATGCTAGAGACTAGGCTTTGAAGATCTAGGGATTCAAGGAACTAGGTCTTTCTTGAAGATATCAAGGATTAACTAAATTTTCTACTAAATAGATACAACGATTATCTAAATGACATTGTTAGAGGTATTGATGATTGTTGAGAAAATAAATTGAGTTATATGTATAAACTAATTAACCAACAATGTATACCTCAACATAATGTGAAGTGTAATGTGAGAACCAAATATTTATAGTAGTAATCTAGAACTTAAAAGATTGAAAATCAATTTTATATTTAAAGAGACATTCATTACATAAGTAAAACGATAGCCCTAGTGTCACCTACGGTTAGGGTCATCGTTTTTTTTACTCTAGAAATTTCTAGGGTAAGACCCTTTAGAAGCCAACTAATGATATTAAGACCCCACTTTCTTTTTAAAGTATTGTTGGCCTTTTGTAATATTTAATAATCAATCTTATCCTTTCTATTTAGAGATCCATATGAACCCCACCAAAAAATCTATTCTCTTTTCTCTAACTCTTTTTGTTTTCCATCCATTTCTCTTTTATCTTCATGATTTTTAGCTTCTCCACCATGAGGGCCTTTTTTTCTCCATTTCTTCATCCATTTCTTCATCCATTCACCCAAACTCTCAATTATTTTTCCATTGATGCAAAATATCACTCATATCCTCCATTGACATAAACCCTAAATTTATTGGGCTCATCATCAACAAGGGTGAGGTGTTTGTAATGTGTAAAAAAAGTGGTGAACTCTAACGAATATATTTTGCATAGTGATGATTGGATGGCCAAAAAGGTATACCACTAAAGCTTATGACTTTGATGATAATTATTTTTGTTAGATTTTCATTCAGTTATTAATGCATTTGAGTTCGAAAACTTATATGTTTATATAAAAACAAATCTTTGCATTACTAATTGATATTTATTGATATTATGAGTTTGGTTACACACTTAGACTATAGTCTAGTATACTGCTATACTGCTAGACTAGATTGCTAGGTTATATAGTCTAGTATATAACTATACTGCTAGACTACAGTCTGTTATACTACTAGATTGTGGTATGCAAACGTGCCATCCAGTAATACCTTAGCATTCATACAATTATATGAAATTTAATTATACCTTAATCTTACCCATACACATTCAAACTCAAGTGCAGCATACATCAATATATTAATAGATTATTTTACTGCTACACTACAAGACTGTTATAATGCTAGACTGCTATTTATTGACAAGCTTGTTATTTTCATTATTATAAAATTTAAATGTTTTAATTCTCAAATGTTTCAGATATATCAGAAATACTGATAGTTTTAATGTATAGAGGAGAATAGGTAAATAAAGATAAAGTATGTGACTACGACTCTAGCGTAGCTAATATATATGTCTAAAGATTACACATTTGAACAAACATTGCAAAAGTTATACTTAGTTCTTAAATTGGACTGCTCATTACATTGGCTACGTATGGGATTCTTGGTTTAAGCATATTTAGCTCAACCTGTAGAGATCATCGATGATGAGAATCTTTGGTGGTTTATTGAGGAGAATTTTAGTCATGCTGAATTGAGAACTCCTTTATGTGTAGAAGTGGAGCATGTCACCATATGACCATTTTGTAGTAGAAACTCAACCCATGCCGATAATTGTGATGTCAAATATAGTATCTAAATGGAAATGCCAAAATACCCATATTTGAAACCCAAATAGTAGTTAGTCATTTTCAAACACCTTTCGTCAATAATGATGTTGCACATTCGGACAAGGAAGTAGACGTTGGCCTACGTCTACACAACACAAATCATGTTAGTGCATCTGATGCACCACATTGCACAAATCACTTTTATGCAAGGAATATAATTGGAGATTCATCTGCTTAGGTACTCCGACACACACTGTGAGCACGAACTTCTTTTAACTTGGATGCATAGTATAAGAATAAAAGTGAATTGTAGATATGTATAGCTATGATTTCCATGAAGAAATATTTTGAATGCAAGATGAAAAAGTTCAACAAAAATTTGTTGGTAGTTGTATGTGTAAAAAAAGGATGGTAAAATGGAAGTTGAGATCTTTACGAATGGTTGAATCTAGCTACTTCTAGATTGAGAAGTATGTTTCTAAGCACACTCTCTCATTAGATCTTTTGCATAGAACATCGACAAGCAAGTAGTAAGGTCAATTGTGCATGCATAGCATCAAATTATGAAGGAGTTGGTCATATTTATAGGCCAAAAGACATTATTGATGATGCAGGAAGAGAGTTTGATGTAAATATTAATTATGGTAAGGCTTGGAGGGCAAGAGAAAGTGTCTTAGAATCAGTAAGGGGTTCTCCTAAAGAACGTTTTACATCGCTCCCATCAAATTGTATCATGTTAGAGTTACACAACCCTAGTATATACACACATATTGAGTCTGATGATGAAGAATGGTTCAAGTACCTATTTTTTATTTAGAAGCATTTATAAGTGGTTTTTGTACATGCATAAAACTTGTGATAGCAAATGACGATACATTTTTTACAGGAATGTATAAGGGGACGTTGTTTGTAGTTGTGTGAAAAGATGGAAATAATCATGTATCCCCTTTGCCTTCAGAGTTGGAGAATGATGCATCTTGGTGTTGGTTTTTCTTAAAACTTAGAGGAATAATTGGTGATATTGATGATATCACTTTTGTATCAAATTAAAATAAAAGTATCACTAATGGTGCTCAGAATGTATTCCTCAAAGCATCACATGGAGCATGTCTCTACCATGTAAGTCATAACTTAAGGTAAAAATTCAAGAGCGAAACTTTGGTAGCTTTGTCCTTCATTCCTGTGAAGACATTTAGCACATAAGAGTTTGATTAAATCATAGAGACGATCAAGAATTTTTGCCTAACTGCCAGTTCATACTTGATTGGTGCTGGATTTGAACGATGGACTCGTTGAAAGTTTGTTGGTCAGCGCTATGATATGATGACATCAAATGTAGCAAGGTGTGTGAACAATGTCTTGAGATATGGTTCAATGTTTTATACTTGATTACGTGCAAGATATTCTTCAACGTTGGTTTTATTAATGTTGAACCATTTCTAGTGAGATGACCATCACTCTAACGACATGGGATGAAGATGAGATGCACCAAAAAGTTACCAATGCAATAACATTATTTGTAACATGAGTGAACTTACATGAATGTCAATTAAAAGATGATGTAAGAATTTTCATTGTGAACTTGGACAACAAGACATGCTCAGGTCGAGAGTTTGAATTCGATCAGATGCCATGTACACATGAATAGCACCAATGCAATACCGCAACATCCAACTCTACTCATTATGTTCAAAATATTACACTACTAAGGTCCTTCTATTGGCCTATGCTGAGTCTATTTATCCAGTTGATAGTCAACAAGATTGGCAAATATCATATGATGTTAGATGTGTTTATAGACCAAAGCATTTTTTGTGTGAATGATACATGGTAGAGGTTTCATAGTGTTGATAATGCTTTGCTAGTAGTTGTAAACATGTTTTTTAGTAGTTGTAAAAATGTTGTTAATGATAATGTTTGTGTTACATCCTTTAACTCTTTATTGTTTATTTTATTTTGTGCATCTCAGGCTGCTAGACTACAGTCTAGCCAGAATATTATGTTAGACCATGGTTAAACAATATTGTGCTAAAATCAACACGTGCTAGACCATGCTCTAGAAGAAATACTCTACTAGACCATGGTCTAGCAGAACTAACAAAGATAATACTATATGACAATAGTAATTATGCATTCTAGAATCTATTTTTTCATTCATGCTTACGAAAATAGTATCATTACATACTTCATAAGATATTCCCCAATAGTTATTTATTTTACAAGCAAGGTCGCTTGACCATGATCTAGCCATAATATTATGCAAGACCGTGGTCTAGCAATGTTGTGTTAAAATTAACACTTGCTAAGCAGAACTAACAGACACAAAATAATATGAGGGTTGTAATTCTAACATCCTAAAATATTGGTTCATTTCTTCATCAACAATACGATATCATCTCAACACTCATCCTACTAAGCATATTCAAAATTCTAACAATCTTAGTAGAACTAACAGAGGGAGAACAATATGAAAGCTATAATTCTGACATCGCAAAATAACTTTGTATTCCTGCATCAACAATATGAAGGCTATAATTCTAAGCATATTCAAATTCTAAAAATCTTGGTAGATTCTAATTCTAATAAAGATTCACAATATCTATGTTCATGATTTACAATATGCAAGTTCCAAAATATTGACATTGATTCACATCATATATAACTACAGCTCTTTAATAACAAAATAGACATCCTAAAATCTAGAGTTTTCAATGTCACACCCATGTTCAAAATATCAACTGCCAACTTCTCTCGAAGCTCCATCCTACCTTGAGTACATTCAGATAAGTCTTGACCCACGCATGACAAATCAAAAAATTTCAATGCAAACATGTCACAATCGCACATGTATGAACACAACGAAATGAATGTCAAATAACCAGATATACTAAGTGATATCACACAAACAATGAGGCTTAACCACTTAACCAGTTTCTTGTTGGGGAACTTTGATGCGTTTAATCGGCCAAGGTGCATTGATCGATGTCTTTTTAGTTCGCGCTTTGTAAAATTCACAAAAGTGCAAAAGGATGCGAATCATTGAAACCACAAGTTTTGTTTTACTACGATATGTTTTGGAATCTAAAGAATCGTAAACATTTATAGTTTGAGAATCAAAATTCAATGAAAGGGTGAACCAATGTTGTTGTTTATAGTTACTGACATAATCTTGTTGAAATTCGTCAATCCAATGAGATATGTAGGTTCCAATCCAAGCACGTAGTTGACGAGTACATCCTTTTCACCTCACTTATAAACTGACGGGTTTTCCTCATATTTTATCCAATTCGAAAGGGGGTTAGTATGTAGAAAAATACAATAAGCAATAGATAATCAAGTTCTTGCCAATCTATATGCATAAATAATTGAAATATTAAAAAAACAAACACATCCAAGACCACTCCTCCTTGTAGCGAATAATCTCACACTCGCCTCCTCAAGACGTATAAAAATGCATCCAAATACTACAGCATAAAATACCACAATATAAATGCAATATATAAAATTATGTATGTAAATTAAGATAGTATACTCATAGTATCATCAAGCCAAATGTCTTTGTTCCTAAGGTTTCTAAACCATGCTTTATTGGCACAACATACATGGAAGTCAATGTTTGAGTCAACATCAAACTCCGTCCAATCCCAGAATCTTCTTTACTTCCAGAGTCTACCTATGTGAAAGGATCCCATTCTTTCTAAATTCATTTTAGCGTCTTTCTTTGATCAATATTCGTATAAGCAGGATCCAAAACTTTAGCCCATTTCATTTCTTTTCTTCCTGAATCGAGTTCTTTGGGAGGACTGATAAACATCTTTATCTCGTTAGCTGTTAAATCCTCCACCATTTTCGTATCGTTTCCTTTTTCTCTCCTTTGATTTTTTTCTTTCTTTTTTCCTTTCTCTTCCTCATTTTCTTCTTTCCCTTCTCCTTCCTCCATTTTCCTCTATATTCTCTTCCATTTTTTCCTTCCCTTTTCCTTGTTCGTTCTTTGCCTCCTCCTCACAGTAACGTTCAAACTCTCTAAAATCATCATTAAAAAAACCATCTCTTATAGAAGTTTCTCTTCTACTATTCATCAACATTTCTGAAATACTCTTCAATTGATATTTAATTAATTGATGCTCAAGAAGTAGAGCACTCATACCATTTTTAGCCATTTGATTCCCCCTTCATCTCTTCAATCAATTTTGGCACATCCCCTCCTACATTGACTTCATGGGTCGACTTTGGAGGTCCCATTGAAGGGTGTGGCGCCCCACATGCTCTTCCTCTTATTGTCCCTCTGTTTAGTGCTCCTCCACCCCATCCTCCTCAACAATCTTGTCCTCTTCCAAGGCTTGGTAGTATGATGTTTGTGTTTCATGTTATGTTGGGTGAAGAGTGGAAACCAGTTTTATATATGATCAAGCATAAATACATAAAACTCATGAAATATGCTAAATAAATGTGTAAACCTCTAAGAAACTTACTTCATTTTTTAAAATGTCTTCATTTAGCTTATCAAACTTAGAGATTTAGGAAGTGCTTCAATTCATCATCCTTGGTTGAGCCTTTTTACGGCATATTTGGAGCAAATAAAAGGTATGCATTCATAAGCCAAAACCTACATACACAACATAGACATAAGATGTTAATTTCTCACCTAGAATGCATATAGGAATCCAAGCAATGAATACTTCTCAAAAATCATAGACGCATCCTTTATTTTTTTTCTCTTTGCAAGGACTGTAGAGTTGCATGGTAATACAGACAACCCCAAGGAAAGTTATTAAATACATCCAAATCATCCACCATCTTGAGGTGTCTCATGACGAGAGCAAACTCTAGTTTCAAAAACCTCACTCCTTTCCAAACTTCAACTCATCTTTATTTGTTCCCCCAACAACTCATCTCAATAATATATCATGTATAATTTGGCCAAAAATTTGGATTCGATCCACATCAAGAATGATAGTATAGTTATGTTCTCAACATATGCTTCTCCTTTTGAGAAAGCTTTGATATAATTCTCCCATTACAATCATTTAGCTTTGATAGTGCAGTTATCTTAGCTGCGTCAAACTCATCCTCATTTGTTACCATGGTTAAGTCGATATTTTTTATATCCAAGACTTCAAATAATGGCCTGACATAATAAATTAAATAACAATATCTCTCTTGTATGAGTTATTATCAGGAGCAAGACAATATGATAGAATGGGAGGTTCAGAACTTGCAAACTTACTAGACTTTGATCTGCCAAATTGTTTAGCAACTAAAGTCGTGTTAGACTAGAGTCGAGCACTTACATACTTACTAGATCATAGCCTAGGAGGTTTAATGTTAATAGAATTCATCTTAGACCTATGTCTTGCACATGTACACTTACTATACCATAATCTACCAAGACGTCAACATCCCCCATAAATGTAAATGTAATCATATGAAACATGTGCAAGTAAAAGATAGATGTTACAAAGTGGAGACATAAAGGGGTGCCAAACATCATAATAAAATTGTAATTTCAAACACCCAAAATTTGATCCACTAATAGGAAATAATAACCAACTACATAAAATTAGATCCATGAAGAGTAATGACTACGTTTTTGAACTTTAATCGATCAAAAAGCAAAGATAAATCATAGTATAAATCTTCAAAATGCCTAAGAAACCAAGCAACATGATATTTGCAAATGAATCATCTTATACTACTACTAGGAGAACTAATCCAACTACTAGGAGAACTAATCCATAGTGAATTGTGGATATCTAGAAACAAGATCATGATGATGATTCTGATGTTCTAAATTTTTTCTATTTAGTGAACATTTTGATATATAATTAGTTCATAAGTACTATTACAATACAAACACACGTTTATCACATTATGATTTAGATGAACACTAATATAAAATTTCATTCTTGACACTAAATAAACAATTAATTAACAAATATAGAACTAAACCAAACCTTACCATGTCCAATGACGCTAGTTGAAGCTTCTTTTCATGAAGATCAGTGACAGAGAGCAATTAGTGAGTTGATGACCACCAACGACAACAGAGTTTGTGACCTCCACTGGAGAGGAAATTGACAACGAAAGAGAGTGGGAGAGTTCACTGGTCGGAGAAGATAGATGGTTTCAAAGGGGTGAAGAGTGACCTCTATCAGAGAGGAAACTAATGACAAAAGGGAGAAAGAGTTAGCTGGGTTTTGAAGGGGTGAAGATCGCAAGAGGACTTTCTCTATTAAGGGTTTTAAGAGAAATTTGGAGGAAGGGACTCAAATTAGATTTAAACTATAAGAGGTAAATAAGTCTTTAACCTATCAAAACGGCCAAAATAGATAAAACAACTAATAAGATCATAATATCGGTAACAGGCTTTTAAAGGGTCTTACCCTAGAAATTTCTCTTTTTACTCTCTCTTTTCTTTCTCTTCCTTTTCTTCTCTTTTTTTACTTTTACCTCTTGTCGGTGTCCTTGGTGTTTTATATGTTAGTCTTTTTGACTTTTTGATTGGTTTAGGAAGTGGTATGGAGCATTCTAAAAGGGAGGGTAATACGGGATGAGCAGGAGAATGAATGGGTGAAAGGCCTTAAAGATATTTAAGGAAATTTAACGCTTACAAGGGAGGATGCTAGTGAATTGGATGTCAGAGGAAACTTTAATTCTTTAGAAATTAAAGTAAATCTTCTGAACTTGTTGGGAAACTCATTTCAGCCAAGAAATTCAACTGCTCAGGCTAAAGGAATGTCTTAAACTAGAATGGGGATTGGATGAGGAATTTCACTTCATTAAGTTAGATTTTGATCTATTTCAGTTATTTTTTAAGCATGAAAATTTGTAAAATTTGTTTTAGATACTGGCAGGTGGCACTTCCAAGACCATATGTTTATTTGCAACCTTGGAGAATAGGTCTTAATCTAAAAAATTTAGAGTTCACAATAGCACTGTTTGGATTCAAACTCATGATATTTTCCTTTGGAGTGAGTACTTGGAAAATAGGAATGGTAATTGGCCATCGCATAGGAGGGTTCTTGATATAGATGAAGGATTCATAAGAAAAGGGGTGGAACATAAGAGATTCATATATATTAGGTCAGAAGTTAAACTTTGTAAGCCATTGATGAGAGTTTTAATCCTCAAACATGAAGATAGGAGATTGTGGATCAACTTCAAATACGAGAGGCTTCCTAAGTTCTGTTATTATTGTGGTTATATAGGATAAGAGGCCTCCTTTTGTTCTGATTTGATAACAGATAGGAGAAAGGGGTATGGAAGGATATGGGTTATAGGAATAATCTGAAAAAGCAATCATCAGCTAGTAGATGGAAGGAAATTTGTTTCAATCGCACTCCAGAAGTGTAGTGGTTCTAGAAACATCATGGGAAAAAAGGAACAAAGGGAGAAGTCTTCACTAGAGGGTGTCCTAAGGAAGAGATTGGCCTGGAAAATAAGGAACTAATTGATACGGAGAAGGGAAAATCCTAATTTATTAGGGATTTAAATCAGATTCCTAAAATTGTGCGAAGGAATAAAGGATAAATTGAATGGGTTTTTTCCTAAAGTAGACTCTTAGAAAAACACAATGCCTAAAATAAACCCAATTCCTAATTTTAGTTGATCTAAACCTCGGGTCCACCATCCAACCACGTTGTCCCCAACTTTAGAAAATTCTTTCCCCCTTACCCTTCTTACACAATCATCCAATCATATGTCAACTTATTCTACTTCAACACTTAACATCTATAACTTCTAGAGAAAGTCATCCAAATATATCTCTTTTTAGTCCACAATATTGCTTCAAAAGGGCTATAAGATTATTGTGACGCCTAGAAGATGATCTTGAAGTAATTTTATGGATTTCAAGATCATTTTGAAGTCTACAAGATTACTTCAGGATCATATCGAAGCCATCTTATAGACTTCAAGACAAGATTGCTTCAAGATTATCTTGAAATCAATAATATTGCTTTAAAATCACTTTAAGATAATCTTGAAGATGTCTTGAAGTCTACAAGATTGTTTCAAGAGGGCTTCAAGATGATTTTGAAATCATCTTGAAATCTACAAGAGGGCTTTAAGATGGCCTTGAGGCAATCTTGTAGACTTCACGATATTCTTGAAATCTACAATATTGCTTCAAGAAGACTTTTAAGATAATCTTTTAAAATTCAAGATCATCTTGTAGGCTTCAAGATCATGTTGTAAGCAATATTGTATACTGACACCAAAGGGAAGTGAGATACACTTGGATGGCTTCCTCAATAAACTATCAATGCTGAGCATTGAAGTAGAAAATGTTGAAATTTGATTGAATGGTTGTGTAAGAAGAATACGAGGGGGAATAATTTTCTAAAGTTGGGGAAAATGGTTGGATGGTGGACCTTAGATTTAGATTTCAAGACGACTTCAAAATCATCTTGAAGCCATTTTGAAAAAATATTATAGACATCAAGATGAATTTAAGATCATTTTGAATCCCTATTGAACTAATTTTGTAAACTTCAAGATGGCTTCAAGATAATCTTGAAGTTATCTTTAAGCCATCTTGAAGACTTCAAGATCATCTTGTAGATTTTAAGATTATTTTGGAGACTTCAAGATCATCTTAAAACCATCTTGAAGCAATATTAGAGTGTCGATGAAGGGAAATGAGATATATTTGGGTGGCTTCTTCAAGAATATGTGGTTGTTGAGTGTTGAAGTATAAAAAATTGACAGTCGATTGGATGGTTGTGTAAGAAGGGTAAAAGGGAGAATAATTTTCTAAAGTTTTCGAAAGTGGTTGGATAGTGGGCCAAGGGTTTAGATCAACTAAAATTAGGAATTATGTTTATTTTAGACACCATGTTTTTCTAGTGATCTACTTTAGACAAAAACACATATAGCAAGATGATCTCGCCTACTATTGGGAAGAATATTACGGAGAATATAAGGGAAATTTTTGTGGAGGATGTTGCGGCCGGAATGATTAAAGGAGTGGAGAAAATATTGACTTAGCTTAGAAGGATGGGTAGTTTAATATGGCAGTGGATGTTCACGCCCATTAAAGTCGAGAGAATGAGCATTTTATCAAGGAGATGTGCTTGCAGAAAAACTTGTTTGGGCTTGAACTAATTATATTAACATTGTTGAAAGGAGTAAATAGGCGCCCCAAAAAAGCATTAAAAAGCCTGCAAAAGAGGGGAAAGGCTGGTGAACCAGTGGGCAGCAAATGTCCATTTGGAAAATCTTCTCTAATTCTTGATCCTGGGCTAACTGAACATTAGTTTGAAGGAAAATGATAAAAAAACACACGTGATGACATGGATATGGTGGAGGAAGCCAACCATAAATGACCTTAGTGACCTAGGAAAATTATTTGTTGAAGTCAACAGAACTCAAGACGTTTTAGAATTTATACATACATGTATTTATGGGTCATTCCCTTGCTTTCTTAGAATGGTCAACAATATTTTCTAATGATCATAGCCGATCTTTTTAGATATGACTACAAATATCTCATTCATAAAAGTCACAATTGTTGGATCTGTTCAAAAAATTTTAAGGCTGAAGTTAAGAACGAACTCATTAAAAGGATCAAACGTGTCACATCTGATCGTGGTGGTGACTATCATGGCAAATATGATAGTTTAGGTGAACAATGTTCAGGACCGTTTCTTAAGTTCCTAGAGAAATGTGATATTGTCGCACAGTTGTTAGAATATGTTCATAAAATAGCATGTAATAACTATTTATTTATATTTAGTTATTTCTCAGACATATTATTGATTTTTTATGAATAAATTGAAAGTTTTATTTTAAATTAAAGTGTGTTTGTAAATTACTCAAGTCCTGAAACTTTCATTAACGAACGAAGAGTGAAGACAGAGACGTCTCCAGATAAACTCTTTTGAAAAAGTTTAGAATGATATTCACAGTCTTAGGATCGACAGGACAATCAAATTTGATTACAATTGTTTGGTTAAACCAATGGATGCCAGTCATGGGTTTGGGAGTGGAGACTCAAACGGTTAACTTATACATGTTGAATAGACCGGTAAAAAATTAGTTTAGAGCCCAAAACTGTTTACCTAGCGCTAAATCTAATTGTTACACTTTAAGGGTATTTTCATAATTACTATAATTCTGAGGTGAATACATAACTTGACTTAGTTAGTTGCAATCTTTGATATGTCAAATGAGTGAGTTCGAACTGGTGGGCAATACTTCGACTGTTGGGATTGTAATTCAATTAAGTTGGAGTTACGTAATTCACAGATATGAAAATTCATGATTGGATTGCAAAAAAACAATATCACATTATGCTTTATTGATATGTGTGTCAATAAATTAACCTAGCCAGGTATTTTCATAAAAAATATTATTGTGAATTGTCTCATACAATTCATAAATTATGTTTTTCTTATTTACAGTCAATAAAGGATTTAAGGAAATAATAACAAGAGGAGTAAAACGGTAATTTTACATTCCATTCTTGTTAGTGTATTCACGATGAAAATAAAAAGGGTTTATTAACACCAACAGAAAAGTAGCGCGCATAAATCGAGAGTTAATTCGGCATCAAATATATAGGGGAGTCATAGATGTCAGGATTAAATAGGTCAGGAATTTACGGAAATGAATTCTTCGGATATTCTAATCCTTAGCTTTGTTCATATGAGTTCATTTGGTCTAAAAAATAGCTCATGAGAACAGGAATAGAGAAATGAAGTAGATTGGATCGAAATGTGTTTTGGTGTCAACGCATATTTCCTACACCTATATGTGATTAATTAGTTAAGTGTGATTATTTGTATTAAAATTAATTAACTTATTATTTTCTAATTTTTAGATAATTAGAAAATAAAAATAAATTAATTAATTAGTTGATAATGATCAATTTAATTTATCAACTGAATTGATAAAGTTCGATACAACTCTAACACTGTAGAGATATACTGATTTTTTATCATTTCAATATATGAGGGTGAATTTTCAAAAATTTAAAATATATGGGTATATTTGTAAATATTGAAAATTAGATTTTATAAATATCTAATAGCAATTTGACTGCAGAGAGAAAGATGGAGATATGGATCTCATATCAGATACAGGGAAAAAAAGTTTTCTCCTCTCCCTAGTGATTATCGCTGATTAAGAGAGCATTGAAGGAAAAATATTCAATTTTTTTCTTCAATCATTTTGAGAGCCCACACTCAAATCCCTATACAAAGTTCTCGTGAGATATATTTATAAAATTAACGGGTGGTTGTTGGTGGACGAAATTCTCAAATCGTTTTTGGAGTTCAAGTGCGTGATTCGGATCCTAAATCTTGAAGAACATGAATAGCTCTCGAAGGAATTTCACCAGTTCACAAATTCTCCGATGCAAAGTACAGGTAAAAATTTGTTTTTAACCTTATCTTCTCGTTTAATATCGTATATGAATAATCGCATATTTTTTGTTTTAAATTATTAATTCGATTAAATAAGTTAATTGAAATTTTTTTTATATTCCACTCACGAATCGTTCGTAGTTCAAACTTATTTTTTAGTTAATTTTAAAACCTACCAATCCCAGCAATTGGTATCAGAGCCATAGGTTCTTGATTATGTATATAGATATTTGAAACGAACATATCGTGAATTTTGTGGATATTGGCATATAATTTTGTATCGTAGATTCAAAACTGTTTTGAATGTGTTATGTGATTGGATCCTTAAATATTGGCTGGAGGCGTTTTTATTTCAATTTAGTATTAATGTACGCTGAATTTGAGGCATAGGATTTTATGTAATTTATTTTATTACAATAGTTGTATTTTTTGAATTTGATGTAAGATCGTCGTCGCCTCGAAACCATCACTAGAGTACTGTTCACATCAAAATACTATCCATACCGGATTACTATTCACACTGGAGTGCTATTCATGACATAGTTACTATTAAGGCATCCGATGATATTCTTCTAGCGCCGTCACCACCACTATCTGTTCTCGTGCCCTACATACTGACTAGGATTTGCGAAACCCTAGGCGATAACAATTAGGGTTTTGAAAACTTTGTGATGTTTCGCGATAACTCTTATCCTTTTTTTTATCTTTTAAAATTTTGAATTTTAAATTTTAAATGAATAAAAGATAATTATCTATTTTATATTTATATCTTTTGAATTTTGAATTCAAAGATAATTATCTATTTTATCTTTTTATTTTTAAAATTTTGAATTCAAATAAGTATCAATGTTATCTTTTTGTTTTATTAAAAAGTAAAAATGGGATAATTAATGAGATTATCTAATTATAAAAATAATTTTCTTTAGTTAAAGGGTATTAATAGAAATTTAAATATTGAATTTTTGAAATTTAAAATTTGAATTTTGAATTTTGAATTTTGAATTCTAAGTTTTAAATTTGAATTTTAAATTGGGAAAGGACTTTTGTAAAGAGTTACAAAGTAGTGCGACAGAATGGAGAAGAAGGAAGAAATTACGGTCGCCATGAAAATTAGTTTATAAATTAATTTATAATTTATTTACTATTCTTTTTGGGTTGTAATTAGAAATGAGCCAATAAGGAGGTTAATTTTAAATGTATGATTTAATTTTAATCGTGCATCATCATATAACATGCCATATAGACTAAGGATATGCCAATATCAAATTATCATGTAGCATTTTCATACATCGTTGTAGATTAATTTTGTAATTGTTATAATTTAATTACAATGTGAAATTTATAATGGTTATGATTTAAAATTAGGATTTAAAATTAAATAAAAAATTTATAAATTTCATCACGGTTTTTAAATTAATAAATGTTATATTTTGAAAAACAACCAAAAATCCAATTTTTTTCAAAAACTAAGTGGGGTCGTTTACGTTCAAACGTTCCCAAGGTCTCCAATGCGAGTTTGATCGTGCCACGAGGAATGGTTTAGAATCATCCATAGCGGTCCTCTCTTCAATGGGAGAAACTATGGAGTTGTGTCACTCTGTGTCATCGAGTTGCTTGAGAAACTAAGAATTTTAAAGGAACTCGTGGGGCAGGGCCGTCCTAGGCGGACTGTTAGTCCATAGTAACTTTTAGGAGTTGATGCATTGGTTAAATATTTAGACTGAAACACATTGGAATCCCCCTTAGGGCCTAGTCAATGGGAGCAAGGTGACCAAAATCATTGATGATTGGTTAAGCTAGATGTGGAGACATTTGACCATTAACAAAACGAGAAGAGTCTCGATGCGATAGGAGATAATTTAGACTTCATCCCTCGATGAAGCATGCTATCGTTTTTATCGTAACATCATGGAGGAAATATTTTTTAATGGATTTTTAAATGTTTAAGTAGTTGCACCACTTTATTTATTTTTTTCAGTAATCATGTCAATATTCCCATTCTTAACTAACTTAAACACGAAAAATATTAACTGGTAATAATTACGGTGATTGGAAACACAACCTTGATATCGTACTGACGATTGAAAAGCACAAGTTCGTGCTCACTACCCCTTGTCCCTTTGAGCCTATTGTTAAATCGACTCAAGAGGAGAAGGATGTATATGCTTCTTGGCTGCATTTTGATGAGATCGTCAGATGTTACATCTTGGCATCTATGAGCAATGTGTTGCAACAATATTATGAAACTTTGAGACCACTACTGATATGATGTTGAACACCACCAAAATGTTCAGAGATTAGGGTCGTCAAGCCAAGGAGACATGTGTACGTAACTCATGAACTATAGGATGGATCCTAAAACTCTTGTCAGAGAACAGATGATGTTGATCATTATCTATCTAAATGAGATGGAGATCATGGGTGTTGAGGTTGATGGCGAGACTTAGGTCGATATGATCCTAGAGACTCTACTTGATACCTTCGAGAACTTCAAACTTAATTATTTGATGAATAAGTTGAGGTACTCACTTCCTGAGATTATGAAGGAGTTGTAAGCCGTTGAAACTTTGTTTCTAAAGGGCAACAGGAAGAATGAAGAGGCAAACTTTACTAAAAGTAAGCTTTCCACCTCTGGCGCAAAAGGAAACATGATAAGAGGTCTGAATAAGGTTAAGAAGAAGAACTCAAAAGCTGCAAATGGTAAGGGCACTGCAAGGTGGGCATGTTGTGAGATAAGTGCCTCACTATGGAGTCGATAACCACTGGATACGCAACTGCCTGAATTATCTCTAGCATATATCTTGGTTGAGTTCATCGTCTGTATGGGGAATAAATCACTAGTATTGGCTGTATCAGTTGGAACTTGATAACGGTTATGTGATTTTACGTGATGTTTATTATATCTCAGTTTTTGGGAAGAATCTTATTTCTCTTAGTACATTGATAAAGATATTAGTATTTTTAGAAATGAATGCCTAATTACTGTCGCATGCATATTTAATAAATTGTATCACATCAAACTAATAAATCCAATGATATGTGACAATAAAGTGAGTAATGATTCACAAAGGGATAATAATAGGTTGAAGTATGACTCAACCGATATAACCTATTTGTGGCACTTACGCCTTGGGCATATTAGCCTGGACAGGATTAAAAGACTTGTGATGGATGGTCCTTTGTAAACTTTAAGTGTAGAATCACTACCCACATGCAAATCCTATATTGAAGAAAAAATGACCAAGAGATATTTTTCAGCAAAAGGTGAAAGAACCACTCAATGCCTTAAACTCATACACAGTTATGTATGTGAGTCATTGAATATCCAAGCAAGAGGAGATTATGAATACTTCATAACATTCACTGATGACTACTCATATTTTGGTCATATTTATCTAATATGTCAAAAGCCTGAAACCTTTGAAAGTTCAAAGAGTATAAGACCTTGGTTGAAAAGCAATTAGAAAAATAAATCAAAACACTACGATCTGATCATGGTGGAGAGTACTTACTAGGAGCGTTCGAAGAGTTTCTTAAGGACGAAGGTATTCTTTCTCGGCTTACAGCACTGCTACACCACAGTAAAATGGTGTGTTAGAGAGAAGGAATCGAACTCTGATGGATATGGTCAGATCCATGATGAGTTATTCATCCCTCCCAGATTCCTTATAGGGATATGCCTTGAAAATAATGGCATATATTCTGAACCAAGTTCCATCAAAGACGGTACCTAGCACACCATATGAAAGATGGTATGGTGAAAGTCATCTATTAACCATTTTAAAATATGGTGGTGCCCAGCACATGTTCTAAAACCAAAGACAGGCAAGTTGGCCAATCATTCAAAATTATGCATGTTCGTAAGATATCCTAAAGGAATGAAGGGGTACATCTTCTATAGTACGACTGACCATAAAATATTCGTTAATAGAAATGCTCATTTTCTTGAAGAATATTACATTAAAAGTGTACAGCCGAGAAGCATAGTTGTGCTAGAAGAATTATTGAGTGGGAGGACACCGACTCCCCAATTAGAAATCGTTTCTGATTCAATAATGGAAGAACCATGACAGGAGCCAGAGCCTATGGAGCCTCGACGTAGTGGGAGGGTTGTGAGACAACCTGAGAGGTATATGTCCTATAGAGAAGCTTTGACAGTTTTCTCAGATAAGGACATTGTTGAACTTGTCTCCTACTCAAAGGCCATGGCTGGTCCTAAAGTAAACTTTTGGTAAGAAACCATGAACGTTGAGATACATTCGATGTACTCAAACGTAGTCTGGAAGCTTGTAGATCCTCCTAAAGGGGTAAACCCTATAGGATGCAAATGGATCTATAAGAAGAAAAAAGGTTTTGGATTGGAATGTAAAGACATTTAAAGCTAGGCTAGTAGCCAAGGGCTACACCCAAAAGGAATGAATATACTATGAAGATACCTTCTCGCCAGTGGCCATATGCTTAAATTCATCCGAATTCTTTTGTCCATTGTTGCTGCCCTTGATTATAAAATCTGGTAAATGGACGTCAAGAATGTTTTTCTGAATTGTGATCTTAATGAGCGCATTTATATGGGTCAGCCAGACGGGTTCATGAAAAAAGGTCAAGAGGGAAAAGTTTGCAAACTGCAGAAGTCCATTTATGGACTTAAGCAAGTGTCACGGTCATGAATAATTAGATTCGACAAAACTGCTAAGAAAGAACTATGGTTTTAAATAGTTATTGGAAAAGCCATGTATGTATAAGCTAATACACAAAGGAAATGTGGTTTTTCTAGTCTTGTACGTAGATGATATTCTACTCATTAGGAATGATGTAGAAAAATTTTCTAACATCAGTATTTTACTTGCAAAGGAATTTGATATGAAGGATCTTGGAGAAGCTACATTTGTCTTAGGTATTCAGATCTTTCAAGATAGGAAGAAGATACAATTGACACTGTCTCAAGCATCTTATATTGATAAGGTGTTGGATCACTTCAGTATGCAAAACTCTAAGAAAGAATTTCTTCCTTTTGGACATGAAGCCAGCCTCTCCAATAAGTAGTCTCCCAAGACTCCTCAAGAAGAGGAAAACATGAGAAATATTCCCTATGCTTCATCCATAGGAAGTCTTATGTATGCGATGCTTTGAACTAGGCAAGACATTTTCTATGCCCGTGGGCATGATGAGTGATTTCAAATCAAATCCTAGAAATAAGCATTGGAATGCCATCATACATATCCTTAAGTATCTTAGGAGAACAAAAAATTATATGTTTGTGTATTCAGGTAGTGGCTTGAATATGATAGGGTATACTAATTCTGATTTCAAAGCTAATAAGGATTCCAGGAAGTCAATTTCAGGATCAGAGTTCCCTGAACGATGGAGCAGTTGTATGGAGAAGTATCAAGCAATCTTGCATTGCTAATTCTACCATGGAAGCTGAATATGTGGTAGCTTGTGATGCTGCAAAGGAGGCTGTATGGCTTAGGAAGTTCTTGAAGACTCTAGAAGTTGTTCCGAACGTTAACAAGCCCATGACTCTTTATTGTGATAATAGTGGGGCTGCAGCAAATTCTAAAGAACCTAGAAGCCATAAGAGATCCAAACACATTGAACATAAGTATCACCTTATTAGAGAAATTGTTCAGCGTGGAGACGTTGTGGTTACACATATTTCGACGGTTAACAACCTGGCAGATCTATTCATAAAGACTTTAGGTGGTAAAGATTTTTATGGTCATCTAGAGGGCTTGGGGATAAGAGATTGTACATACTTACTTTAGTCTAAGTGGAATATTGTTGGAATATGTCCATAAAGTAGCGTGTAATAACTATTTATTTGTATTTAGTTATTTCTCAAACATTAGTATTATTGAATTTTTATGAATAAATTGAAAGTTTTATTTTAAATTAAAGTGTGTTTATAAATTTCTCAAGTCTTGGAACTTTCATCTACGAACGGAGAGTGAAGACAGAGACAACTCCAGATGAACTCTTCTGAGAAAGTTAAAAATGATATTCGTAATCTTAGGATCGAATGGGCAATCGAATCTGACTACGACTGTTAGGTTGAATCAATGGATGCTATTTATGGGGCATGGGAGTGGAGACTCATACCGTTAACCTAGACATGTTATGAATATGTTAATAGATCAGTAACAAAATCTTGTCCCATTACCAGAATGTGCGAAATTGGATGCAGATGGATATTAAGACCAAGAAAGATTCAAAAGGTAATGTGAAACTGTGTAAGACTCATCTTGTCACAAAAGACTTTACACATAAGGAAATCATCGACTATAAATAGACTTTTTCTTTGGTTTCTATGAAATACTTTTTCAAGATTATAATGACAATGGTGGCTCATTTAAATCTTCAAAAATGATAACTCAAAAAAAATGCATTTATGAACTTCAAGAAATCATCTCAAAAATGGTATTTTCAATTCATCAAGTGATCATCTTGTTCGGTTTTGAGATAAGTTTGATCAATGATTGCATATACAATAAGTTTTGTGGGATAAAACATATTTTTTTAGCTTTATATGTCGATGACACCTTGCTTACCAACAATGATATAGGCTTATTGTACGACACCAAGAGACTTCTAGCTAAGAATTTTGAGATGAAAGATCTTGGTGACGTCCTTTTTGTATTAGGCATCTAGATACATCGAGATCGTTCTCCGGGTATTCTTGGATTATTACAAAAGATCTATATTGAAAATGTTTTCAAAAGATATGACATGCAAGAATACCCTTGTAGATAAAGGAGACAAGTTTAGTATCAATCAGTGCCCTAAGAATAATTTTGAGGAAAATGAAATGCAAAAGATTATCTATGCCTTAACAGTAAGGAGTCTGATGTATGTTCACATTTGTACATGTCTGGCTATTGCATACGAGATTGAGATGTTGGGTAGATATTTAAGCAATTCAGACATAGACCATTGAAAAGATGTTAAACGGGTCTTGTGATACTCACAGAAAATGAGATTATTGGAGGCTGACCAGTGTTAGCAACATATTATACTTGTATTTTACACATAATATATTCGGCAAATCATTCGGGCCGTTTCCGAATATAGTGAATGATACGGTATAATAATACGTGAATTTTTTAAGTAAAACAATTAATATGCATATAATTCGTTTAAAGAATTATACGCTTAATAGAAAACGCCAAAATCTGACGTTGACCACGAGCAGGCGCGTGTGGCCTTTCCAAGTGGCTGTGGCAAAATGCACATACCCTTCAATTTATTGAGGAGAATCCTACGCTTGGCATCTTTTCGGATGTGGAATGTAGGATGTATATAATTTATTTCCTGGAGTTGGTATTAGGTGGGTGTGGTATTGTGTCGTGGGCTTTTTGTTTTTTGACAATTGTTTTTATTTTTACATTAAAATTTTTCTTATTTTTACTTCCACTAAATATAGTGAAAGGCACGTGGTTACACAATTTTATCTCTAAGAAAATTGTGTCAAAATTAAAAATTCCACTCACCAAAACTAGAGAGTATGGAGTGGCTATGGGAAATGGCGATTTTGTCAAGAATGAAGGTGTGCGTGAAGGGGTGAATATACATTTTCAGGGCCTAGAAGTTTGAGATAATTTCTTGCCATTAAAGTTAGGTAGCTCAGATGTGATCTTCAGGTTATAATGGCTGGCTACTTTGGGAATTACCCATATGGATTAGAAACTGCAGACCATGGAGTTCCAAGTTAGAAATCAGTGGGTAGTTCTACAAGGTGATCTTTCTCTTGATAGAACATTGTTTTCACTTAAAATGATGATGAAGACTATACAAGCTGAAAAGAATGGGGTCATAGTTGAGCTCAACCACTTGGTGATAGAAGATGATCAATGAGTGGTAGTGGAATGAATGAACAAGTATTTTCATTTTTTTATGGCTGAAACATCCGTTTACTGCATTTACAGTAGCTGACCAATTCATGAAAGAGATTGTCAAGCTACATGATATTCCTCAATATGTTATAACAGATATAGCCGAGTTTTCTTAGGCCAATTTTGGAAGGAATTATTTAAACTCCAAGGGACAAGGTGTTGGCCCTATATCTCAATGAGATGGTTTTGATGACAACAAAGCATTGAAAACATACTAATGAATTTTAATCAAGAGTGCATGAAATTATTAAGAAAAATAATGTCGGGTATGAAAATTGGGAATCATGAAAATAATTATTTTATTTTCATGTAATTTTTATCTTTTGGAGCTCGTCCACTTTATTTGCATTTTAATGGCTCAAAAATAAATTAGGATACCTAACTCTAGGTAGAATTATTCTCATCTCATAAGATGCTACCATATTCCCATAACCAAACGTTAAAATTTATTTTTAGGTCAATACTCAAATTGAGGTTTAACCTATATATTTTACCAAGACATGCCTATATTTTACTTTGGAAAGAATGAGTGTAGAAGTGAACCTAGATGTAAAATTTCCTTAGGACAGGCCACCCTGTCTTCCAGAGGGGTTTGACCTCTCTTGGACAAATTTAACCTGACTAAGAAAATAGGCCAGACCCTTCCTTAATTTTCTTTATTTTGTACCGAGACTAACATAAACTAGACAAAGGGTCAGACCCTTCTTGGTCTTTTTCATGCCTATATAAAAGCTCTCCCTTCATCATTCTTTTCACACATTTCAAATTCAAACTATTATTCCCTATATCTCTATTGAGTCTTTCTTCTCCTTAGAAAATATTTTTTAGCCTTAATATGCAAATATCTTAGAGTGAGCGAGATTTTTTTAGCATATAAGAGAGATTCTACTCTTGAGATAATACTATTTGTAAGAGATTTGTGGATCTCGATGAACTTCATTGTCAAAGTCTAATTGGTCTTCACCCGTAAGAAGATCGTGAGAAAAAAAATCTTCAATGGGGGATCCTTGAAGCGTGGACGTAGGGATAAACTTCTTCGTCATAGTCTTCCTTTACATTTTCAGATTGCCCTAAAGTTGATTTTAGAGTTATACTTTTCTTCTTTGGCGTTTCTTCTTCTTCATTTTCTTTGAGTCTCATCTCATATGTCTTTCAACGATCCAATAAGTTCTTCGAGAGATAGAATGTTGAGATCTTTGACCTCTTGAATTGATGTAACTTTAGCTTCCCAACTCTTCGGTAAACACCTAAGAACTTTTCTTATCATTTCCACATTAGAGTAGGTTTTTCCAAGAGATTTGAGTCCATTAATAATATCAGTAAATCAAGTAAACATGTCATGCATAGATTCATCATTTTTCATTTTAAACAATTCATAATTATGAACAAGCATGCTTATCTTAGAGTCTTTGACTTAGTTAACACCCTCATGTGTGACTTCAAGCATGTGTCATTTTGATCAAGACCACAGTATAGCAAATCCATAGCTTTAGCATTTAATGATATCTTCTTTTTATCTTCGTCATTCAATTCACTACTGATTTTAGTAATATTCTTTCCTTCTACAGTTTTGTAGGGAATATGTGACCCATTTTTTATGACATCCCACAGGTTCTGATCTATAGATTGTACATAAATTTTTATGCGAGCTTTCCAATATGTATAATTATTTCCATTAAAGAAAGGTGGTCTAGTGCAACCACTAGACCACCTTAAGAGTATGAACCTTGTTCTGATACCAATTGAATGATCGATATGGCCAACCAAGAAGAGATAAATTTAGTGATTGTGTATAATTTAAGAATTTCACGCAATCAAAATAATAATAAAAATTCACTTAATTAAATAATAACAGATCCACTCGTGGTTGTCATTTAATCAAAATAAAAAAAATCACTTAATCAAAATAATAACAGATCCACTCGTGGTTGCCATTTACTCATGACGATGAAGTCTTTTAAGGAGTATGAACCTTACTTTGATACAAATTGAAGGATCGATATGGTCAACCAAGAGAGGAGTGAATTCAGTGATTGTGTACAATTTAAGAATTTCATGCAATCAAAATAATAAGAAAAAATCACTTAATTAAATATTAAAAAGCAAAGCAAAAATATTGACTAAGCGTAATAAATGCGGAAAAGTAAATAGCAAGTGAATATGAAGTGTGAAAAATAAAAGTATGTGAATATAAAGAGAGTAGAGAGAGAGAGAGAGAGATACAACACATGATATCTCTCCTTACAAGACGTTTCAAATTATTCCTAAATAGACAAAAGAGTACCTCAAGAAAGGATAACAAGAAAGTATCATGTGGCATACTCACATGCTATGAATGCAAGAATGTTGGACATATCAAGGCCTATTGTCCAAACTTAGCCAAAACTCCTAAGAAACTCAAATCAAGACCATTCAAAGCAACTTGGGATGAGATCGATAAAAGTGGCATCGAAGAAGAAGAAAAGGAAGTAGCAAACATGTGCTTCATGGTTTTGGAAGACGAGGTAAGTTCTTCTAAAATAACTTTAAATACTAAGCCTAGCTATGATAATCTTGAATTATCTTTTGAAGAACTTTATGGAGAATTTGAAAAACTACAAATGAAAAATAGAATTATGAAAAATGGATTTACAAAACTCCAAGAAGAAAATGAGTATTTGAAAAATAAAAATTTTGAAAAATGAAAATTTTGAAAATCCAAGCTACTCTACATGTGATAAATAAAGATCTTGTTAAAAATTGAAAGAGAGAAAAAGATTTCAACACAACACTTCAAAATTTTACAAATGGTAGTAATAATTTAAACAAGCTCATTGGAAATTAAAGGTATGCCTCTGATAAAAGAGGATTATGGCACACCTCTTTTCAAAATCAAGAAAATAAAAATGTCTTTGTAAAACCTAAACAATCTCACACACATCGACCTTTTATAGTCTGTCATTATTATGGGATTAGAGGGCATAAGAGTCCTTCATGCTTTCGTAAAAGATAAGACATGTGAACTCCACTTTATACTAAAGAACAAGGACCTAAAAAGATTTGGGTACCGAAAATAAATTTTTGAACTTATGTGTCGTAGTTACCATCTAAGAAAGATGAAAAATGGCACCTCGATAGTTGATGCTCAAGACACATGACAAGTGACGAGACAAAGCTTACCAAAATTAGTCGAAAGAAAGAACACATCACCTTTGGGGATAGTAAGAAAGGAAAGATAATCGGTATTGGATCTGTAAGTAATGATTCTTCCCCAGCTTTAGTTAAGATTTTATTAGTAGATAGGTTGAAACATAACTGACTTAGTATTAGTAACCTTTATTATAAAAATTATAGAGTTATTTTTGAAAAATATTTATGCCTTATTATTGGCAAAGAATCCAATTTTATTTGTTGGACAGAGGGATCAATATGTCTACACCATAAACTTAAGAGACTTTCAAAATGATAGTGAAAAGTATTTTCTTGTGTTTGAAAATCATAGTTAGCTATGGCATCGAAGACTTGAGCATGTTAGTATTAATTTATGTTCAAAACTTTCAAAAAATGATATTGTTAAAGGTCTTCCAAAATTTATTTTTGAAAATGATAAAATTTGTGATGCATGTCAAATGGATAAATAAGTCAAAAGTTCTTTTTAAATCAAAACATATAGTGTCAATCACTAGATCTCTCTAATTACTTCACATGGACTTATTTGGTCCATCCAAAATTTAAGTCTTAAAGGTAAACACTACGCCTTTGTCATAGTCGACAATTTTTCAAGATTTACTTGGGTAATTTTTTTCAAAAATAAAAATGAAACCAATAAAGAATTTAGAAAATTTAGCAAACGTATTCAGAATGAAAAATATTTCATGATTTCAAAATTTGAAGTGATCACGTTGGCGAGTTTGAAAATAAAGAATTTGAAGATTTTTGCCATGAACATGAATTTTTTCATGAATTTTCTACTCCAAGAACACATGAACAAAATGGTGTTGTTGAGAGGAAAAATCGATCCCTACAAAAAATGGCAAGAACGATGTTAAATAAACATGACTTACCCACATATTTTTGGGCTAAAGCTGTAAACACATCTTACTACATTATAAATCGTGTTTATATCTGTCCTTTATTCAACAAAATGCCTTATGGACTTTTCAATGAAAAAATCCCTAATATTTCTTATTTTAAAGTAGTTTGATGCAAATACTTTATTTTAAATAATAAAGATAATTTTGGAAAGTTTGATTCAAAATCCGATATAGGAATCTTCTTAGAATACCCCACCACTAGTAAAGTATATAGAGTGTATAATAAAAGAACTCAAGTGGTGGAAGAATTTATGCATATAGTTTTTTATGAATCTAGATCTTCTAATGCTTATCTTGACAAGTTGATGAAACTATTAGAAACATATAAGAATTAGATATCAATAAAGAATCTACTAAGCTTCCAAAAGAAGTGGCTGAAGAAGAGTAAAACCAGCTTCCAAAAGAGTGGACATTCGTAAAAGAACATCGTCCTCAAGAGCTTATCGTAGGAGACATCACGGAGGGAGTAACAACTAGAGCATCACTTTACAATATGAGTACTGTTGGTTTTATACCTCAGTTAGAACTTAGGAGTTTTTTAGATGTTGAAAAAGATGAATACTGGATAGTTGTCATGCAAGAGGAATAAATCAATTTGAAAAAAATGAGGTATGAGAACTCGTTCCTAGACCAATAAATAAAACTGTAATAGGTATGAAATGAGTGAGAAATAAAGTAGATGCATGTTTAAAAATTTTATTCTTTATCGAATGGATGTCAAGAGTGACTTTTAAAATGGATACATCTTGGAGGAGGTGTTTGAAGAACAACCTCATGATTTTCAAAGCTTAGATTTTTCAAATCACGTGTATAAACTTAAAATGTCTTTCTATGGCTTAAAACAAGCTCCTAGAACTTGGTATGAAAGGCTAAGCAAATTTTTTATTGATGATTATTTAGCATCAATAAAGTAGACAACACCCTATTTATAAAACAAGAAGAAAAATATATCTTGATTGTTCAAATTTATGTAGATGATATTATTTTTGGTTCCACTAATGATCGTCTATGTAAGAATTTTGGTAACACAATGAGCAAAGAATTTGAAATGAGCATAATGAGAGAATTAAATTTCTTTCTCGGACTCCAAATAAAGTAAACAGACGATGCGATCTTCATAAGAAGGAAAAGTATACAAAGGATTTGCTCAAAAAGTTTAGAAAGGAGAATGTGAAATCTAGTAATACTCTCATGAGTACCACTACAAAGTTAGATAAGGACGATGAAGGTAAAAATGTTGATATTATTAAATATCAAGGTGTGATTGGCACATTACTTTACTTAACGGCAAGTAAGCCCGATATTATGTTTAGTATTTGTTTATGCACATGTTTTCAAACTTGTCCCAAAGAATCGCACTTGCATGCAATTAAAAGAACTTTTATATATTTGCATGGGACTACCAAATTTGGTCTTTGTAATCTAAAATGTGACTCTTTTTTGAATTAATTGGATATTCAGACTCCGATTTTTTCGGTAGCCTAACCGATAGAAAGAGTACAAGTGGCACCTATCAATTTTTAGGGTACTCACTTGTCTCTTGATTTAGCAAAAAGTAAAATTTGATAACTTTATCAACGGTTGAAGCATAATATTTCTGCAGGTAGTTGTTGTGCTCAATTTTTGTGGATGAAACAAACCCTAAAAGACTTTGGATTAGATTTTAAAAATGTTCATATTCGATGTGGCAATACTAGTGCTATAAATGTTTCTAAAAACCCAATTTTGCACTCTTGTAATAAACATATTGATCTTAGACATCATTTTATTCGAGATTATGTGCAAAAATAAGATATTTTACTTGAATTTATAGACACATTAAATTAACTTGCTAACATTTTTACGAAACCATTGAGTGAAGAATATTTTTTGTAAAAATAACCTTGCTTTGGGTATTTTAAAAATTAGTTGATTTTTTTTAACATTTCAATATTAGCAACTACACCCAAAAAGTGATAGTTTTAATGTGCATCGAAAGTATCTTAGAGATCGAAAATAAATAATAGATAATTAGCATTATTGTGGACTTAAATGTGAGATCAAATTAGCCCGTCACATTACAAGATTGTGGATTTTGTAGAAGAAACTCTAAATATTGGTCAACCCCCCACTCTCAAAAATAGTCGAAAAATCTCCCACTTTCTAAAATAGCCGAACAAGTCAGCCTGTTTCCTTTTCTTTCCTCTTCTTTTGTAAGAGTGAAGCCTCCAGTCCGGGTATGAGAACAAGAGGTGGTTCTTCAAGGGTTTCAAAGGAAAAAAAGGATAAGAACACCTGAACAAGATGAGGAAGAGAGGTATGAAAAATTTCTCTCTAAATGATGAATGTAGTAAGTAATACCACGATTATCTTAATCCTAGAGGAATTGTTGTTGGTCGGGTTCTAAAATTTGAGGATTTTGAGGGTTTGCAGACTATTGATCTATTATGTAGAATGGGTTGGAAGAATTTATTGGATTTAAAGTTAAAAAACTTTTCCCACTTGGTTAGATTGTTTTAGGCTAATTTGCATGAAGAAGACTGTCCATTGGTTTGAACTCTTATGTCATGGGAACCTCGTTAAGTTGGATGTTGAGACTGTAAGTAGGATTTTTATGATTTCGTCTGATGGAATTAATTTTTATGACAGTCAATGTTGAGCAAACTATTTATAATTTTGGTCCATTGAGTGTCATTGGACTTATCTATGGAAGACATGATATCAATCACATTTTCAAACCTTTGGCAAGCTACTTATCCATTGAGAGTACGATTATTCATCACATTTCAACTCACATGTTCACTACGGAATTTTGAAGTTATATGGGAGGATTTCTCTACCATCCAACAACAATTTTTAACATTCCACCTTGAGGACAAGGTGAAGGTTTTGAGGGTTGTAAGTTGTAAATTGATTTATTTTAAGTGTTTATTGATCATGTATTCTTTTGTGTCTTTTTCAATAATGTGTTAATTATTTATTATATACAAAATGTATAAATATGACTAAAAGTAAGATGTGAAGGGTCAAAGAAAATTATTGAACTAGTTATTATGAAGAGACCAAACTTTTTGAAAATTTGAGATATGAGAGAACAAGTCTATAGAAAACTTCCAAATGGTTTCGTTATGCTTTGACGAGTGTCTTCTCGGTAAATTTTCTCAAAGCTATTCTCTAGTTAGGAGAGCAAAAGAGAAATTTACTAAGAAAAAACCCTAATTCCAAAATTTTAAAACTTGGACTCCTTTATCCAGAAAAAACTTCAAATGCTCCTCCAAATCTAAAAAACCCACAACGAAACCTGTCGACCCGAAACGGGAAAAACCCTAGCAGGAATAAGAACTAAAAAACTCGTTCTTTCTTCCTTAAACCCCAGCTCGGAGGCTGCTATGAAGACCATCTCTGGTAGGGTCTTGTCGTCGAAGCCAATCTCTCTCTCTAAAGCGTCGTCCACTCTCTCCACGTTCATCTCCGCCGAGAATGGGGCATCGCAAGCACTATGTGCGTACCTCCGACGTGCTTCGAACTCTTTCAACGAGTTGAAACAGCTTCACAAGGAGCTGAGAGCTTCGAGACCTGACCGCAAGCACAGAAAGACCAAATTGGAGACTGTTAGCGAAGGAGAAACTGCAGGAGAAAACCGAACTCGGAGTGAGGTGAGTCAGGAACTGAATAATAGGGTTGAAGATAGTAAGAAGAAAAGAGCTTCCCAATCTCAGTGCCAAGAGCGGATAAATCATTCGGAAAACAAAATTAATCTGAACCTAGTTGACGGAAACCCTCCCTGGAATGCTGAACTAAGTCCTGGGGCTGGGGATGATGCAGCGGTTGAGAAGGATAAGATTAAGAGAAAGAAGACGGTTGGAGCTAGTGATATTGGGAGTAAATTGGAAAATGAGGTGGAAGATAATACTGGTTGGAGTCTTAAGGTGGACCAAGAAGTGGAGCACGGAGACAAGATTATTGAGCCAATAGAGAGTGGGAGAAAAAAGCACAAAAAGAAGGTTGAAAATTATCTTGCTAAGAATTCCTATAGCGGGGATGAAGCTGAAGCTAGGAGAAATGTTAGTAGAACGGAAAATAAGGCTGAAGAAAATATGGCTGGAAGTGTGGAGTTTGTCGGGGAGAAGGGACATGGAGATATTGGGGAAAGAGATAGTCAGAAAAGGAGACACAAGAGGAGGAGGAATGTGGATGAGTTTGGAAGTACTGGAGTTAACGGAGGTGAAATTGGAGAGGGAGATAATGGTTGCAAATTCGTAATTGAGGTTGCAGAAAATCCTTCTCAGAATGTTGAGCTGAGTCAAGAAATAGGCCAAAGGGTTCAGCATAATACGGCCATGGATAGTGAGCGAAAGAAGCATAAGAAGAGAAAGAAGAACAGGGACGGTTTTGGTGATTTTGAGGAATATAAAGATCAAGTTAGGGATGAAGGAGGTCAGAAAACAATTGAGATCCATGAGGAGAAGGGCAACAAGAAGATAAAGAAGAAGAAGGAACATGATGTTTCTAAACTTTGAATGATCAAGACTAAATGTGGAGGGAGAGGCTGGGGCCATGAGTGACCAGAGAGTTAAGAAAAAGGAAGATGGATCGACGAAGAAGAAGAGTGGAAATGGCTGACATGGGGATTTAAGATTGGAGGATCAGTTAAGTAAAAAGAGGAGGTAGTGGAAAACTGAAGGAAATAATGAACTATAGTTGCCCTTCACATTTTATGTTGTTGTCTTGTCGAAAGTTGATAAAGTTTATATTTTAAAGCAGTCCATGGATAGGGAATTTTGAAGTTATTTTTCCCATGTAATAGCAAGAAACTTGTTCCTTGAGTGATATATAGTGAGCGCAGTCAAATATTTTTGGTGGTTTATATTCTCAATTTTAATTTGAATACTATACCTCGTAAAGCGTTTGTGCAGAATATCTACTTCTTGGTTAATATTTTTCTGTGGATAACATGTGGATACTTGATTAAATGCTTCTCCTCAACAGCGAGCTTGTACTAATGAAAACATGTAGGTTGTTATAGTGTAACCTTGTTTGCTTGTGGCTATGTCAAAACTTATCTACCGTGCTTGATGCTGAAAACCAGATGAGCTGCATCATCTCTGAGCTATAAGGTATTCGAATTCCACATTCTACTACATCATATAGCATACTGAGAAATCTTTGAACTATTGCTTGAAAGGCAGAGTGTAAAGCAGGACCACCCTCCCCCCAAGAGAAAAGAAATAGAAGGAAGAAAAAAGAATATCTGCAACAAATATCTAACTGAGCTGTGAAAAGCAGAAAATACTTACTGATTTTTGGCATCAATTTTCACATATTGTTCATTTTTTCCTGGATTTTTGTTAGTTTTTGTAGAATATAATGGTTTTGATGTTTTGTAGTATTATCCAGTCACAATGCCACAATCTATCTGTCCTAGATCTTTGCAAATAATTATTTTTTTCTCTGGAATGATTATGTAGTTTGATGTATAACCCTGGCCCCTAAACAGGATGTTGATGATGGAATGGAATAGATTTCGGGTATTAGATGCCGGCCAAGGTTTCACTGGGTTGTCAGCAGTCATCAACTTAAAATCCTCATTTCCATTATACTCGAGTCTCAGAAATTCAACTTTTTGCTGTTATGTTGTACAGTTAAAGATGCTATATTTTCCTGTTTAACATTGTAGAATGTCTGATTAATATCCATATCAGTATAATATTCATTGAGAACTTGTTCTTCCATTTATCTGAACATTTTCAACCTTTTGTTATCTTCATCGTATGCATGTTCTAGTGTCACATTTTTCTTTCTACAGGGTTAGTCCAAGACGACAATCCCAGCTGGCAGCATATAGACTCTATCTGGAACTCCTTAGACAGCATGCTTTTTCATTAAGATCACAAATTAACAGGACGCATTATTAAAATGTGAGTATCATAAACTTAAAATAGTGAATTCAAACAGCCTGACTGCTTTCCTTATGAATGTCATTTTGCTTCAGTGATTTTTGATAAAGTAATGGTTTCTTGCACCTAGTATGGAATGCATGGACAGTATTTGTTGTAGGCAGTTCTCTCTGGATCCCTGTGGATGGGGATCATTTTGGGCTCTCCGAGTGTATCTAAAGATGTGTTAAAACCAAGAGATGAGCTTTTATTATGATGCCACCTCATTTCAATAATCATTTTTGTTAATTTTCAACTTGTGTGCATGTAAGAGTAATCAATACTGTACTCCAAAATGTCATGACACTCCTTGGTGTTAGCCAGTCATCTTTTTATCTGTTAAAAGTATAGTTGTATTAGAGAAAAGATCCTCTCTTTACAGGAATGAACGAATGAATTGAGTACAAAAGCAAAAGGGGTATGAGCACCATAAAAAGTTCTGTTGTTTCACTCATGCCAAATGGTCAAGAAGTACATAAAGGGATAATTCTCCTAATCGTTTTATCAAATGGTTTTAATAGTCAGCTTATTGAAGAATATTGCTGAAAAGGCATTGTTTCTCACACCTGATTGTATTAACCTGTGAATGGTGCCTTTACTGACCATCAGAGAGGAAGAGTTGCATCAATGGATTCCTGATTGTATCAACAACCTGTGAATGTATTAACAACCTGTGATAGGGTCATTTAAGTTCTGTTCATAAAAACTAATCTCGTTTCTTCTCAGGATCATGGAGTCCATTGATGCAGCTCTTCCTCTCTCTGGGACATTTGGTTAGGCAGCGAGTGGACGTGGACATATCGTGGTTCAGTTTATCTCTTCAATTGTGTGGCAGTCGCTTGATGCATCCCTAGATGATGAGGGGTTGAAATTTGTTACGGACACGAAGATGAGCATCCAAACCTCAAGAAATGCAAATAGACGGTCATTATAATTGTGACGTTAACAGAACTGAACGATATAAGTGTGCTCAATGTAAATACAGTAACGGCCATTGAGATAATCAGGAAGTAACTTCACGAATTCTTGACTTAGCTCGTCAGAACCTGAAGAGCCTTTTGGCTTGTTAATATAACTGCAGGTGACGTGTTTACAAGGTTTTAAAAGACGAAAGACGGCCTTGAGATGTTCAGGAAGTAACTTCACGAATTCTTGACTTAGCTCGTCAGAACCTGAAGAGTCTTTTGGCTTGTTAATATAACTGCAGGTGCACGTGTTTACAAGGTTTTAAAAAACGAGGCGTAAGCCTCAATTTTGTAGGGAAAAACCCCTAAAAGACTTGTATGAATCATTAAAAAGTTGTTTTTTAAAATAAATCATAAAAAGGTTATACCAACGATTCAATTGAAAAATAATAGATATAACAATTATTTCATCACTAGTTCATCACAAAAACAAAGTAGAATATATGGTATGAGAAAAAATTCTTAATTGTCTTAAAATCATCGTGGAATTTCTTTCTTTGAGAGTCTCTCATAGTTTTAGAGAATCAATTTCAATATCATCATCACTGATAGAGTCTTCTAATGAATCATCTTCATATCTAATCTGTCTTTTATCGATGTCCACATCAACACATTGTTCTTCATCCACTAGCATCATTGGCGTTTTCCTTTATCTATTTATACATAAATAAAATAAGCATATATCATATAATTAATTGGGTAGAGTTGAGAACTATTATATTTTAATTTTATACTAATCTTTCGCCATAGATTTCTTTCGAACTCCTTGAGATAACCTAACACTTCCACTTGTTTCCTCAACATCATAAATATCAACATCAATATCATCATCATTCACAGTAGTTGTATATGTTTGCATCCATAATCTCGCTCAACAACCCATTCATCATCGGATGCCACACTATCAACTACTAATGGATCATCATCTTCTTTGAGTTGCTCAAGCTTGAAGTGTTTATCTTTCAATTTCTTATTGTACATGATATAAATCAGTGAATTTTTAGCTTTTTTGTAGTCAAATGATTTATTCTCTTTGTATGTACTTATTCAAGAAACGACTTTAAGTACACTTTGAAGTTGAAAAAAAATAGTAGACACATGTATCCAAAATTCAGATCATCAACATAATTGAATGTACTCCAATTTCGTTCTCATGCCGATGATGAGCAAGTAAGACTCAAAATTTTAATAGCAAACTTTCACAGTTCTGGTGTGTCATCTCCAAATTGTGTCCACCATGCAACTAATTCAAAAAATAAATATAAGTTTCATCTAAAAATAATTGCAATGTAAGAATGACAATGTCAAGAATAGTTCTCACCATGCAAACGTTTCTTGCAAGAAGCTTTTGTTTGTAGGATGTCAATAAACCCTAGCCTCATTTAAAACATATCTATCTATATATCAGCCTTAATTCTCTCTCTTTTGTCAGGTATTAACTTGTCCATATAAGTATATAAATCCATCTTGATCTCAGGATGATTAGAGAAATTATCTTCGTACTGAAAATAAGGATTCAAAAAACATGCAGTCACGTGTAAATGCCTATGCAACTGAAATTCTCATTTCTCATCAATAATATCTCATATCTTTCTATATGTTGCCTCTTCTCCCCTAAGTTTTTCACTATCTTCTATTTGGCAGCATCGATATCATCATAGATAAAGGCCATTGCATGCATTTTCTCAGAATGTACCATTCTAAGCACCTTTACCCGGGGTTTGGTGGTCTTTCAAAGCATATGCCACACTAGGCCAAAATTTCTTTTCGCTCAAAATGATATTTTTGACTTCCTTACCTTCATTTTTTTTGCCCATGCACTATTCTGTCATTGTTAAGAAACAAACATGACTTGTAAAAGTTCCTTGGCTTGATAAATACTTTGTAAAGTCAAATATGCAGTAGTGAATCAAGTGGCTGCCGGGCGAATTAGCTCTCTTTTTGTGAAAGTTCTCATCAATGCCAACGCCTATTCATGATTGTATATGAAGTTACTTATCTTTTTTGCCTTTGTCAAAGAATTTTTATGTTGAGATAAGTCTCCAAGCTTCTCAAGCATTAAATCCAATCAATGTGCAACATATGGAGTCTAATAGAGACACTTCCTATTCTCCATTAATTTTGTTCCAGCCAATTTGTAAGCGTAGGGGTTACCCGTGACTATTTGAACAATGAGATCTTCCCTTAATTCTTTGACTACATCGTCCAAACGTTGAAACAATAGATTTACATCCTTTATAGCATCTGATGCATTTACAGATTTAAAAAAAAAGTTCCACTTGGGCAATTAATAAGAAAGTTGATCAAACTTTTTCCTCTCATACCTTTCAACCATCCGACAATATTGAAGTTCCAGTTTATGACCATGTCTTCCTCACATCATTCATAATATTATGTGTGGTCTTCATTTCCTTCTTCAATATCCACATGCTAAGTTCATGCATATTTGGAAGTTTCAAACCTCGACCATACAAACTAATGGAACGACACATATTCATAAATGAAGGACTCCTTGCCACATCGAAAGAAATTCCATTTTCAAAGAAAAATCTTTCCATATCCAAACATAAATTGATTCTGCCCAAATTTACTTTTTTTAGAAACTGTCAAATTTACGGAACTACATAATCGGTTTCATTTTAACTTTGTTACTGCTCTCTTCTTTTACATTTCAGGCCTGCACATTGGTTAAATTTTATTCAATATGGCTTCTTGGAGAAACTTCATCGGCAATTGGAAACTAAAAGAAACTCTTACATACGTGACTCTACTCTAGTTGATTTTAGGTTCTCGCATGGTTTTCTATTCAGAATGCTAACACAAGTTCACTATAAAAGTTTCATGGAGTAATAATGGCTTTAAGATCTTTACAGTCTTCTGTTGGTCTGGATTATCACTTTAATCATTCTGCTATTTAGCTTCCTATTGAGCCAAATTGTGTGTTTTAGCTTACTTTGTTTTCATGTTGCTATGTTTATGTGATACCCCTTTAAGGGTATTTTTGTAATTGTTAGCACATTGATTTTAACCTAATTTCCAGAGCTTTTGCCTAAAGTAGACCTCTAAAAAAGCTAAATGCCTAAAATAAACTACTCCCCTATTTTTTTCTAATCTAAACCCCAGGCCCACCATCCACCCACATTTTCCTCATCGTCAGAAATCCTTCCCCCTCATACTCTTCTTACACATCCATTCAATCAAATGTTAGCTTTTTTCACTTTAACACTCAACATCAATAGCTTCTTAAGGAATTCATCCAAATATATCTCAATATCTTCTTGTTTTTAAGGAATTAGTTGTGATTTTTAGACAAATATATATTTATTAATAAAATAAATAAATAAAAATTTAGAATAACTAGATATTTTTTAAAGGAGAAATTCTTTTGTTTTAAAATCTATATTTGTAAACTAAATGCATGTTTTTTAACGTAGAAGATGGAGCGATTCCTTAATTTTTAGGAGAATTTGTAGTGATTTTTAGGAAAATATGTGTATAATAATCAAATAAATAAATTAGAGATTAATATATTGCATATTATTTTTGGAAATATATTTACATATTTTTGTTATATTAATAATTATTTTAGTAAATTCATCATTACTCTGATAATAGTTATTTACATAAATTACATTAAAATGATAAAATGATTTTTAACAATAATATTTAGTAATATTGACTAATACATATTGATTGTATTATGAGAATAATAAAAACATACATTAATATTGAGAAATATGCAATCGTACTGTTTCTGTAAAAATAATAGTAAAAATATTATTTATCATTAAATAGGTGTATATGAAAATAATTTAAATGCTTATTATTTATTATTAAATATACTAAAGAAATCCTTTAATTTTTAAGTAACTTAAAATGTATAAATAAATGTATAAATCTTTCCTACAATTCAAAATTAAAAAATCATTTAGTTTAAATTTTAATTAGCATAAATGATAATTAAATAAATATAGTTGACTGGTATTATAGGAAATATAGTTTATAATTTTGTTAGCCTTTTCTAAAATGATTAATATATTGCATATACACCTATTCACAATCATTTATAAAGGATTTCTTTATTATCTTTAATAATAAATAATAAAAATTTTAGTTATTTTCATATACACCCATTTAATGATAAATAATAATTTTTTACTATTATTTTTACAGAAACACTACAATTGCATATTTCTCAATATTAATGTATATTTTTATTACTGGCTATTAAACAAAATGATTAATATATTGCATATACACCTATTCACAAATCATTTATAAAGGATTTCTTTATTTTCTTTAATAATAAATAATAAACATTTAAATTATTTTCATATACACCCATTTAATGATAAATAATAATTTTTACTATTATTTTTACAGAAACAGTACAATTGCATATTTCTCAATATTAATGTATGTTTTTATTACTGGCTATTAAACAAAATAAAGTTTTTAAATGGTATATTTGCTAAAAACTCATGTTTTAAAGAGAAGTTGATACAGTTTGGAGCTTGGGCTTGAGACAAGATTGGGGTATTGAAACCACTGCTATGCGAAATAGGGGATTGGGTCTGCTGCTGTGCGTTTTGGACAAGGCTCCTCGCTTTGATTTCATGGCTTCTGGCATAGGTAGTCATATTCTAAAAATAATTAGTAATAATATCCCCTAAATAATAGAAACTATAAAAGTGACACATCTATTAATATAACCACTAACTAAAATAAGATATCCAACAAATACCATTTTTAGTACATAACAGAAACAATCATCTCCTCATTTCTTTCTCTCACACGATCGAGCACTCCATTTCACAGAGAAAATCACTCCAACCTTCGAGTCAGCGAGACAAGGAGAGCAACCACCAAGATAAGGGGCACAACCAACGAGCCACCATGAACCATTGTTTCAAATAACGGCCGTCAAGTAACAGAATCAGAACTCTCTGATTCTGTTATAGCCCGTTATAACAGATCTATGAGATTTCACCAACATCGTGGTCATTATCGTGGCGTAATGGCCACGATGACTATGGATTTGTAAAAAATAGAAGGAAAGCAGTAGAAGAACGTGGGGAAGAAAAGCTCAAAAATTAACTAAAATGGAGGATGAGTGTAGGTTTTCGATGGGGAAGAAGATAGAGATAAAGTGGGGAAGAAGATAGAGATAAAGTGATAACACATGTCTCTTTTCTAATGAAAAATAGTAAATGTGTTGTAGAGTTTTACTAAGATACATGATAGGGTACGATATCCAGAGATAAAACATCTCAAATACTCTCATGTAAGTTCATTAAAGACAATCAATTGCTACCATTAATTTCTGTACAATATGGAAATATACTCTACAATTTTTCATGTAATGAAAAATGTACTCTACTTTTAAATTAAAAAACATGGGACTAAACTTTTTTTCCACTAAAATAGGATTTATAATTATAAGATAATTCTTTTTTTCACATAATACACTTTTAACAAATATTCATCCCATCTTTTATGAATATATATATATATAATATTTGATTTTACTTTGTCAATGATTCAAATATTAATTTGTAGTAACTTCGATGTTTGTCGGTAGCGTACAATTCTCTAAATCATATCATTTCACAATCCGTGTCAAATTTCAGTATGACGTAGCTGTTTTATGTTTTTATGTTTAAATCTGATATTTGTGAAGCAATAATCATGTAGTGTATGCATAGAGTGGGGCAAAAATTATGTTAACAGATGGTAAATATAATGTATACAGAACACTTACAAATACTTGTAGACATCATATTTACATTATGTCTTAAACCAACCGTTGTCCGCCCGCGAGTTTCAATCAATACTATGTTTAATATGTCTTTTAAGTAATAAAATTTTATCTTCTGGGCTTCTCAGATATTGTCTAAAGTTTTCACATACAAAAGAAGTGGTTGATAATATGTTTATAATATTTGTAAACATAATGTACATTACTTGTAAACTCAGTATTGTTTTCTTGTAAACTAAATTTATTTTTTTACAACTCCATAATACATATATCAAAAATATGTTTTCAAATTTCTTACATATAATTTCACCTGAAAAATAGAGAATACTAGAAATTATAAATGTTACACTTCACCAAAAATAAAATATCTCTATTACATATAGATATAGGGAGAAGAAGACATGAATTTTGAGAGCTATTGTATACATTGCACTTCAAAACAACACAATTGATTCAATTTGATTATCAAAGATTCTCTTTATATTTGATCAATTTAATATAGATGCACTCATTATATACACACTCACAATTATCACATGCATCAAATAAGAGTCTCACAGTGATAGATTATACTATTTCACATGGAAAACATAAATAATTAATAGCTAGATTTGACACTTATGAGGCTTATCTAGCTCAACATACAACAAATATAAGTTCTAAAATAAGATTAATATATCCACATGGTCAAAATTTATAATTATGAGTCTTACATGTCTAGACATAGCTACAAGGACAAGTTTATATATTAAAATAAGAATAAAAATCATATGGCCAAGGTCAAATACATTAGAAAAAAAACAAAAAAATAGAGAGAAACAGAGTACCATATGTACCTCTCTTTATGCAAAATTTCAGCAAAGGACTCGCCTAATACTGAAACAATAAAAAAATAGAGAAAGGAGAGAGATACAAAATCACATATCAAGCTCAGTTAAAAAAAGTAACCTTCGATTGTTCATTCCCTTTATTAATCAAATGTTTTACTAAAACTTACTAGTGAAGATGGTCGTTAGAGGAGATACTGATTCAAGGGAAGGAAAAAAATTGGAGCTGATACTTGAATTTTCTTTGAGCTTCAATTTGGATTCTCCAATATTAATTTGCTATTAAATGTAGGAGGTTGAATATGAAAATCTTGAAATCATTAAGCTTTAAATTTGGTTGAAAACACGCTAAAAAAGTATCCATGGTAGAGGTTGAAGAAGATGGGCATGTGTTTTTATTTTGTAACAGAAAATTAGTTACTAAAAGTAAAATAATAAGTTCAATATGCATAAAAATACCTAAATTTAAATAGAACCATTTTTACATGTACGTAAACTAAGGGTCATTGTTATTAATTATTTAATAAAAATAGTCATCTACTATAATTTTGGTTGATTTTTTCACTGCTTTGAGTTCTAAAATTCTAATCATGCCTTTTTTTTCACAACCTAGCTCTTTTGAGGACTGCCGGAGTGTGTTCTAACCGTATTCAATAACAAATATGTCTTTTAGATCACTATCATGCTATTTTTTTCCCTTTTGACCGCCCGCAACAACGGTTCATCCCAATACTAACAATAATATTTTTCATAATAAACGCCTTAAATAATAATATTTTTCATGTTTCTGCACGCCTCTGTGGTCTTCTTCCCCAATTTTTTGAAACTGACTCCAACATCTGTTTTTTTCAGTTTTGTTCTACACATCCTCCAACAGTTTGCCAACATGAAGTAACTTTTCTTCTACCAAGAAGAGGCTCAATAATGTTCCAAAAATGGGAAACCACTCTCTTTACCATTTTTGAAGAAACTTCAAGCCGTGGGAAGAACAAAACCCATGGAGTTATGGAAACCCATTTTTTTGCCATTTAAAGAAAACGAAACCCGTGACAGAAAAAGAAAAGAGAAGAAATATATACAAGAAACCTATTTGTTCCTTTTAAACGTGGACGAAAGACGCCATGGAAACGTTCTTTGAAAAAAGAAAGTAAACATACAAGATATATTCATTCTTTCATTTTGGGTCCCAATTGTTTTTTCATGAAAATATCGTAGAGAAGTCCTACTGATACTTTGAAATAAAAGACAACAGACCTCACTCCTTTAGCCACAAAGACTTTCCTTTGACAAATAATTCCTGGGTGGAGTCAGCCAAATGTTTAGGGGTGGATTTCCAACCAGATAAGACATATGAACGAAAAGTTGTCTAACGAAAAGTTGTCTAATTATCAGATTATCATAAAAATCTTGAAAACATGGAGGTCTGTCGAACGTGAAGAAAAATGATGAACATTTTCAGCGGTTTAGACGGTGACGAACGCCCGTAAACACACGTTTGAGGCTGCCAAGGGGTACTAGTCATGGTACTAGCTATCGTGATTGTTCATATGAAGTTTCATGAGTGAGAGAAAGAGAGAGAGAGAGGGAGAGAGAGAATGCTCTATGATAAATGTATGCCCAAAGTGTAAAATATCTAGCTCCTCAATAGGAGTGTCAAACATCTTTTATATAGAGTGTAAGGGATAAACCCTGCTTTATGGTGACCATTGAGTGATTGTCAAATGTATGTAGAGAACAGTATATAGAATGCTCTCATGTGTCTCTAAATTCATCGTCAATGAGAGGACAACACGTCTAAAACCAACTGAGGAAGTTATTGTGACGGGTCGACACAACTAACATCATCCTAATTCTACTAAAATATATGCCTTCAATTCATTCCCAAGGCGGTAAAGGTCTATCCAAGTCTTGCAACTTGACTGATTATCACGGCAAATAATCACAACGGGTCTAACTAGGGCCGTGGATCAAATGGGTATGTTAGGGGCAAAAATCAATGTATAAACATGGTGACTTTGGCTTCCAAACTTGCAACAGACCCAATACCAACACTACAAGAAACACGGGATTTAGCGACCAACATTTTGGTCGCTAAAGCCCCAAAAAGTCATTGCGAAAATCTTTCATGACGAACAAAAGTTCATCGTGAACTTCGTCGATTTTGCTTCGTCAACAAAAGTATTTTGCGATGACTTTTTGGAGTCGTTGCATCAGACTTTCACGACAAAATAAAAACTGGTCATGAAAGCCTTTCGCGACGAAAAAAAAACTGGTTGTGAAAGCCTTTCGCGACGAAAAAAAATTTAGTCATCAAAACCCTTTCGTGACCAAGAAGAAAGATCGTCGCCAACTACAAATCTTAACAAATATTCTATAGCTCATGTTTATGTTGTTGAGTCATCATCAGGAGATGGAAAACCATTTTGACGAGCCCAAGCAAGTAAGCTTTGTAGTTGACTCTTCATCGACTTGATTTGTTTTCTTAGTTCTATATTTTTAACTCCAACTCGACTCTTTTTATTGGAAGATGTCGGTGAGGCTCCATGTCCAAGACGTCAATTTCACCCGAGAACTTCTTCAACTATCACTTCTTCAGAGTGAGGTGTGGAATCCTCAGCGATAGGCTCATCTCACAAAGCATACATCCGTTCCTGTGTAACATCACAATGAGTCAAGTTTTAAATTAAAACTAACATTATTGAAGTATCAATTGGAAAGTATTCAAACATCATCATTAAAGACACTCAGATACAAAGTGATAACTCCCCTCNACCCACCCACCAACACACGAAACTAACACTATTATCAAGACAATGAGTATCAATTCAAAAGATATTCAAAAATTATATAACACACTCAAATACACTATTGGAGCATCAATTAGAAAGTATTCAAACATTATCCTCAAGCACGCTCAGATACAAAATGATAAGCCCCCCTCCCCCCACCACTCATACCCACATTGAAACTAACACTATTATTAATTCAAGGAGCATCAATTCAGAAGATATTCAAAAATCATCTAATGAGCTTAGATACAAAGTGAGAACCCCCCCCTCCCCACACCCGCACACGAAATTAACACTATTATCAAGACAATGAGCATCGATTAAGAAGATATTCAAAAATCATCTAACATGCTCAGATACACTATTGGAGCATCAAATTGAAAGTATTCAAACATCATCATCAAGCACGCTCAGATACAAAGTGATAAGCCCCCCACTAACATTGAAACTGACACTATTATCAAGACAATGAGCATCAATTCAGAAGATATTCAAAAATCATCTAACACGCTCATATACAAAGTGATAAGCCCCTCTACACGCACACCCATATTGAAACTAATACTATTATCAAGACAAGGAGCATCAATTCGGAAGATATTAAAAAATCATCTAACACGCTCAGATACAAAGTGATAACCCCTCCCCCACCCCTACCCCCACCCACACACACATTGAAACTAACACTATTATCAAGATAAAGAGCATCAATTCAGAAGATATACAAGAAGGGTCACTCACATATCTTTCATGAGCCGTATCATTCTACCAATCTTTTGTAGCACTGAAATGCGTGTTGTAAAACATTTCAATTCGAGTAGGCGTTACCCCAGTTGAAGATTTCTATCCAAAATGCAACAAAAGTTGAGTCATTAATTATTATATACTAAACATTATTAAGAGTATTGAAATAATATTTTGATTCACTCGATAAAATCGATGATCAAGAAAGATACATTCCCTCCATTATGGTTGTATGAAAGGTTTTGACCGTTTTGAGAGTTGGTTTTTGAGCGTGCCTATATAATAAATGAGCTTTATGATTGAGATAATTAGTCAAAAAACCAAAATGTAATAAATAAGCTTTGATAATAGGAATTACCTCAAATTTCTCCGTCTCCCAAACCGTGCATAACCAATACCAATCATCATGTGATACACCATTATAAGGACGTCGTCGTTCATCCTTATAAAGAGAGAGAGAGAGAGGAGGAGAGATATATATTTCTCTATCTAACATTTATGCATTTAAATTTATTCTATCAGTATTATCCTTTCCAACTCGTTCACCATTCACCTTCATCCCAACAAAACCACACATGTTATCTAACATTTCTCTCATCTCATCACCATCATCAACATCATCATCACCATCAAGGTGAGATGTAGTATTATTCATCTCTATATTTTGTGAATGGTGTTTTTTTTGTATCTCTTCACCATGAAACACTCAACGATCATAGATCAATGCCATTTCATATTGGCACAAATGCATTTTAACTTCTATTAAAGACAATTATCTTGAATTAAGATATTTTTTATATGGACAACGAGTTTTTCCCTCTACATTGAGATAATTACTAACCATGCTCATAAACTGTGAAATAGCATCAGTATACTCCTTGGACAATCTATTAGGATTTTGTATCTAACTTTTGTCCATTTTGTTACTCTGTAAATTAAATAACTATTTAGAGAATAAAATATTTAAAATTTAAAGTCATATGAATAGATGCTAATTTAACTAACTAATATTTGGGACATGAATGAAAATATCTAGTCCAATATCAGAACTCTAGATATAATGATGTAAAAACTAAAGTCCTACTCCCTTGTATAAACTAAAGTAAAAATCACTTCTGAAGCTCCTATAATACATCGTTATGTTATTGTTGACCTTATCCGTATACTAAAAAATGTTAAAAAAAAGTCACAATCACCATAATTTCATTAAAAAATCATGTATTTTTTAATGTCTAAATCTAAGTGATTACAGGATTACTGTACAATCATTTTAACATTAAACTAAGTTAATGGGCTTTGAAACCAAGATGTGAAATGACACGAAGTTCAGGCCATCCTTTCACATTTTGCCCAATTTGTACATACTTGTAAAATGCGAGAGCACGTTAACAAGCATGCTTGTAACTGTTATACTCCACCATAACAACAATCAATGGTTCAACTCAACCTTCGGACTATAAGCAAATAGCAATACTTCTATATGGATCACGAATCATAACAGAAATGCCCATCCCTTAATTGCAAGCTTTTGTGGCTGCATCTATTTAAAACATATCATATATAATATATTGACAACTCAAGCCTCTTGAGAACCAAAATGATTCAAATGCAATTTGGAACCCAAAAATCCAAACATCTGAAGCAAAACAACTCGGATTACCCCACGAAAACAACTTCATTTTACACAACAAAGTCCGAGTACAGAGTCCTACTAGATGAAGATGAAACTTTTAAATTAAGAAAATGTGTTGAGTATATATACAGAATCACAAGAACATGTATCAGAATCGAGAACATGTATTAGAAATAAAAAAACTGCAACCCAATTTAAAAACTAAAGTCCTACTCACTTGTACACAGAACATGTATCAAAATCCGGAGAGAGAAAGTTGAAAAGTGCGAAACTGAACCGTACCTTAAGACTGAATATGTGAAAACTTCAAGGAAGCACCCGTTTACCAACCTTCACCAATCTCCCTTCCAAGATCAAAACAAATAAAAGCACAAAAGAAATCAAGCAGCCAACACAATTATATATCCAATGATTCTCTATAATTGAAATATATAGAGAAGAGAAGAGAGGAAAAATGAAGTCTATACCCAAACTTTATAACCCTAAAAATTATGATCAAAAGAGGAAAATCAAGCTAGAAAATCAAGAATCAGAATAGTTGCTCAGTTAGGAGATGGGAGGAGCAGAGGAAAAATGCCTAATTCCAACTATTCTCTCTAATTTAAATATATAGAGAAGAGAAAAAAGGAAAAATGAAGCACTGAGCTACCTACACTTACAGAGACAATGGAGGAGCTCGATGGTGAACGACGAGGAATAGATGAGCTCGATGGTGACCGGTGAGGAACATATGAACTCAATTTGTCATGAGGGTGAGGGGAAAGATCTCTCGTCGCACAGAGGGAAAGCTCAATCTATCGTGGGGGTCAATGGGGGACTGGGGGATGATTTTAGGCATTTGGCGTTTCAGAGATGATTTTAGGCATTTGGCGTTTCAGAGATGATTTTAGGCATTTGGTTTCAGGGACGGTTTTATAATTTCGTTGTTATAGGCTTTAACGACCAACCTTATATTTCGCTAAAGCTAAGGCAAATGTGACCAATTATATATTCGTCGTTAAAGTCAAAGTTTTTTGCGACCAATATTAGAATTCGTCGGTAAAAGCGTTCCTTTTTGCGATGAATTTACCATTTCATCGGTAAAAGTCTCAAAAAATTCGTGCTCTAAAGCCAATTTTTTTCCCGGGATAAAGCCCACTGCGACGAACCAAAAAATCGTCGCACTAAGCAACCTTTAATGACTAATAAATTATTCGGTCACTAAAGACTAATTTTAGTGATGATTTTATTTGGTAATTAAAACTTTCGTAAATAAAATCTTTATTTACTGTAGTGCACGTATTGAGATAGCGATTAAGACTATAACAACTACATCTAAATTGATGTCTGAACAGTTCTCGAATGATTGGGGGAGTGACGTCAAGAACCATTTGGCCAAGGGAGAAATCGTTCTGAACAAAGAATTAAAAGACATTATCCACCATAACGGGGTGCAATTTTATGGGAACAGATGGGGTCCTTTCGCGTTGTATGGACCCCATGCAATTAAGTGGCCTATGCATGGTCTATATATACCCACTTATGCTTGCTATTGGAGAAATTATTGTAATTGTGACACCTAACCATAATAAGTTATTTGACGTGTGAGTCTCATACAATATTAATATATTAATGTAGGTTTCACGTAATATTAATAAATTAATGTGAATGTTACAGTAAAGATTATAAAATGTAAAAAAATATTTTTTTATGTGAGTCCTACAATTTGTTATGTAAGTTTTCTCCCCAAACTTTTTCCAAGTTAATAATTTTTTCTTAAGTTTTCCCCCCAAACGTTTTTCCAGCAAATAATTTTTTCTTAAGTTTTCTTCCAAACATTTTCACAACTTCCCTCTTACGTTTTACCCACATGTCAACACGGAATTTCAATTAATTTGATGATTTTATTTAATTCTTTGGTTCTAATTAATTATTTTGATTATTTTTTCTTCAATTATACGAATTTTATTTTAATTAGTAATTAATTAACTTAAAATAAATAGTTAAAATTTTATTTAAATAATTCTTGCTGACAAAAACTCCAACTAAAGGTTTTTTCAATTTAATGAATCCTTTAAATTATGTAATATAGGCTTCCACTTGAGTATTTATTTTTAGTCTCATATCCATTGTGATCTTGAAATTGGTTAGAGTATATGACAATCAATACTCATAAAAATATTAATTGATATAAATTTAAATATAGACAACTCAATTAAAAAGATTTATTATCTCGATATATTGCATAATATGTCCACTACTTTGCGTTGATTCATAAAGTTAAAAGGTGTGGACATAGTCTATTTCAACATAATTTTGTAAGTTGTAAATCATTTTAAAAATTATCAAATAAACAAATTATCTAATAAAATTCAAATACGAGATAATTTGTGATTGTATTTTCATTTTTTTGGTTGAATGGTTGAAAAGAAGATACTTGAGTTGGAAGTGAGGAATTGTTACTTCCTAACTCTCCTTATACATGAAATTATTTAGTCATAACCAGTAAAATAACATAATATTACTTTATTGACATAGAAGAAAAAATTGAAATTTACTTACCAGATGATCATTCTTTTAATTTCTTTTTCTTACACTTCTCCCAGTTGCTTTTTAATATTGCATTAGATACTCCTTTTGGTCACATACCTAGATGATTCATTATTGACATTTGACCATATCCTAATTGTATGTCATTTGCAAATAATCCTCATTGCTTCTACCATCAACGATGTCCATCATAGTGCACTTGTTCATTTCTTTTGTAAAAAGTTGCAAGCCTTTAGCAATTTTATCTTTCAAAATCTTACTGACACCATCTATTTCTGCCCCAATTGTTACAAGTCTATAAGCAGCACACATGATTTCATTACTCCACAATGCTTTAGTAATTTTCTAACTGTGTGTAACAGAGGAAGAACTTGATTCTGTGACAAAAATTTTCACCATTTTTGTACACCTTTGTAAGATATACTGTGAGGGTACTCTGAAAACATTTTTTTCAATCAAAACTCTTAATGCGTGACGACATAAGATTCCAAAGGATTCAAACTTGTGACATGAACAAGTAATTGTCTAAGAAAATGAGTTGTAACGAACCTCCCAACTCATTTCTTTCCCATGTACTCCAACATGAAAATATTCAATAGAATCTGTGATACATTTTCTGTTAGTGAAAACAGATAGTACTGATGACACCTCAATTTTAAAGTGTTTGAATAGTACGAGTATACATACATGCAACTTGAACTACCATAGGTCCACGTTCTTTTATATTGGGAGGCAAACCTTGGTGACAACGAAAATCTTCTTCTAACTCTTTTTTCCTCATATGCTCCGTCATCTTCTCATAATGAATCACAAATTCAATAAGCCACATTATCTTAGTCGACATGCTGAAACACATTGTTTCCCCTCTCACTTCGTTGCGATGATCTAATTCCAGCAGAAAATGTATCCATGCTAAAAGCAGACACCACTTAGTTCTTAACTCATGGAGCTGCTTCAACCATCTATGTTCTTCTAAACCAAACTTGGTTAACATGGAATTCCATGTTACCTCAAACTCATATGATGAATCAGACCAGTGCAGATACTTGTTAAACTCTCTCTTAAATTCTGGATTTGCATACAATGAAGAAAGATGTTATGTAGAATTTTTTGAAATATGCCAAATGCAAAGTTGATGAATTGACTCAAGAAAGACTAAAGATATTGCATTAGACATTGCTTGATCTTGATCTGTGAATATCGTTCTTGGTTGTCGACCACCCAATGATTCCAAAAATGTTTCGAATAACCAAACAAATAAAGCAGTTGTTTCACCTAGTAAAAATGCACAATCAAAGATAACATTCATCCAATAGTGTACCCCTACAAACGGCGCACATATCATGTTATACTTGTTCATACAATAGTTGTATCAAATATCACTACATCTCCGAAACTATTATCGTCAACCTTTGATTTGCCATCCCTCCACAAAATATTTGTCATTCTATTTCTTGATCTAATTGGAATTAGTAAAAGAACATGAGGTCATCGTCTTGCTTGGTTATAAATGTCAATCACACTTTGTATGTCTCCAACCTCACTTAATTGCAATCTTTGTAAATTCACAAAATTATAGAAATCTAACAATAAACCCAATATTGTGTGTGAGTAAAGAAACAAACAATACATTCATTTTAAAAATGTAAAAAGTAGTAAAAATGTAAAAAAGATAAAAAGCAGTAAAATTTTTAGAAACGATAAAATAGCAAAAAAGTGAATCACACTAATATTTAATAAACATAAGAAAATGAATCATAATAAAATTAGCACTACAAACACAGTAAACTAAACAAAACTTAATTAACTAAACCAGTAAATGAAGTAAAAATTGTTATGTTGAGTTGAGAAATGAAGTAAAAAAATGGTTGGGTTGAGTTGAGTTAAGAAATGAAGAAAATGAGTTGTTATTTAAATTAAAAAACGGAGATAGAAATTAAAAAGACAAAACCTAATTAATAAAAAAAACTACTAAACTCAACTAGCTCATTAAATACTCAACTAACAAATTTAAAACTAACTACCCAAACATCATTACAATTAACTATTTTACACAAAAAAACCACAAAATTACTTAAAATCGTTTGTGGAGGAAAAACTTAAGAAAAAATTATCATCTCTGATATATGGGATCCACATTAAGAAAATACTTTTTTTACAATTTTTAATCGTTACCATAGAACCCACGCAAATTTATTAATATATGGCGACTCTCATACGCCAAATGGCTTATTATAGTTGGTGGTGTGACCGTCAGCCACCATAATTTATCCTGCTATTTTGCATCACAGTAGTTTCTGATGATCTGATCTTAATGAGAGGAGCAAAATGCACCAAAGAATCGGTCATATTACGGCTCCACCTATCACTGGAAAGAAAAGAAGTTTCCAAGAAAGCAATTCAATGATTTGGTTTATAGCCTGCAGATTTTGGTTGATTGCCAGGGTTTAATGGCGCTCCTCAACCCATGATATTTGGGGCCAATCAAGTTACGGCGAAAACAATTCTGTTTGTGTCAGGAATCAATGTCAGAACTGCATACTTGGAGAATTGAGTGGCAGTATGAAAGGCATGCCAATCAACTGTTGTAAGTGATATCTTATTCCATCATTCATCAATGAACTTTTTTGAAATCAATACCAATTTAAACCAGCGTTGAAAATGAATAATCGTGTTTAAAATCATTATGTGGCTGCTCGAAGTCCTTTGAAATGTTAATGAATGTTCTAACCACAAATATATATACTCTCATCTCCAAAAAACTAATGAAAGTTAATTTTTCTTTTGGGTAACGTCTAGACCCGGAAAATCTACATAGCAGACCAGGGGCGTGTTCACGTCTTGAATTTCGATTCTTATCCTCTCTTTATATAGCCAATGAGCCAACTACCTATCATTACTATCCATTGATCTCATTATTAAGTTTCATTTTAAGTGAGAAGAGAACAAGATTAGTAAAAGGAGGAAGTAGTTGAAAAATGGACATAATCAACTGTAGTCGCCCTTTACATTTTCATGTTGTCTTGTTGAAAGCTGATGAAGTTCTTCTATTTTATAGCAATCCAAGGATTTGGAATTTTGAAGTTATTTTTCCTATGTAATAGCAAGAAACTCGTTCTTTCAACTCTTAAAATGTTTAAGCTTACTCTTTTCTATTGCCTAGATCTTCTTCTTTCAACTCATAATGCTAATAACATTAAAGCAGGGTGCAGGGTGCGGGGTGCAGGGAATGAATCCTCATGTACAGGCCAGAAAGGTCTGAGCTTGCTTCTCGTGTATAAAATTTTCCCTCTTTGAGTCATCTGCCGACCAAATGAAGATGCCGTGAAGTTTGTTAAAACTATGAAGCATACTACAAGCCTCAAAAAATCCCTTTTCAGGTGACAATGCTCCACTACTTTCATCTGTTACAAAGCTTACCAGAAGTTTGCCACCTTCGTAATTGGAACTCTGTGTTTCAAAATGTTTAAGAAACTGAGCAACTGTTGTGCCCTTTTCGTAGGCATAGAACTGGAAGTTGACATAATCTATGAGATGTCTATACTTTCTCCACAAAGCCAGGTAATATGGCTGGACAGAGTTATCCTCGAACGGTGCTATAGATGCAAACGAAACGATTTCTTTTGTTTTAAGAACAATATGAGCTTCCCAATGCACTCAGCAAATGTTCCAAGATCTCTTTGAAGTGTTCATAGTCTATATCAATTCCGTCCAAATTGTACTTCTGTACTATACGAGTTATCGACCGAATTGCATTTCTAACCCAAGATGAAATAGATATGGGGTTGAAGAATACGTGGTCTTTGCCAAGAGAGTCACCTCGAAGACTCAGAGCTACCTTGACGTTTGAATGGTTGGCCTTAATGGAGGAAATAAGAGAAGGGGTGAGATTTTCTGTGTCCCAGTAGACATTGAAGTTACCATTGGTAGGAGAAGGATGGCAAGAAGAATTTGTGTACTCAATGGCAAAGGAAAGAATGAAGTGACATTCAACTTTGGATGGATAGGAACATCGGAAATTTTAACAATGTTATCTTCTGCTCCTATGTATTCTCTGAAGAGTTTTGAGCTATGTGGGGTTGCTTGGAGTAATTGAAACTGAAACATTGTGAAGAGATAGTGAGGAACAAGAGAAATAAATAGCTTATGAGCATCCATAGCTCCAATATAATGGAAGTTATGTTCCAATTATATATATGAGCAAATCTTCCTCTCTTTTCTATTTTCTTAGAGCGTTAGTTGTTTGATATGTTTGTATATTACGAGCAATAGTTATCAACGAGGTATTTTGTTTTGGCTTGTGTGTCTCTTTTCCCTCTTAGCATAATCAAGCTCTCAATTGTTAGATGAAAGTGCATCGATGTAGTATTATGTACATGTATTATCTATAGGTTGAAATGAATGCATTCTTGTAAACTGAATTCATAGATACTCTTGCTGAACTAGTCATGCTCTAATGATTAAGATTCTCTCTTGCTTCAGAACATGAGAGCATCATATTAAATTTGGGACGTCCATGGTGAAAATAGATTGGCCACATCTGCTGTATAAGTAAAAGACAAAAGATTCAAAAAAGAGTAAAAAAGAGTAAAAAAAGAAAAAAAAATGACATACAATGTAGATGGGTTCACATAAATGTACAAAATTAATATTTCTTGGAAGGGCTCACCTAAAATGTATAGGGGTTCATAAAAAATGTACAGGGGTTCACCTGGAATGTAGAGGAGTCACCAAAATGTATAAAATAAATACTTTTTAGAGGTTTTCACCTAAAATGTAAAGGGTTTTACAAAAAATGTAGTGGGGTTTACTTGGAATGTAGAGTGGTTCACCAAAATGTACAAAATTAATAATTCTTGGAGGTGTTCATAAAAAATGTAGTAGAGTTCACAAAAAATATATTGGGGTTCACCTCAAATGTAGAGAGGTTCACCAAAACGTACAAAATCAATATTTCCTAGAGGATTCATAAAAAATGTAGAAGGGTTCACCTAAAATGTATAGGGGTTCACCTTCAATGTAGAAGGGTTCACCTAAATGTACAAAATTGACTTTGTACCTTAAGGTGAGCCCATTATATTATAGGTGAACCTCTGTACATTTCAGGTGAGCCCTACTACATTTTAGGTGAATCCCTCAAAAAAATATTAATCATGTATATTTTGGTGAACCCTCTACATTCCAGGTGAACCAATGTATATTTAAGTGAACCGCTCTAAAAAATATTAATCTTGTACATTCTGGTGAACCCCTCTACATTCTAGGTGAACCTCTGTACATTTTAGGTGATCCCCACTACATTTTAGGTGAACCCCTCTAAAAAATATTAATCTTGTATATTTTGGTAAACCCCCTACATTTGAAGTGAACACCTTTACATTTGTGGGAAACCCCACTATATTTTAGGTGAATACCTCGAAGAAAATTAGTTTTTAATTTTAGTGAACACCTCAAGCGTTTGTTGTACCCCACTATAAATTCATTGAACCCTTAAAATTGCAATCACCACTCAAAAACCCATAATCGTCATCCTGAAGGTGCTAATCGCATCTTCATGACGAATCACTATACATTGAGCTCTAATCACCATAGCTCTCCCTAATCACCACCCCAACTATGGCGATCACAAACTGTAGTCCTAATCGCCATCCAAATGTCCCCAATCGCCATTCAAATGGCTCTAATCGTCATGTCCCTCAGAAACCATAAAATTGTTAATTTTTTAATTAATTACCGTACACAGGGTAAATTACCGATAAAAATAGAAAAAAAAACCGTTCCCTCAATGAAAATATTCATGATATTCACTTATATGTTAAATTAGATTAGTTTAAGTAAGAATTCTTGAAGCAATTGCACACTTATTCATAATCTCGATAAAATTTGTCATTGATAATGTTGTACTTTTGTGACAAATATCAAGCGAGAACGGGTTTTACCATGTATAATTATAGATCGTGATGTTATGATGGTCGGTAAATCATATTTATTTGTTTGACGAACATGTATAACCCTACAGTCAAAATTCTATTGTTAAATCGAACTTATCAGCTGAAAGTTTGAAATTAAATATTAAAATTTGAAATTTAAGCTTTTATTTTGTAATTATAAACCCATAAAATTTGAAAAAAAAAATCTCATTTAAAATTTTAATTTATAACCCTATAAATATATTTTTAAACTCTAACTTTATTTTGTTATCAAAATTAACCAAAAAAATTAAAAAACCCTATTCCCCTTCTTCTATTCGATACTCACCCTTCTCCCCTCTCTCAACACTTCATTCTTCTCCATCCAAACACTCCATTCTCCTCATTTCTTCTTCATCTCATCATCTTCATCTCTTCATAGCCTGAAAACTCATCAAACCGCCTCCAACACAACACCGGGAGTTGTATTCGCACATCTCTTGCAAATTCGAGTCAAACCTGTGTCAAACCCGAGCCAAAGCTGCCCAACCCGCGACCCCAAACCCTATATCCTTCTAATATTGTCTTCTTCCACTAAAAATGACTAGAGGAAAGCAAGCCATTAGAAAGGGAACGCTGAGTTTAACTACGCAACCAAGATCGAGCGGTTCGAAAGGGCATTACGATACCACAAGTTATGAGTTGAAAATATTTCATCCAAATAATCGAAATCTTACTAGCACTATTCGTCAACTTGCTCCAACAAAGCATATATCTCATCCAAACAAACAAAATGTAAGTTTCTCTTAAAAAAATTGGTTTTTATGTGTTATACTGTTAAAACACCAAATAGATACTTGATTCGTTCTGGAAATTGGAAGTTTTTTATGTGATGATTGTAGAAATGTATGATTGTTGGTAGAAATATATGTATTTGATGGAAAACTATAGTATTTTCATGAGTGCCCATAAGGTGTTCAACGAAATATCATAATGAATTATATGACGTATTTATATCATTGTCCGTAAGGTGTTTGATAAAATGCCACATTGGAGTCTATACTATATTTATAATGAATGACCGTAACATGTTCGATGAAATGCTATATCCCATCCAAGGAAAAAATGTAAATTTCTTTAACAAAAAATTTGGTTGTTGTGTTATAGCGTTAAATCACCAAATATATACTTGGATCATTTTGAAAATTGGATGTTTTTTATGTGATGCTTGTAGAAATGTATGATTATTGGTAGCGATATATGTTTCGGATGAAAAATTATAATGTATGTTTATGTGCTCGTAAGATGTTCGACGAAATGTCACAATAAGGATTATAGTTTATTGTCATTGCTTTCTTTGATATTTTTTCTTATGTAATACATCTTTCTTCGCATACATTTTCACTGAGTCATGACTTGAATTTTAGTTTCCTAGCATGAGAACGAGACTCTTGGTGTATGTGATTTTGGGCTACACTAGTAGCAAGGTGGTACAACAAGCTTCCTGAAAATGTGAAAATGAATGTCGATGCTTGATAAGTATATTGAATAAGGGATAAATGGATCACAATCTTTTGAAAATCCTATTGGGGGTTACGCCCTCAAAGCATGTGTATTGACATTTTGATATAAAATTTAAAGAGGATTACATTTTCTTATAATTATTTTTTTAGATTATTGTTGAGTAATTTATATAAATATCTAAAAATTTTATAATCAGGGGATTAAGATCATAGATAATGAATAAAATTATCAGCAACATATTAAAGTATGAAATCTTTAATGAATGGTTGTTAGTACGGTTCACTAAGCATTATGAATGCGTCTGATCTAGATCCCGATCATTGATATGGATAGATATCTTAGTGAATGTACTTTCTATAATAAGATTATATATGACGATAACCGATGTAAATTAATATTTTTATTAACGTGCCGTTTATATTAAAGATTTAATACACATCTATTCGATGATCATATGTAGACCAGTCTGAAACTTGAGTAGTTATGAACTCATATGCATGTCTACTTTTGATTCACGCATTAAAGTTTGTATGTTAATCAGACCAGTGACTTTTGTTTTGGAGATTCAATGACGTGGATGGCTGAAGACATGATCTTACAAGATTTAGAATCTAAGCTTTCCTAATGGATCATATATTAGTTCTCTTAAGTGTTAATTCTAGATCTGAATGGTTATTGAGCTCAAATTTATAATAAGATTATAAATTAGTCATTCACTAGTGGATTAATGGTACTTAAGAATCAAGAGGTAATTAGAAGGGTAACCGGTAATTTTGACCAGTTCTAATTTACGAACCAATAATTAAACGACAGAACTACATGAAATGATTTTGTTAGTGGACTACATGAGAATACTCTGTAAATAGATTCTATAATCTCTATGGGTGCAGTTCCATATTTATAGTGGAATAATAATGGAATTAATAAATAAGATTATTTAATTAAATATTTTAATTAATAATCTGATTTATTGGAGCTTAAAATTATAGGTCTATGGTCCCCGAGTCACCTCTACACTATGCTGTCTAGGGTGTGAATATTTCAGGGTATGAAAAATGACTGACATGTAAAAAAAATTTATTCTGGGGAAAATACATAAATATGAGATAATTATGTGTGATTAATTAATTAAATTATTTTTATATTTAGATATAATTTTCAGAAATTATATATAAATAATTATCAATTTTTTTAATTATCGATAAATGAGACAAAAGATCTAATTTATGAAATTAGATAATTAAATCATTATTAGATATTAATTTAAATCAATAAATTTTTTATTTGTGAAATAACAGATAAGTTAGTTGATAGAGATAATCAGATATGTTAATTTTGAATTAACTGATATCTAGATAATTATCTGATTAAAATAAATATTTAATTCGTAGTAATTGCCACGTGTCAATCACTAATAGAGTATCAGAAAATGACATGGATTACTGTGGTGTCACGTGGAACTACTGTAGTGAGTGTGGAACACTATAGTGCCATGTGGCACTGCAGTTGTGCACAATTACAATGGATCCCACTGCAATTGATAATTTTACAATTAAATATTATTTCAGTTTATCCCTAAAATCTGATACGCCATTATCTAGAATATATTCAGATATTATTCTAATAGCCTAAGTTGTTGAAAAAAGAGAGGAGAGAATCAGTTGATTAGATCATCAGTTTGTCAATCGAGAGTTGAATTGAGAACACGTTTGATGTCGGAAAGATTTTCTTCTGTGATTAAACGTTAATCAAATCTCTAAAAGAATAATCATCACGTTCTTTTAGAGAACCGTCTCACTAAAATCATTCTCAGTAAATCTCTAGATCTCATGTGTTCAGAACATCTAGAGACAGAAAAAATGTCTTGTAATATTCTATGTGCCCACACACATTCTAGTGTGGTGAGGATTGACTTGGAAGATCTTGTTGTGGATCTCAGAGTCTTATGATTGTTGGAACGATTTCGTGAGAACGGATGATCAATCGATTTTTACAAGGATACTTGATATAGAATACAAGAGGTATATGATCCCTAACCTTGTATGTTGTAGATTTAACTTATAAATATATAATGGATCTTGACTGATTTAAAACGAGTTTTCAATAAAAAAAATTTATTTGGTTATCGTGGCGTTGCGCAAGTTTTGTTTTATTAAAAGTTTAATTTTTTAAAAGGCCACATGCCTCCAAGCTTCCGCCCCGCACGCGCCGCGACGACCACCAAAGCCTAGCCAAGAAATAGTGGGATACAATCCATATATTTTATATAGATGAAGTGGGTGAAATGACAATGACCCCTTTTCTGTGATCACCGTGCTGAAAGTCGTAGGTCAACAACTAGATTATGATTTGAAAATCTACAACAACAAGAAGGCATTACGGAAGCTAGTGGATAAACCGCTGTTGGAGCTTGAAGAAAAAAAAGTTAGTTATCAATGGATTTTTTATAATTATATTAATTACGAGTGTAATACTCCTGAGAAGTAGGAAATTTTAACAAAAGTTTTTCTTTTGGTGCTCTTGGGAAGTATAATTTTTTGCGACAAGAGCAACAAAATTTATTTGTACTTCCTCTCAAGCCTAGAGAAAATAGATGAGATACATGAGTACAATTGGGGGGGCTTCGGCATTGTTCGTATTGTATTACAATATGGACACTTTATGCCATGATAAAAGAGTTGGGAATGGGGGTCTCTAGAGAGCATGAGAGGTATGAACTTGTGAGTACTTTCTGTGTTTTGCACTGAACAGACCAATGGGTGGGCCAAACACATTCCCGAGAGCAGCACGTTGGACAGACATTGATGTAGAAACACGAGATGTTACTCACTGCCTAAAATAATTCCTTGAAATAAAGCATTTCTCTTCCTTCGTCATCTTGTTCCAAACCTCAGCTAGTTCTCCTCATGTCTGTCTTACTTAAATTACAGTCAAAATTTATCAATTCCATGTCATATTGTAATGTTTGTTTAAGCATACTTACTTCACCCATAAGCTTTCCACCTGAAGCCCTCATTTTAGCACATTCTTCCGCACTGTTTTAATTATAAAAAATAACATTAACATTGCAAAAATTGATACGAAAAAATGTAACATTAAATTGATGATCTCATCAATACAAGAAGACAATGAAACCCCTGATGCATTCTTCACGTTCACATTTGTGTTAACCATATGAAATATATGTTAGTATAATCAAATTTAGCCTGTGACAATGTCTTCTTATCATGATTATCCCTGATATTAGTTTATAATAGATTGAGCGTCATCTACTAAAAATGCTAAGGTTCTATGTACCATTAATTTGATGTTCATAATGTTATGTTATTGTATACATCTACCCGTATTATGTTATTAATTTAATTGAAAGTGACGTATATCAACAATCTTAATAAATGATAAACATGATGTGAATGTCAATGGCTTGCAAAAATCAAGGTAAGATTTCACGAAAATATGGATATGTAAAGAATTTAAAGAAGGTAAGAAACCTAGTTGATTTAGTTACAACATGCACTTCTCCAAGTTTTTTCATATTTTATCATGTTAAAAGAATCATATTAGTAAATTTTCACCATGTAGTTAAGCTAATTAAAAACTCTATAAAAATTCAAATCTCTAGAATCATATAAAAAAATGACGTTGATCATGTAGCTCTCTCTAAAACAGGAGTTTCCTTTTGTTTGATTGCTTGAGCGATAACATGTACAATAGTATTCATCTAATAAGAAACATACATATGAAATAACATTGTTTCTGTGAAAGAAAACAACCTCAAGTAATATCTCATTCCAAATACAATATTCGGTATAGAAACATGAAAAAGGCAAACCATGAGAAACTAGTCTACAACATAGCAACTTCTATTTGATTAAGTAAATCCAATTCATGCTAATGATATTGAGATAAAAAATCTTATGCGAGTTCATATTCCAGAAGTAAATGACTACCAACTTTGTCAATGCCGACAAGTCTTCCCTATTGATGACCAATAATCAGGAGATTTCACCAGAAAAAATAAGGTGACACTTTTATAATTGGGTGAAAATCCAACTTCAAACCAATGTTATATTGTCCAAGAAATATATTCTAACTGTAATAAAATATTAGTCTTATTTCTCAAGAGCAACCCACAACATTAAGACATGAACATAATCCAATCCTTTTGTCAAAGCATAAATAATGAAGTAAGGAAGCATTACACAAAAATGTTACTAGAATGCATAAATCGTTCATATACAAAGGTAGCCCAGCTAGTATACCAAACTATTCTACAACCATATATTTTACTGTCTTATAAAACTATAGCCATCCATAGATATATTTATAATGATCTAGATATGTCAACTGAGCGATCACAAGAAAGTTGTTATATAAAATAAACAAATTTAATAAAACTAGCTAAACAAAACAGATCTAAACTCGGAACATCCACAAATATACTACAAGAAACTCAGGGATATGTAGGAAACTTTTCTTGGTATTTTAATGATAAAGTGATGGTAACTCATTAACACTACCATAAAAAGTAACTGCGAATTCAAATATGTATATGTGTCGTGCAAAGAAAGTAAATATGGTCTAACATTTAATCATGAGAATGACTACAATTTATATTCTATCAGTACTGTCTAAATTATATTAGTGATATAATATAAGTAGAACATAGATTGACTACTTACGAAATAGTGATTAAAACCAAAACAACAATGCCAGATAAAACCTTGAAATCAGGTTGAATAACTGCTAAGTCTATTTTTTCTAAGATTATTATCCAATTACCACTGAAGACCTAAACCATTAATTCAACAACCCTACCAAAACTCACGATTCATGTAAGCATTTCGCTTAAAAAGAAAAATCATTAGAAAACCACACAGCATAAAACATCTCTCTCTTCATGGATTAGCAAAAACCAAATATTAAAAAATGCATAATCATATTAGCATTTCGATCTAACGAATATGAAGATCGATTCACATTTTCTTAGATCTAGTGTCAGAAATATGTAATCTATGAAATGCCCAACTGAGAAGATATTCATTTCGATATTAGCAATTAACCTTATGAAAAAGTAAGTTTTGGGAACTCAATACAGTTTTCATGAGAAAACACTAAAGCAGTATGCTTCTGGTTGCAGATAAAGTATGTCGAGTTCATATGAAACATCCACTTAATATAATTTACAAATCTCTATATATTAGTGATTTGATGAGTATGAAATTAGCAAAAAAGTGCATGTTTGTTCCTAAACTTTCAGAAATCTAATTTTCTATTTATATTACCTAAGAAGTTCAAAATCATTTGCACATAAAAATGATGATCAATGGACAAGGTTTACGTACTAATTTATTTTGTAATCTAGAAAGGAGAAAATTTCCAGCATTTCTATAATGTCTTTTTACTTTTTACAGATTCAATGTTGGTTGTCAATATTTTTTAAGGCAATATTTCTTACAAATATTAAGTTAGTTCAGTACTCCAACAAATTTATGCCTCCCCTACGCATTAAAGTAACATCTATTCTTGTTTATCAATCATAACATAACCAAAATCCTAAATCTCAAAACATTCAAATCATAACAAGAGGAAGAAATTTCACAACCATTCAAATACATATACTTCTCCAATAAGAGGAAGAAAATGATATAAGGCAGAGAACTTGATTATAACTGGGTATCATTAAACTTGAAGGATTCGCGAACTTGCCAAACAAAAACCCTAAATCATGAGAGAAAGAGAGAAAGAGAGAGAGAATTGACGATGGGGAGAGAACACTGAAGATAAAGAGAGAGAGATGACGAATAGAGCTGGACGAAGAAGAGAGATCTTGACAAAGAAGAGAGAGAGAGATGGACGGCTTTGGTGAATTTTGGATGAATATGAGTTTGGTAGCTTTTGAAGGAAGCTTATAAGTGTGTTCACGGGTGGATCGGTAAGGGTTTTTGGAGGAAAATTGGACCGGATCGAAAATAACGGTCCTCCTATATGGAGGACCGAATCTACCAAAATAAAGTAAAAAATCTGAACCAACCAAATCAAACTTCAACGGTTAGATCGGGTCAGTTTTACGGTCTAAAACTATTTAAGAATCCCAAATCAATATATCAACAATAGATAAAACATCAAAGCCCAAATCAGTATTCTCCTCAAAATATAAAAAATCTACTCAACAACAACACTATTTAAGAGTCCTCAACATAAAAATTGAAACAAATAACAAAAGAAAATAAGGCTTTAGAATCCTACCTTAAAACTATCGAGGGTCTGTGGAGGATTTGTCAAAGTGGTGAAAGGGTTTGTGATGGAGATGGAGGTCGAGGCTCGAGGCTGAGGCGAATGGTCATCGTGTCTGTGAAGGTCAAGGATGAGGAGCGAAGTCGCGGCTCGAGGAATGTCGTGGTCTCTGGTCTTGAGGTGGAGGTAGGAGAAGGGCATAACATAGAAGAAAGGGCTGCACTTGGGAACGAAAAGGGGTAATGGTAGGGTATTGTGTAAAACCCTAATATATATAAGCACTACTATAAAATAGGGTTTAGATGACGGGTAAAAATCGTCATTATAACCTTCTATTAACGACTGACTGACTGCCATCTATCGGGCTGTCATCTTTAGTCATTTTAAACAAAAATCATCAATATAGGGTATCACAAAATGCAATTAGATGATGGAGATTACCCATCATCATAGGTGCCGGAAAAAGTAAATAGATGACGGGGATTTTTTGTCATTAAAGGTACCCTAACTCTTTTTAAAAAAACTATCATGGAAAGGCATTGCCTTCCCATGACAGTCCTTCAATTACCCAGAGAGAGCTTAATTAACCAACAAGTATCACCGTGAGGGAAATGAATCAATACTTCGAAAAAACTACTAAGTGCTTATACAGAGTAAAGCTTGAAAGCCTGAAAATATAAAAAAGGCATCACAAACAATGACCCTGACTACATCATACATACCCTGCGTACTTTTCAACCTATAAGATATAACAACCTAAATTAACAATGCAAGGTTATTTTAAATAACCTTAAAGCAGTAGATGTATAGCCATAATATTAAGCCTCGACGAAATTAATCGGATGAAAGATTGTAAATAATAATGTTTGACTAAAATAAGTAAACAATTACCAATATATGTTTTTTTATAAGAAATATAAACAATAAATCCACAAAATCCTGCGTTTATCTGAAAGAAAAGAAAAAGCGATGACATAATGCAATAGAACTGCAATTCTTGGGTCAGAAAGTATACTTTTCAACATAACTTAAATTAGTAGATGATCAATTTCCATAAAATCTGCAGTAACCTTTACCGCCAACTTATAATTTATGTGGAATGAGTAATGAGCTTTTAAAAATTCTACTACAATCGTCAGTAGATCAGACAGTAGCCTCAAGCAGATACAATGATCAGTAGATCAGACAGTAGACTCAAGAAAATACAACAGCACCTGGAGATTTATTTTGCACTAGGATGAATTAAATAGTCAGGGTCTTCTAAAGCAACAGTACTACCAAAGAATNTATATATATATATGTATATATTAGATTCAAGGTAGAAGAACATTAGATGTTACCAACAAAATAGATTATCTAACTTGAAAGTTTCAATAACTTTATCTACAATGGTTAGAGGCCTCCCCGTGTATAGGCATTGGGTATAACATGAGACTTGTTACATGACAAGTTTTGTAGAAAGAAAAAGTATCATAATTGAATTCTAAGCACACAACAACAACAATGAACTAGAACATCATATATCTTACTTATGAATGGCACTAGAGGGGTAGGCCATATGGAATTTCACCCAGAATTGTATTGGACCTAACATCCCTAGTGCAAAAATACCATGTGAAATAAATCTCATGAGAAATAATGTCATTCATAAATAGATATTTCATTGCAAGTTATGCTCACAATTTCTTTAAATTGTTCAGATTGTGGAGTTGATTTCCAAGAGTCCCAATTAGGTTTAGTCCATTAATTTTACTGCATAAGGAGAGGGAAGAATTTAGTTTTACTCACCAATATTATAATCAGAGTGGGAACATAAATGACAAGGCTATGTGCATTACATATATATTACAGATGTCCCAGAATAAGAAACTCATGTCCAAGATTCCACAAGGATCACAACCATCTAAGTTCCATCCCTTGAGCTCTGATGGGTAACGAAGAGTCTTTCTAACTGAGGAAATTTAATATGAGATCTAAGCCTTATAAGATTGCACTAGAGAGCATACACATATTGCAGTGAGAGATTAACCCTAATAGTAAGTTATCAAACACTTAACTAAATCAATTTAATAATGTTTTCACAAGGATGGATTTTGTGTTTTGAGGATAATATTCCAGAAAATGAGGCTAAGTTAAACCTAGAGAAAAACGTTGGGTGGAGTCCCAATGTATAACACATGTTGACAGAATGAAGCTACAAAATCCCGGCATCATCTTCGACAAGGTTTAGAAAATCTGAAGAGCCTTCATAACAAAACATTTAGATTAATAACAAAATACATATTTAATTCTTCTACATAATTTTCTCATAGTTTTGAAGAATCTGATGGTGAAGCAGGCAATTGCACAGATAAAGCAGGATAATATCATAAAGAATAATTTGATCAACTCAAACTTAAAAAATAGGATCTAAAATGAAACAGTTGCCAACCACATTCAATCTCACCTTTGCAACTATGGCTCTAGAGCTTGATGTCTTTAACTCTACCCCTGAAACATGCAAACGATAGAGAAACTCAAAACATGCAACCTTTACCCCCAAAATCCACCATCGAATTTTTTAGAGAAGTCGAGCTCCAAGGCTTCACATTAATCGCTCGAAGTAGGGGCACTAGATCATTGTGAACCTAGCTTCTGTCCTGAGTTTCTAAACCCGTCAAAAAATAACTAAAAATGGAACTCTGGCCTAAATCAGCAAAGGATCCTTTACTTAGAACTCAAATCTGCCTCAAATCACATCAAAAAATTAAAAGGTAAAAAAAATGTAAAGCAAACACACCTCGACAAAACATGCTCAATGAATCAACCTACACAGATCTCATCACCAAGATGAAGATGGTGATGTAATAGATTAAACGTGACACTATTCTACCTACCTCGTCGTCGCTTTGAAGAAGGAAGTCAACGGGATGCATGATGGTCACCGATGATGATGATCGGTCATAAGGATGAAGGGAGAGGGAGATGACGTCACAAGTTTGAGAGAATTGAAAGGGTTAGGGTTATTTAGGGGAGTATATATAATGATAGTTTTGTAACTAAAGAAAATTTAATGAGACTAAAAAAGAATAGGTGTCATATTAGATAATATATTTATGACAGTTAATGTAAAACCTGTCATGTTAGCTAAACACCAATTTTTTTACATTTCAGAGCATTTTTTTACATGACAGGTTTAAGAGATCTGTCATTAATTCTAATAACATGCTGTCATCTAAAGCCCATTTTGTAGTAGGGAAGTTAGATGGGTGGTTCAGTCGGTTCGATCTAGAACCGACTAAAATTCTCTGTTCGATCCTCTATAAAATGAAGACCAAACCACCCAGTTCAATAAGTGTGGCTATCATAATTCATATCATACCACCACCATCACTCATAAATTGCTTGTACAATCTCTGATCCTTATAGTTTGAAAATACTATGGTGTCCTCTGTAACATTGAATGCATCACCAACATGAATGACATCACCCAAACATGTCATGGGATAAATCTTCCACTAAACATAGTTAAAATAATAACAACAAAGAAGAAAATCCATTATAGATTGTTAAACCCCTTTGAAGTTCTGATGAACAATAACTCAATGTTGTTCGTGAAAACGACTTGCTAAACAAAAGACTAGTCCTGAAAAAGAAATCAACAGTTAAATATAAAATTTGATTGCAAACATCAAGAATCTTTCATTACGTATATAATTTACAATAACCATGTCAGTTCCATATGAAAATGGAAAGGAAGGCAATCAAAAAGAGGTGGGTAATTATATCCAACAAGGAAACATAATACCAAATGAAATGATAGAAGACCATATTCATATAAATTTGTAATCATAATTGCTACTTTTCGGACCTTAGGAGAAAATATAACCCTACAAAATATAAGGCTATTGGCATGTTGCTTAGTGGCCTCAACACGGTTTGGATTAGATAAATTGTCCACTACTCTATGGATTCAGTCTTCAAGTTATCCAACAATAAGAGTATTATGGAACCTTTTTTACTACATGAAACAGACCATAATTACTTCCCTAACCAGGATTTTCAAAATCTTAATTACAACAAGAATTAGAATATTTACACTGTCACATGCCATAAGTGAAACCAAATAAAATCATGAACTTTAAGGGAGGTTGACTAAAGTAGTCAAGAGGTCGAAATCCATATTTCCTGCTAATAATTTTATGGGCATCATTTTATCAAAAGATAAATTCCAATAAAAAGAATGTCGTAAGGTTTCTTATGCTTGTAAAATGAGTAAAGAAAAAGTCTTAGGTGAGGATGCATGCCAAAACCACTAAGACCAAAAATGCATATATGTTCTATCCTTGAAAATGCATATAAAATAGCAAGTTATAACATAAGCAAATCCAATACAAATTCAAGAACAAAAATACAAATCTAACATTTCAATCCACATTCCTAGCCCCCCCCCCTCCCCACACACATTTGTAGCATCCCCCACCCACTCGACATTTCAATCATGTCCATAAAATATGTCAACCTACATTTCTAGCTCTCACAATATACATGCAAGAATACAAATGTAAATCTAACAGTTCAATCATGTCCAGCATTTATGCATATATAAGTCAAAGGAAGTGCTAAACTCACAAGTCAAAGGAGGTGCCAAACTCATATAGAAAATAGGTTAAGATTTCATGTATATACATAAATAAGTCAAAGGAAGTGCCAAACTCATAAGTCAAAAGGAACAAAATTGAAAAGTACTCCTGCTAGACTAGATTGACACTTCTTAGTTAGTTTTTTTAGATATAAACATAATTTAATACGGTGATTTTCCCAATGTTACAATTTAATATACTTCAATGGGGTACTTCAACGATTTACGGATATAAGCCCATACATTATACATGAAAAAATTAAAATTTTCCAAAGCTTTGCACACTAGAATATGCAATATACATGTTGCTGATATTTAAAATGTTGCTGCATCTTTTAATCAACCCCAGAAGCAGTTCCCCGAAGTTGATTAACAGTTTTAAACTTTACGAACATTTCTCCCAAAGAAATATTATGATATGTATCTCAAGAACATTGATTAGTACTCATAGATAAGATTAACAAATTGATACAAGACGTCATTAAGCAAATGCCACATCACGAACCTTATTAGAACTTCAGAATACTATGTTCTATGCAGAAAATAGTTATAAAAAGAAACAAAAAAACACAATAAATTACAATGGGGCACAAAACTATCACTAAAAAGATCAGCAAGTTATACTTAAACTTTATAATTATAAATGGGGCACAATATAGGTATTATAAAGTAATATCAAAAGGTCATTATTGTATAGAGGAAAGTCAGCCTAAAATATCTAATCGACCATGTTATTTTCAACCACAACGTTGATAATTTTGAAATAAAAAGGAAATATTTGGGAAGGAAAAAAAACAAAATAGAACCAGAAGAACCTTTCATGAGTAATACTAAAATATAATGATTCTAGTTTTACCTGCTCCGTGAGTAATATTCATAACAAATGAACTATATTCCACTTTATCATATCAATTGTCAATGGATTTACATGCTCTAGTCAAAAGAAACTTTCATGAGACTTTCAAGAATCTAAACCAGAATGACCAGATGCAAATACTTAAGACAACTGATATGAGTAAATAAGTTTCTTCAAAAAGAACAATGACCTCTAGCAAAGTTTACTGACAAAATCTTACTGATCAATTGAATTGGATTACTACATCCTTGGTATATGAACATATAGTAAATGTTCCACCCGGAATAATTAACAATTTCTCTAGTAAGTCTACTAGGGCGAATGAAAACTTTCTTCTCTATACCAGTAACGTAATTAATTCATAAACGCCCAAGCATCCTATGCTTGATAATATATATCTTAGTATAAAGCATCCCTGATATTCACCTTCTCCACCAAATACACTCTCAAACCCATTCAACTACTAGCCAATAGGATACAAGAAACAAGCGAAAGAAGAAAAAGTATATTCCCATAATCAACAAGAAAAAAATGGAAAGATTTACTTAAAGCAAAGTTGATGGTGTCTAACCATGCTTGCCTGCGAAAAATACTCATCTTTCAAAACTATTCTTACATTCATGTGTGGGGGACAAAATGCAGGACAACCTATATAAGCTAACCATATTCAAGAGCAACAGGCAAAATAAATGCCTTTCACCTCAATCAAAAGTATACAAACAATTTTGATATGAAAACTTGGACCATTCACACAAACTGATATCAAGATTCACAAATTTATTACTTAGTGTGAACAACCTCGCATGTGCTTGAACTACGATATTTGCAACATTTCTATATATCATGACAAATCACAGTACCTATACAATATAAAGTTTATGCAATAGTTATTCATATTGTAGAAGTAGTAGAAGCATTAGATCAGTAATAAGTTCGTTGGACATCTTCAATGTTGTGGGAAAATGACAAAACTCAGCCATTTATATTTGAAAAAACCTTTAAGCATGATGTTTTTTCTGAGGCAGAGAGTGAAAATATAGACTATGAGAAAAGAAGAAAAAAGAGTAACCGAAAAAATGAGGAAAACATAGTACATGTATTTGAAGTTGAATACATCATCTAAGCCAGACATTTATCATAGTTAGTGTCAGTGTTTCTTCTATCCGTCACATATCACAAAAAATAACCTAAATTTCAAAATTTAAAGCCTAACAGAGAATTAGAGATTTACCCAAAATGAAGAGAAGCTTTGGGTATTGTCTGTCACGTTGATTCCAGGCATGAAAACATCTGTAGGCAACTTGATGAAAATCAGTGTCTGAGATAACTCAAATAAACAATAGTTAAGAGATGAACGATGAGTTTAAGTGCCTCATCTAAGGAAGAGGTGGAATTTTTGTAGGCATAGCATAAACCAGTCTTGTCTCGTTCACAATCCGGTTCCCTCTAAGAAGATGATTCTCAAACATACGTGACAGAGAAATAGAGACGCAAGCAAGAAATATCTGAGAGAGAGCTTCACCTAGCGAGGAAAGTTTCATTCCAGACGCTTTGTGAGGTTCGTTGCAGAGAGATGAGAGAACATACATGCTTGTTGTAGAGAGAGCAGAGGCACTTCAAAGAGAGAGAGTGAGATTTAGTGAGACCCTAAGATCAGTGAGAGAAAGAGAGGTTGAAGATGAGAGAAAGAGGGTTGAAGCTGAGAGAAAGAGGTCGAAGTTGAGAGAGAGAGAGAGGTACTGTTTTGTGAGCAATTTTTTAAGGGGTTGGATAAATTTTGGTCCCCCTCCCAAGTGAATGTTAAACCCGCGCCTCTACTCTATTAGTTTCCTTAGCGTTTTGAAACAAAACGCGATCCTAGTGTGCGATAGAAGCATATGTTTATTGTAGTGAACCCATCTAACAGCCCGGATTAACCTGGTCAATGTTGGGAAAAAAATTTCCGGCAATGGAGATTGACCCGTGAACATGGATGACCTCAAATGGTATGGATGGGTATTCGAATGACTGTCTACCCGAATTGCAGTGTAGGATTAATTGTGGGATGCGATTGAGTCTCTTGGAAACGTGATTGTGTGTCTCTCTTCGACACGTCCTGCCTTTGCGATACTGTTGATATTGAATATATGTTAGTAATTTAGTTGGGGATAGAATCTTCTAAATTTTTCATGTAAACATAGCATAGCCACATGCCATCAACTATATCGAAGAAGACGTAGTCAAGATTGGGGATAATAGAATAGCAGTAACAAAAACAGATCTTTCAGCATCAAGGAGGACCTCATTGGCATCAATCTAGTGGATGGGGCTTGGGGGTCCCAGGTCTTTGAGTAAAGCAACTGTTTTTTGGGTGTCTTTTTATTCGTCTGGTATTGTAAGCTTTGGCCTAAGTATAAAGGCATAAAGCAAATTGCACCCCCTTCACCCCNCCCCCCCCCCCCCCCCTCCAATTGTTTTCTTCTCTTTTTGTGGTACTGTCCTTGAGATAGGATTGTATCCTGTCCTCTTACAGTCTTGTGATGTAAGCTTGGGGTCTATTCTATAAAGGCCTAACTGTAATGTGTTTTTGGATGCTTTTTAGCTGCTGAGTCTTCTGGTTTCTGGGTTTGCAGGTTTGGGTATGCTCTTTAAGGATTCTTTGCACATTCTATAGCTTCAAGGGCGGCTGATTTTATTTGATTTTGGTGTAAACTTTTGTTTGACCGAGATAGAGATAGCTTTGTTCTTAATCTGTTTAATCTATAAACATATGGTCTGAACTATAAAGGCCCTTGTGCCATCTTTTTGAGCTTTGGGCTGTTGTCTCAGGTTGACTTTGTAGTGTTGACTTTGTGTTGAGCTAGGGGTAATTTTGGGTTTTGATCTTTTAGGTCTGCATAGGTCTGTTTTCTTTACTTGTACATTTAGAAAAGCTCGTCCTATTGTTTTTTTTTTCTCTTTTCCTAAAGTATATCCTTATATTTGTGTAAGTATTTTCTCTATACATTTCATTTACGCAAAAAAAAGAATTATGGTTTGCTACTACTTCTACAATTAGCTTCTCTTCTCATGAGTTGTGTCTTCATGGCTTTTCAGAATACATTTAGTAAGTTGAGATGTAGAAATCTGGTAGATGATTGTACTCTTGACAGTAAGGGTAGAGGAGGAAGATGGGGAAGAGAGAGGACGTGGCAGAGTGAGAGATATATTGAGGAGACGCCGCCATTTTGGTTATGAGAGAAACAGGTGGGCCCATCTTACGTGGCAAGCCATGTGGGATGTCTACATGTAAATTCAGCTAACTTTTAAGGTCTGTTAGGAGATAGGGTCATTTTGTATATTTGTAAAGGTTTAAGAAGTTTAAATTAAACTCACTTTTAAAGTTTAAGCTTCAAGGGGTGTCTTTGCCAAAACATCAAAGTTTCACAGGGTAATTTACGTTTTCCTTTTTTTATTTTTCAATAGAGATATTAATAGGGTTTTAAATCGTTGTCGCTATTATGTCACGTAAATTAAGTGTAACAGACTTTATGTAATAGGTCACGGGTGTGAATTTTAATGTCCTAGCAATTTTTTCTATTTCTTATTATCTTCCATCGCGGGTCATCATGGACTATAGCTGTTATCGTGGTCACTAATGGCTGTTATGTTGGGTGTACAACCGCGATGGACGTGAATCCACTTAGATCTATGTATCAAGCTGTAACAGTCTTTGTAGTAGTCATAACTGCTGCATAACCGCCATTATTTGAACATCAATAATCTTAAAGAAAACTTGTTTTACAATATAAAAAACTTTAATTCTAGAACATAATATACAAGTATAACATATGTGATGTTGATAATTTATCATTAAATTTTGAGTATGTGAATGAGATAAATTGATATACATGGCTATATAAGTTTGTGAGATTGATTTAACTTTGTTTTCTATTTTCTTGAATTTCGTAACTTTGTTAAAATATTTGACAAAGTGTCATTTTAATACAAAACAATGACACACTTTAACTTACTGGTAAGGACGAACTGATGAATATTCATAAGTTTGATTCCTCACGATCAAACTTGAATTTAAGTGAAAATTTGTGACAGTAAATTAATGTGATATTTCTTAAAGTTTGTTCAATCTTACATTCTAAGAGGTATCAACTGCCGTTAGAAAATAAAATAATGTGTGCTTATTGTTAAGTGGTAACATTAGTGAGGCCTCTCTCACATTATCATTCAAGAAATTTGAAGCGTTACAAAGATAAAGAGGAAATATCTCCACTCTGTATCTCTCTCATCTCAACATAAAATAAACCAGCAAAAAAATTATTTAAAAAAAAGATGGACCAATCCCAAATCCAAATGCCAAAACGAAAATGAAAAATAATCAAGATGGGTTAATGTGGGAAACTGAAACCGAACTTCTGGTCAGAGTGGCTAAAATGGAGATGAGGATTAGCACTTGGGAAGATCAGCAGGTGGATGGAACAACTTCTGATTGGGGAGCTCACCATCTAACACAACCCAAGCCATCTTCAATCCCCAGCTTGTATGCACTTCCAAATGGCAATGCATGAGCCACACGCCTGTCACCATTAAGATAAAACGTTCAAAATCACGAGTAGTGAATAGTAAAAAACTTCACTTTTGTAAAAAAAACTGAGAATTTATTTCTAATTCATATTGTGAAAAATGTTCAATAATAGTTATTAAAAGTAGTTGAAACTAAAATATGTATGAACTTATTTTTGGTCACTCCAAAATTTTAAAAAATATAAAAAACAACCATATTTCTTGAATCTGATTTTCTAGTATCACAGGTACATTATGTATATAGTCAACCTTACTAGAACGACGACGTCGAAAATAAATGAAATTGAATACGCAAGTTGTAAATTGAGAAAAATAAAAATATAAGGAGTTAATGGAAAAAAAATGAGAAAAGTAACAATATAAAACCAAATTATAAGTAGCTCTAGAGCAAAAATGAGAGAGAAATTGCCTGAGAAAACTTGAGAGTGAAAGAGACGATATTAGGACTCTTTACAAATTTTGCCGAAATGTGGTATTTTTGCTCGGAGAAAAAGCTAAAATCTCTCCGTGTTAGATCTGGTCTAGTGAAAAATTACTACTTAACCCCAATAATATTCCACCGTTAAAATTTATACACGCTAGACTAGGATCTAGTAAAAAAAATTCGCTAGACCTGAGTCTAGCAGTCATTAATTTTAACAAAAAAAAACTTAAACTAAGCGGACAACTTAATTTATTATCATATTAAAAATACTGAATTTTGTTAAAAAACATAGAATTGTCTTAAAATCATTATTTTGTTGACAAATGGCTGCTAGATTTTTTTTAAAGGTACGATAATTAACTAGGTAGTTTTTGGGACTTAACAATTGAATCATTAGTCATTATTCGGAAGTTTATACACAAACCTGGATTATCCGCAAGAAATCGAATAGCAACCCATCCACCAGAAGGCACACCGACTGTATTTCTCTCGACTGGGTCAACAAGATTATAGTTTTTCGGGTCCTTATTAGGGTCAAAATTCCCAAAACCTTTACCCACCACAAAGAAATTAAACCCATGTAAATGAAGAGGGTGACTTTCTGCACCAAGTATACTTGTATCCTGCATCACAAGCTCCACACTTGTATTAAATCTCAATACCACAACCTTTGTCCCATTCCCCACCATCGTATTATTCGGAGGATTCCCTGTATAATTAAATGGCATCATCGTGTTGGTCGGGAAATCCGGGCTGTAAATCCCATTTTGCCCAAAATAGTGAGCTTGAAGAAGAGCAGTTGTGGGCATTACAAAAGAAACGTTGTTCACTGAGGCTGCAAACATTGTCCCATTAGGTCCCTGGCATGTCTGGTTATGGCTACTACATGGGTTTGTTCCGAGCCCAACTGTGAAAAAGAAACGCCTGTCGATTTTCTTAGGCACATTAGCTGGGAATTGAGAAGTGGCTAAGCTGCGAAGCTTGTTGGTGAAATTTGTGGCGAAAGACGTGTCGTTTAGAGCCGGTAAAGTGGGTTTAAACAGAGGAAGGGATTTGATTGAATAAGGAGATTGTGGTGGCTGTTCGTATTCGAGGATGGCGGCGACGTTGGAGTTGTCGAATGTGCCGGAGCCGGTGACGTAGGGGCGGGCGGTGATGAGGAAAGTGGCGTTGGGGAAGTGAGGTTTGGTGGTGAGGAGGAGGTTGGTGGTTTGACCAGGGGCTATTAGGAGTGTGTCAGTGTTGAATGGTTTGATATAAACCGCGTCGGTTTCGACAAGGGTAAGGGTGTGGTTTGCTATGCTGAAGAAAAGCTCGTCATTGAGTGCTGCGTTGATTAGGCGCAGGAGATATGTCTTCCCTGATTTCACTTTTAGCTTGAATGTGTCTGTAAAAAACCAACTCACCATCAGAAGTGATGAATAATGAAGAAGTGAATTGAATGTATATGTGTATATATATGTACGTTTGTGTTTAATACCTTTTGCAGAGCAGTTATAGAGAAGGCCAGGGAGTCCGTTGATAGTGTAGGCATCAGAGACATTTGGGCCTCCACCTGTTAATAAGGCCTGGCTAATCACATCTTCAGGATCTGCATTCCACCACTCACCTGAAATATTTTCATCAAACAGTTTTAGGTATCAAATCAAGAGTAAAAAGTTAGTGGGGAAAATAGCTCAAAAGAAATATAATTTTTTGAAATATAAATTAACTTTTCAAAACTTGAAATATTTTGTTCTGAAATAAAAAAAAATGAAATATTTAACCCAATTGTGCTATAAAAGTACATCTTTACCACTTCATCTACTTAAATATTCAAAGTTTCACTTTTCACGTGCATGTGAAGGGTTCAAGTATGGAAAGGTAATAGTGTTTTTTATGTTAAAATGGATGTGATTTATTACCAAAGATCATTGGAACTTCCTTATAGGGTTTGGCAAATGGGTAAGGAACACCAAGCTTAGGAAGAATAACAAGAGGACCATAGAGAGTTGATCTTAGCCATGAAATGTGAGCATGCCAAAAGAGAGTTCCTCGTTGCCCTATTATGGTGAAGTTGTACACATAGCTCTGTCCACTTTGTATGGGACACTGTGTCACATATGCCGGTCCATCTGCCCATCCTGATTGTAATTGTCGTATTCCATGCCTGTTTAAAAATAAAATCACACATAATTTCAATACACATATATATAATGTTATTGTAAAAATGCTATATCTTTAATCAATAAGTGAATAAGTATTTTCCTTAAATTCTTGTAAGGAGATTCAGTACTCCTAACTCAGTTTGGTGATAGTTGAGGAGTTGTCCGATTAGAATTTACTTTAGTCCAAGAATTCTTTAAGAGAACTCAAGCACATGCATTTTTTATTCATTAAAAAGAGAAGAATGGATGGAAATATTGTTTGGTGACAGTTCTACATTTATAATGGATTCTTACCAATGGATGGAGATATTGTTTTCTATATAAAATAATAGAATCTTACCAATGGATGGATATATTGTTTTGGACATGATTAACCACTTTGATAAGCAGACGATCGCCTTCTCTAGCCACAATGCGAGGTCCAGGAAATTGCCCATTTACTGTGACCATAGTTTTGGTGTGACACAATCGCGTCACATTTTGCATTTTGATCTGTAAAATCAAAATCAAGCATATCGAAATTGTATTAAAATCTGAATCACACTAAAACAAACAAAATGTATTTTTTTTTGTGACAAGATCCATTAATTAGCTTGGAGCTAGCTACTTAAGGATGAAAAAATGAACATACATCAAACTTGTAGTGCCTTGTTATTCTCGCAACTGTCACTTCAGTAACAATATACAATGTGAAAAACAGTAAGAGAGAGACTCTCAGAAAAACACCCATTTTTTTAAGGTAAGAATCCGATGGGTGTATATCTGTTGAATTTGCTTCTTTCTCTTTGCATTGTTTCAAGGATATGAAACAATGTATATATAGAGAGATGAAATAAGTTGTTATTTTATTTAAATAATTTGATATTGAAAAAAAGTGAGAAGTAAGAGAGATTGAATAGTGATATTAGTAGGACCAGTTGTTAGAACAACTTTAGAGTGGTGTCAAAGACAATCAAAATTGTCTTCTTTGACCTCCTTTCTTTTCAAGTCAATTACTTTATGTAATCCAAATGCTATAATCTATATGCTCCTTTAACGTTATTATCATCTAATTTCATCTCTAGCTAAGAACTTCTACCTTTTTCTTTATCTTTTTTTATAGAAAAAAGGAAATACTTATGATTCTTTTTTCAACAATTTACTAATATCTGAATATATAGAAGTTTGATTATTCTGAAATATTATTCATCACATAAATAATTAATGGTATGTGTCAAGTTTTAGTTTTTATTTTCATTTCAACATGAGTAATACATATATTGTTACCTATAATATTATATAGGTAATAAGCATGACTTGGTAGTACTCACGGAGAAGCGAAAAACGTTTTATTATTTTTGCAAAACTAAGACTTTTTTTATTTATCTATTCATCATAAGTTGTGTTCGTATGGTAATTTATTTATGTGACAATTATAGCCTAGATTTTTGAATTAATTACAACAAATTAAAAAATTGTAATATGTATGATCATAATCACTTACTGCAGGCAAGAGACACAAAAAATTTTTCAATTAAATGTTTCTTTGGTTATGGTAAGTTAGGACAAAGTGATTGTAATTTGTAACTAAACATATCTCAAAACTTGTGAATCGTCAATTCTTAATAAGAAAGCAAATCCTACACAGTTTCTATCAAACAGTCGCTGTAGAGCGAGGTACTATATACGGTGGAATTAAATGGTTTAAAATCTCTATTAATTTTTCATGAAGAAACCGATGATGGATGAATAGTAGGGAAACCTCAATTGAAGCTATTTTCTCTCAAGCAAACAAAGACCAACTGCCCAAAATTATGCATGAAGATTGATGAAAATTGCTCAAGAAAATTCAATTTAAAATTAGATCATCTGAATTTCATCTTAATTTTTTATGGAAATGCTACAAAATTGTAGTTGCACCTACTACTTATACGTATCATATTCCTTTATTGAGCAATCTCACTAATTATAACAAGACGCTGATTGGTCAAGATCAGCTTAGTCATAAAATTGGGAGGCTCTCGTTGATGTTTGATCCTCTAACTACTCATGTCTAATTAAATACTATTTTTGTTTTCATGTTTTGTCTATATCAAAGGAAAACTTTACAACGTCGAGAAATTATTCCGGCATTGATGCTGGGTCATTGTGACCCTTAGATTGTTTTTGGAGTAATCTGAGCCACACAAAACCTAGCAGGTAACAAGTTTTTTTTGTTCACCAAATACGTGCTTGAGTTCACGTACTAGGGTTCATCAAATATGTACAAATTAATATTTTTAGAAGGGTTCACGAAAAAAATACTAGGGTTCACCTAATAAGTAGTGGGGTTCACCAATTATATAGCGGGGTTCACCAAATACGTACAAATTAATATTTTTGGAGGGGTTCACCAAATGCGTACTGGGTGCACCTAATACGTAGTGAGGTTCACCAATTACATAGTGAGATTCACCAAATACATAAAGTCTAATCGCCATAACTAATAGGTGAATCACCTATTTTTAGCTCCTAAACGCCATCCTGAAGGTGATAATCGCATCATCAAAGACAAACGTTAGTTTTATGCCTACAATCGCATGTTTCATTCCTAAACATCATGTATAAATAGGCGATCGTCTGTCTCCCTCCCAATCACCAGTTTTGTTTACCTAAACGCCATTTATATAGCTCTAATCGTCATTCCTCACAATCGACCGTAAAATTGAAATTTTTTTAATTATTTACCGTACACCGGGAAAATCATTGATAAAAATAGAAAAAACCCGTTATTTCAATAATGCAAACATTCATGATACTCACTTATTATATGAAATTATATTGTATTAACTAAGGATTCCTGATATAATTGAACACTTATTCATAAACTCGTTAAAAATTTTCATTGATAATGTGGTTGTGCTTTTGTGACGAGTATCGAGCGAGACGGGTTTCAACCATATATAATTATAGGCCGTGATGTTATGATGGTCGATAAATCTTATTTATTGGTTTGACGAACACATATAACTCTCAAGGTGGGATTATATATTTAAATCGAACATTTCCGCTAAAAGTTTGAAATTGAATATTGAAATTTGAAATTTTAACCATTTATTTTATAAATTATAACCCCATAAAATTTGAAAAATAATCTATTTACGTTTTAATTTATAAGAATATAAATATATTTCATTTTTATTTACCCATCTAGGTTTTTTAAGCATAATAGGGAGTGTTGGGATCAAACACATGTGTTGGCGTTTGGGGCCCACAAACGCTTGTGTGTCTGACATTTGAGGCCTAAACGCGACCAACAAGCCCCAAACGCCAGTCATGGTAGGCGATTCACCATTCATGACTAGCGTTTGGGGCCCGCTGGACACATTTTCACACAGTTATTCATTTTCACATAATTAATCATTTTCACACACTTGCCATATGTTCATGTATTTAGGCATTTTCACATGCAGTTAACAATTTTTACAACTTAGTCATATGCATTTAGCGATCTTTCACAGTGAGATCTATACTGTATTGGGATGGGACACTTTCACACATTTTTCATATGTTTAGTCATTTTCACACAGTTAATTATTCTCACACATATAGTCATTTTCTTAAGCTCGCTCATGAAAATAGTCATTAACCATTTTCATACACAAAATCATTAACCATTTTCATATACATAGTAATTTTCACACAGTTAATAATTTCTATGCACTTGCTATATTCACACACTTAATAATTTCTATACACTTGCTATCTTCACACACTTAACAATTTTCATACAGTTATTTTCAAATACTTAGTTATATTTTCACGTACTAATCTCATATGTAAATATTTATGAAATAATAAACTTGCCAACATATAAACAAATTTAATGCAAATTCTTCTTTAAAGAAGAATCTCATTTATTAGAATCACTATATATGAATATTCTTTTTTTTTGTTACAAATCCCTTCTAAACATTTTACATTTCAAAGAGCATGATACAACCTTGTTACGATAAAATTTAGTTTAAAATCTCCTGGTAGTTTTTAGTAATTGTTTTCAGCTGAATCTTGTTTATCCTCAGGATCAAGTTGTAATGCGTTTATCATCTTCGATATGTACTCTTCGTAGAGGTCCTTCCATATCTTCAAGGTTCAAGAAAAGAACTTTAAAAATTGGCAACCCTCATTTTATAAAAGACACCCATACCTCAAGAAGCCATTTGAATCACACTGTCAGCAATCTTAACAAGAGATCCTGCAATCATATGGAAAATAATATTACCAGGAAGAAAAATCATGAAGAAACAATATCACTATAAAATTATGAAGTAGGTTCTAAAGAAAGACCACAAAAATTAACGACCACGAACTATTATCAATACTGAACCTTACTACATCTATCACTAAACCAGAATAATTAGCCTGAATGCCATCCACCTGCCAAAATAAGCATACGGTATAAGCTATTGAACATACAAAGTTCAGGAGGAAGAGAAAAGGGAAAAAAATTAACTGTGAAGATAAAGAAATTAGTCAACTTGAGGTGTTATAATGTAATTGAATATAGCATCGAGGTAACTTCGATTATCAATACCAAAAGAACCTTCTTTTGTATTTTAAAAAGTAACTTAATGTTGTCCTCTGTGATGATGTTTGGTGGTCTTCCATGTAAAACATCTGGAATTGTTGCTACTATAATCTGGACATAAACATGTCAAAAAATCAATAAAAGTCTACTATTAATTAAACAAAGTACATATATCATTCCACACTCTGGTACATTGCAACTTTATCATATTCATGTTACTCTTCCTACTTAGGCGACACAAAAAAATATAATAAATTTTATTTAGCAAGCAACACTTATTATATCCTGACATTTTGAAACATACTCCCACCTTCATAGTAGAAACTACGTTGAATGGTTTGGTCATTTCAAATTTCTAGTCTAAACATAATATTACTTAAATCAATCAGTTCACCAAGAGCAATAATAATTTCCCAATTACAGAAATCGATTCAAACAAGATTATGTAGCATAAAATTTCAAGAAGCACTTATCCCACAGATAAATGACAACATTAAACATAACTCTATGATGCACCCAAGAATATGCATGAAAGTTTATCTACTGTGAAAGAAAATAAGACCCTAAAACTTCAATTTAGAGATATTTGAAAGAAATTTACTTTGTAGAAATGTTCTGTCCAAAAACTATCAGAGAACGACGGTTCAAAAAATACATTTGCTCAAATTGTAAAAATAAACTCGTTTCCAAAGCTTCTCACATTCCTTAAGTGCTACTTGTTTTCTTTCATCGTGAATTTACATATAATAAAAAGAAAAGGTATGGAATCAATATTAGTCGGCTCGACAAATTATAAGGTTGATGAGTACACTATTATGCTTCCTTTAGCAAAATCATCAAGTGAGCTTTGACAATTTATGAGCATAAGCATAATCGTGCACATAATTTTAGTATGGAGTCAAGCTTTTAACAATTTGATACCATAGACTTATTTCATGTCTCGTCAATGTCACAACCGTGCAACAAGCAATTCAAGAGAACATGTATAAGCTCATCAATACATGATGTATATATTATGAGTCTATCAATTGTCATAACTCTAGTAGATATATTTTTTTCCTTCCATTTTACTTTTGTATGTCAGTTCGTGAGACAAATTTGGGAAGCATGAAAACATAGAAAAAATTATTCAGCTTATACGAAAGGAAGACATCAAAATGTATATTTATACACGACCGTCCAACCAAATCAATAATCAAAATAAAAACAAATGACCAAAGAAAGATAGGTGCATTCCACATCAATGATAATGACAAGATCATCCCAATGCTTCTTATCAATAAGTTGAACAACAAGACTATCACTTCCATCATGTTCCTAGTATAAGAAGACACAAAAACATGTAACTAGATGCTCATACTAATGTACTATAAGACACAAAGCACTATCAGTTATCTACTCTTGCAAAATATGAAAATAACAAAAATTGTTCTAATTACAATAGCATCGTAAAATTTGCAAACTTGACGACATAGGCCATTAATGAAAAGGTTGACATAATTAAACTCTTACATTAAATCTTACCAATAGTTGCATCAATGAAGAAATTATTTCCAACTGCTAGGAACTTAATCACCATGAAAGTCATGTATACATTTGCTGCTCCACTTAGCTCACATGCAAAGACAACAAAGGCCATCAAGCCAACATCATTAACCTACAAGATAGACAAACAAGAACACTCGACAAAGTATGATAGATGTTAAAGATCTAAAGTGGCTTGGTTTGGCTACAACTAGAATTATAGTAAAACATGTTAGTGGATAAGAACCAATTATGTGACAGTTGCTAATAAATAGAAACAATTTTATGATTGGAAAACAGAGCAAATTGGGAACAAGTAATAGACTCAAACATCTCAAAGTAGTTCCTTCTCAAAAAAGCCTAAATAAACCTAACCTAAGCATCCTCAATCATACTAATCATATTATTTAAACCTTCAAAGATGTGCACAACAAAAAAATCAACAACATTTAGTTCAATCCAAGAGTTTCTTCACTTATTTTCCAAATTAATGCAGTAACCTTAAAGGTACATCACCATTAAGATTTGTTTGCTATGAAAAATGGAATTGATATGTTAAAGAAGCTAACATTATACAGTAACTAAAAATCTTACCTTAATTGCAAAATCTCTCTCCAAAAATTCATATGTATGCCTCCAAGACCGAACTCACTTCATCAAGCTCTTCTTATCCTTCTTAAGCTTAAAACCATCCAAATCATCTTCTTAACAGTAATATTTTACTCGCTTGGCATGCCATAGTAGAAAAAATATATGAGTGAGACTAAAAACATCCAAAACAAAACATGTTTCTTGAAAATACATATAAGCAAAGCATAAGAAGAGAAATAAATTACCTAAATGCTTTCCATAGTGGGCTTGTTTCAGCGGCTAAGATGCTTCTGAACATCAAGCTTCTACCTGAAAGTACTTAATCTAGCAGCATATGACAGAGAAATATGACCCCATAAGTAAAAATTTACAGCCAAACGTAAAGGGGGGGAGAGAAAGATAAGTAAAATGCAAGTTGTAAAGCACAATGATTACCTTGTTGATGATGACATATATAGGGCAGGGCGGAGAGCAAAATGACATAGAGACAAAAAAAAAGAGCACCACGACCACCATGGAAAAAACACAACGCAAGGAGGGCTTTCGATGCACAGTGGAGAGGAAAAAGCTGAGTTTGGTTAACCTTTAGGGTTCGAATGAAAATGAAAAGAAAAATGACAAAAATGTAGAAAGACCCAAATTTGATGGTACCTACTTTCTAGTACACGACAATAGAGACAAACAAAGAGAGAGACAGAGAGCATGAATGAGAGCACTAGGATCACAACGGAGAGAGAGCAAGTTGCAAAAGCAACGACGACTGAGTTTGGTGGAAGCTTTCGGATGAAAATGAAAATAAGAAGAGTGGGGGAAAATTGTACTAAGAGAAAACCTAATGGAAATGGAAAACCTGTGTTTCAGATTAAAAGGTAAAAGACCTATCACTTGCCTAGTGTAGATACCGTATTTTATCCGGCCCAATACTTTGAAATTGCGCAATTCTTTTGAGTCCATTTACTAGTCTAAGACTATGTATATGATTTGAAAAATAGCTCATAGACTAGAATTGAGAAAAGAATTGTCCAAGGACTAAAAAATAAAAAGAGCAAAATGACTAAAAAAAGTGAAACCCTAAGTTTTTCTATAAATAGAGGGGAGGTCTGCACTTGAAAAGGGGATTGAAAAAAGAGAGGTGATTTTAAAGAGAGAAAGAAAGGTCTTGAGAAAAAAGGAGAGACTTTTTAAAAGAGAGAGAAAGAGAGTCCTCATTTTTATTCATCTTTCATTTTCTCCTATTTTTTTATTAAGGTAGTTTAAATTTCTTGCACTTTAGGTTACAATATATCTTGTTCATTATTCTTCATCATCTCTCTTCTTCATACTCATGTAGTTGATAGTTTTTGTTTCCTTTTCCATACATAAGTTGTTTGTTCATTCTTTATCATTTCTCATACTCTTAATCTTAAGTTTTATTTTCATGCATTGTTGATTTCTCTACAAGTTTGATAATGAGATTTCTTTATCATCAACTCGATCAATGAGGATGATGATAAAACATTCGATGTGTGTAAAATTAAGTCAATGCGAATCAACCTTTTAATAGGTCAAAAGTGTACATTTGATGAAATATCTCATATGATAATTTCTCATACATAAAAATGCATAAAATAGAGAGTAAAACCTCTATACATGATTATGCAAATATTTAAGTTTTGAATTTTTTATGTTCTTACAAGTCTTCTCCTTTTTTTAAAAAAAAATTTCTTCATTTTTGTGACACTTGTTTGAACTAGTTACCATCCATGATCATTCCTAGCAATGAAGGAAGAAAGAAAAAATGGTAATTAGTGAACTAAGCAGTCCAAAATAAAAAAGGGTATACTTATATCCCCAAACAAAAAAATATTCTATTTTGAAAGTTTTATTGATTTTTATTTAGTGGCATTTGTTTGAACTAGTTACCATCAATGCTCATTCCTTTTCTATTTGATTAGCAATGAGGGAAGAAAAGAAAAATGATAATTAGTAGACTATGTAGTCAAAAATAGTATGATCATGGCAATTATGTATGAAATTAAGCATTTTTTTAAAGATTAATTTATTACACATAAAAAATTTATTATTAATTTATTTATGAAATAATTATATATATATATATTAAAAAAATGAAACTGAAAAAATAGAGGGTGATTTCATCAAATGGGACTTTCAAAATTGAATTTCCTTAACATTGTTTTAAAATATAATATGGATAGCATTTGATAAATTTGGTTCAAGAGTCATTTGCGTATAGGGAAAGTATTAGCACACCCTAATTGGTGGCGACTTTGAATTTTCTTTCTCCACAAATGATTTTCTCAATTACCGGTTCATGTCGCAGGCACGTTGTAAAAGCTTGGCGACTCCATTGGGGATGGAATTGGTTTAACCATTTTTATATCGATAGAGATTCAAGCCAAAATTTTATCATACGCTATCATTTTTGTGTGGTTCTTTATTTGTTTATTTGATTTATTATTTTTCTTATTCATGCTTGTAAATGTATATAGTTCATTTTTTTACGAAGCATATTTCTTTACATAATTTCTAATTTCACACACATACACTAGACCTGTACTCGGGATTTCCCTTTAGGATTAGCGAGAATAAGTAGTGGAATGCCTTCGTGGAACTGCGTTTCCCATGTAGGCTCATGCAAATTCTCACTCAGGTCAACCCATTAGAATAATGTTTTGGGGGCTTTGTTACTCCGTCGGATAATAGTGAGGACAACCTAAAAGCTTATTAAGAGATTTGAGAGCCCAACTGCTAATGTATTTTGTTCTTAGAGCCCATATAATAACCAATGTTGGATAGAAATAGACTTAAATATGGTATCATGATTAATTTTGTTCATGTATATATGTCCTACACTCTTTAAACATTTCTTTTCTTCCCCGGTGTTTCACTTCTGAATTTATTTTTATTTTTTTGCATACATGCATCATGATGCGTAATCGAGATTGAAAAAAAAGTATTCAATTCATTCATATTTTAGAGACTAGGACTCCCACTCCGAGTATGATAGAAGATTAAGTTACAGTAGCCCAATGGTCAAAGGAAACGCATAAATGAAAAGGAGATTGTTTGAAAAAGGAGGATGTTGTTCTTCTACCATCAATCACTAAGATAGAGTTCCCACACACTGAATTGGAGATGTTGAAGAAGATATGGGAGGATTTCTCACCGGAGCAGAAAAATTTGTTTGTTGGCAAATATGGTCACATCGCTTATCTTCTGTATATTGCAGTGAACGCTCCCGTTCTTGAAGCTTTAATTTATTTTTGGGACCCTCTGTATAGACGTTTCACCTTCGAAACAATTTATTTTACTCCTACAATTGAAGAGTATCAAGCCTTACTGAATGTCTCACTAGAAAACACAGATAATGTTTATAATTACGACAAAAATCTCACATTGAAGAGAGCTTTATCCAAGCTCTTGGGTACTATCCATGTATCTAAGATTGATGAAAGGTTGAAAGTTAAATGGGGAATGATTGTGTGCTGCTGGATTACCTCCTAGATCTCACCCAAAATGTCTTGAAGGAAGATAATAATATGGCTATGTATGCTCTGCGTATTTATGGCACCATGTTGTTTCCAAAGATTCAAGGTTATATGGATGATAAAGTGATAAAAATGTTCCTGCAAGTTGAACATGGTGTTAACCCTGTTATCTTAATTCTCGCTGAGACTTTTTTCCCCTCAAATCACATCTGAGTGTTTGGAAAAGGGAAGTTCATGGGCTCTCCATGTCTTTTCTGTATTTGGATTCTTAGCCATCTAAGATGTCCACCAGATTTCAAATGTCCTCAAGTTAAAATTTTAAGTCGATGGATGAAGATGAGAATCTTCATTGCAGAATTTAGAATGGCCAAATGGAATCTGCAGTTTTCCACAAAAAGAGGGTGGCTCTCACACCTATGAAAGTTGAAAGATGAGGATGTTATCTGGAAAGCCCACTGGATGCCGTTGACATCGATGATCTACATATGTGGCAACTTTCAATGGGTCCCATTTACAGGACCATGGGGCTCCGTCAATTATACATGAGACATTTTGTCCCTGCCACGCACGCACTGAAGGACATTGAGATTAATTATGATTCTCATGATATTGAATAAAAATTGTAGCAGCTAATCAGAGCTTGGAAAATAACGAGAAGGGTGCGAAATGAGAAGAACCACATGAATTGCATAAAAGAGTATGAAGCGTGGCTTGAGAGTAGACGCAAAGTAATTATTGCCTTACCAATTGAGGATTTACAATCGTACCAGTTATTAAAAGCTCATCAGAAGATTGTTAAAAAAGAGGAGTGTGATGAGTTATATGAGGAGGTCAAAAGAATTTAGGTCTCTTGAAAGAAAATATGCGTCTAACAGTTGAGGCAATTTTGTCTGACAAACACAGGATTGAAGCGAAAAAATAACTCAGAGATTTGAGAAACAAGGTTGAGGATCAAGAATATCTGAAGTCGAAAAACTCAGAGTTAGGAGCTGACACTCTTCAACTGAATAATAAAATTAGAAACATGGAAGAAGACAATGAGAATTTATGATGGGTAATCTACGAACAGGAGGATCGAATCATGAAGCTAGAAAGAAAAAATAAGCTTGTACAAATGGTTTTAGAAGAGGTGAAGGGGATTGTCGATAAGACGAATGTATACATCGTTGAGTTATAAGAACAATACGACTCAGTATGACGAATCAGTGATAATTTACAAATTGATTTAGAGAATAAAAAAGTTAGAAAGACTGAGTCACCAAATGATAGTGAAGAACTATTGAAATTCATTGCAAGCCTTGAGCATCAAGATAGAGCGTATCAGAACGTGACAGAGGAATTGGCAAGAAATAATTATACTAATGTCGACGCACTGAGATATGAATACCAATTGGTGCAACAAGAGCACGAATTGATTCGACAAAGATCGGGGCAAGCTGTGGAATGGCTTAAAGGCGTGGCTGTGAGAGCGAGCAATTTGGCGGAACAAGCATCATTTTTCAAAAAAAGTGTTTTGTCCATGTGTCCTAATGGGGAGAACTTGTCTACGTTTTTGGAAGAAATCAATAGAGATTTGAGTCATTTTGTATAAACTCATATTGCAGAATGGTGTAGTTGACTTCTACATACTCAAATGTAGTGGATGGCTGTACTAATTGAATGAAATTGAGTATTTTTGGACTCTCACTTTGCGCAGTATCATTTCTCATGCATAAATTTACTTTCATTATTATTATTAGTATTATTATTTCTTCTTCTTCATTAGCAAAATCTACCATCTCATTGTTTTATTTTTATTTATTTTAAGAAAACTTTTCCAAGATAACCCATCAAATCCGACATCTATCGAATGTGAGCTCAAGTTAGGGTCATGGACGGGCAAGAAATAAAGCAATCACGAGAGAAAATGAAAGAAGAAATTAGAGAGCTAAAAGTGCAAATGGGCAGAGTCCTGGAACTCCTCGCCATTAGTGAGGGAAAAACCTGTCTTAAAAATCCGCAAGCTGCTCAACCATCACAAAATCAACTGCCAAACGATACTCCACCTTACCCTTCTGGGTTCACTCCAACCTATCAACGACATCAGACTAACTGCTTTCAGCATGTTTTACCACCAGTAAATATCCAGCACTATCCATTTTCAAATGTCCAAGAAATGATGCAGACAAGGAAAATTAGGTACAACCCATCCATAATGGCACCTGGCCATAACCAAGTTTTCACTCCACAAGGAGAACTCGCTAATGAGCCAATAATCATACCCAATGTCGATGACGCAAAGATGCAGAGGCCTGTTACCAAACCAAGCGAAGACTCACTATTGAAAGATAAGCTGTACTTGCTAGAGGAGAGACTACGTGCCATTGAAGAGTCAAATGTGTATGGAACCATTGACGTCATCCAATTATGTTTGGTCCCAGATGTAACCATCCTACACAAATTGAAACTACCTGAGTTTGAAAAATATGATGGCAGTACATGCCTGAGAAGTCACCTTATCATGTACTGTAAAAAAGATGGCCGCTTGGGCAAATGATGATAAGTTGTTTATTCATTTCTTTCAAAATAGCTGGATAACCAACATACTCAACGGTCGAAAGATTTAGCTGATGCTTTCTTAAGACAATACAAGTACAACATAGATATAGCTCCTGATCGTCTGGATCTACAAAGGATGGAGAAAAAGCCTACTGAAGGCTTTAAATAATATGCACAAAGGTGGAGAGAATTAGCTGCTTAGGTACAACCCGCCTTGTCAGAAAAGGAGACGGTTGTAATGTTTATGAACACCTTAGGATCTCCATTCTATGATAGGATGATTGGGAAGAAGGAGATGTACAAATGATAATTTTTAGGTACCCATCATAAGCTGTGAATCCCGGGCTGGGATTTTCAAAGTATAGGGAATGACCCGAATCTATGAATCATATGTGGCAAATACCTCACAAATTTTGTATAATTATCATTCTCGAAAATCAATATTTTAAAATAACCCGAGACCTAATTTCAGACTACCGACTCACCAGTAAAATCTTGGTCAGGGTGATTAGATTCTAAGAGGAAATAGAAATAATCAACATTTTTTCCAATATGATCCAATCCCCATGTCATATACAGAACATTTACCACAATTGATACGGAATAATAAATTGGTGCCAATCCCCTATCAACCATTACAACCACCATACCCAATGTGGTATGACCCGACTGCTCATTGTGACTATCATGTTGGGGCAGTGGGACATTCGACTGAGAATTGCACGACATTAAAAGGTAAAAGTACAATAATTGATCAAAGCTGGATCGTTGAATTTCATAAAGGTTAATGAGAACCCATATATCAATTCAAATGCTCTACTAAATCATGGGAATCCTGCTGTAAACGCAATTGACGAATCTTTTTCATATGAAAATAAGGATGTGGTAGATGTAAGCACGTCAATGTAAATACTTTTCCATCTTCTTTATAAAGCAGGGTACATCTACCCAACATGCTCAAAGGATGAAGGCGTTTTAAGGAAGCATATGCATGACTTTGATTGTTTGTTTCATAAGAATGTGACGGGGCATATAATTGAAGAATGTGTTCATTTTAAAATGGAAGTACAAAAGTTGTTGGATGTAAAGATACTTACAATAAGTCATAAAGGAGAAAGGGAATACAAGAAAGATGAATCTTTAGTCCTCATGATAACTAAAGAATCGTCTGAAGTTAATGTTGAAGTGTGGTCCTATATCCCAAAACCTCTCACAATACATTATAAGGAAAAGTCAACTCACAACACTGCATCTTATGCTCCGACACCCATCACCATCCAAATACCGAGTGCAAAGATTCAAGAGCAGTATCATGGAGGTACGAATATGAGGTTATTGTAAGCGGTAATGACAAAACTCAAGCGCTAAATTTGTGAGACCTCGATCTTAACTAATATTATGGGAGTAGGTGGGATGACGATGAATGGAAGATGCTACACTCTAGAAGTTTTGAAAATGGATAAAAGCAATGAGTTTAAAAGGCAAAGGAAAGGGAAAGCCAAATAAGGCGACAATGGTCATGATTTCCAAGGAGAAATGCATGGCGGCCAAATGAGAGACCCATATATAATGAGAGGTACAAAGAAAGAAAGAGCAGTATCTAAAGAAGAAGTATGTGAATTTTTGAAGCTCATCAAGCAAAACGAGTATAAGGTGACACAAAAACTTAATTGCTTACCTGCTCGCTGATCTTTACTGTCACTTTTTCTTTATTCTGAACTACATCGCCAAGCATTATTGAAGGTTTTGAATCATGCATATGTCTGTCATGACATTACGGTGGAGAAGTTGAGTGGAATTGTGGAAAATATTACCGCACCAAATTTTATAACTTGCACAGATGCTGAAATCCCTACCGATGGTACTGGACACACCAGAGCTCTACATACATTCGTGAAATATAGGGATTATGTTGTTGCAAAAGTATTGATTGATAACAACTCATTTTTAAATGTAATGCCAAGATCCACACTAGCAAAGCTCCTTGAAGACGCGACACATATGCGGCCGAACATGATGATAGTAAAAGCATTCGACTGTACACAAAAAGAAGTAGCAGAGACATAGAGATACAAATTTGAATCGGGCAATGCCTATTCAATAGTGTTTTTCAAGTGATGGACATAAACACAGCATACAGTTTTTCTTTAGGTCGACCATGGATTCACTCTACTGGGGCAGTACCGTCTTCTTTACAACAAAAGATAAAATTTATAATGGATCATGAACTCATTTGTATATATGGAGAAGTAGATCTACTGATACCTAAGCTGACCACCATGCCATATGTTGAGGTGGTAGAAAAAGAATTGGAGGTTTGCTAGACTCGAAAATCAGGAACACCACATTTGTTGCTAGTGAGAAACTCACTCCAGCGCCAAGCCTATCAAAAGCATCTCAGATGATGGCAAAATTGACGATAAAATGGGGATACAAGTCAAGCAAAGGACTCGGGAGTGAGCCTCAAGGCATAAATAAGTTAATCGATTGGGACAAGAATGAGAAAAGATTTGGGCTTGGATATAGACCGACCAAGGCTGATAGAGAAAGTGGAAGCTCAAAAGAAAAAAAAAAAGAGGATTGCTAGACTCGAAAATCAGGAATTCGACATGAAAATAACAATCATACCTCATATTTCTGACTCCTTCAGAAGTGGAGGAATTTCATTTGAAGAACTAGTTACAGTAGAGCAGTATGACCTTGAAAATGATATCTCCCAGCTTTCAATATCCGCAATCTTAGGAAAATCATCTAGTGCAAGTATGGAGGACTTGGTTTCTCGATTCGATTCAGATCATGAGCTTAACAATGTGCTAATGCCAAAATTCTAATAATTCTTCCCAATGTCTTAGGACTTTTGTTGTTATTGGCCTACATTTCCGTCTATTTCATGTCATCTCTTTGAATGAAAATCTAAAAACTTGTTTCGTTTCCTTCTGTTAATGATAAATACAATTCCAGTTCTTTTCTTTCTTCCTTTTATGTCTACTTTTTTCCATTTCTGAAATGATGTTCATACTCATGCATTGTTTTTTTCTTTTCTCTCCTTCCTTTCATCCAATAATCTGATGCATGTTTGCGAACGGTGATTTTGAAAACAAGAGCATAAGCAATAACTTTGACAATCCAATTCTTAGTGTAGGGTCAGATGAAAAGGACGAGGATAATTTTGAACTAACTCTAGAAATGTTAAGAATGGTAGAAGAGGATGATGAAATAACTCAACCTTATCAAGAGTTAACGGAGGTGATAAATCTGAGATTCGATGGAGAGACAAAAGAAGTCCAAATCAGCACTTCTGTGACAAACGAAAGTTACCGACAATTAATTGACTTACTCAAGGAGTATATTGATATCTTTGCATGGTCTTACCAATATATGTCGGGTCTAGACACTGATATTGTGGTTCATCATTTTCCGCTTATGTCCGAAAGTAAACCAGTGCGGCAAAAGTTATGGAAAATGAAACCAGACATGCTGGTATAGATCAAAGAAGAAATTATAAAGCAAGTAGATGCAGGTTTTCTAAAAGTAGCAAAATACCCTGAATGGGTTGCTAACATAGTCCTAGTGCCAAAGAAAAATGGGAAAGTAAGGATGTGCGTCGATTATAGAGACTTAAATCGGGCAAGCCCCAAGGATAATATTTCATTACCCCATATCGATGTTTTAGTAAATAACACTGCAAAAGATTCAACATTCTCTTTCATAGATGGTTTTTCGGGGTTTAACCAAATCAAAATTGCTCTTGAAGACCGTGAAAATACCACTTTTATAACTTTGTGGGGTATATTTTATTATAAGGTTATGCCATTTGCTCTAAAGAATGCAGGGACAACTTACCAATGGGAAATGGTAATACTGTTTCATGATATGGTGCATAAAGAAATCGAAGTGTACGTTGATGATATGATCGTCAAATCTCGTCAAGGGATAGATCACACTGTCACTCTGTGGAAACTATTTGAACGGTTGAGAAAGTTTCAGTTAAAAGCTTAACCTGACGAAGTGTACATTCACAGCATCTTCAGGGAAACTACTTGGTTTTGTCGTGAGCAAGGAAGGAATAAAAGTTGACCCTGACAAGGTTCAAGCCATCATTGATATGTCATCACCTCAAACTCAAAAGGAAGTTAGTTGTTTCTTGGGGAGATTAAATTACATAGCTCAGTTCATCTCACAGCTAACTGCAACTTGTGAACCTATCTTTAAACTTCTCCGCAAAAGTGATACAAAAGGATGGAATGATGATTACCAAAGTACTTTGGAGAAGATCAAGCAATACTTGCAAAATCCGTCTATACTTGTTCCTCCAACTCTAGGGCGTCCACTCATTTTGGATCTTACAGTAACAGAAAAAACCATGGGTTATGTACTTGGTTAACACGACGCCTCTGGAAGGAAGGAACAAGCAATATACTATTTAAGCAAAAAGTTCACAAACTATGAGGCTAATTATTCGATGTTGGAGAAAACGTGTTGTGCTTTATCCTGGGTTGTTCATCGGCTTAGACTGTACATGTTATACCACACCACTTGATTAATTTCAAAGATGGATCCAATCAAGTACATCTTTGAAAAGCAATAACTTTCTGGGTGAATTGCTAAATGGAAAATGTTTCTCACAAAATATGATATTGTCTATGTCACGAGAAAGTCAATAAAATGAGGTGTATTTGCTGATTATCTGGCAGATCAACCAGTGCAAGATTATGAGCCTATGAAGTTTGATTTTTCTAATGAGAACGTATCAGTCATACTAAAAAGTGAAGGAGAATCTATGGATCCATAATTGTGGACAATGTCATTTGATGGAGAATCTAATGATGTAGGACATGGAATTAGGGCAATCATCATATCTCCTGAGGGAAAGTTTTTCCCATTCACGACAAAACTATGTTTTAACTGTACAAATAATGTGGCAGAATATGAGGCATGTTCCATGAGAATTCAAGCTTCTTTTGATATGAAGATAAGGAAGCTTCGAGTGCGTAGATTCGTTATTGGCGATACGGCAACTAAGCGGGGAATAGGAAGATAGAGACTCCGAGCTAGTACCTTACAAAAAACATGTAACTAAGTTAATCCGAACTTTTAAAGTGATCTCATTTGACCATATACTCAGAGAGAATAATCAAATCGCAGATGCACTAGCAACTCTAGCTTCCATGTTTGCCGCAAACTTTAAGGAAGGAGTGCAACCCATAAAAATTTAGAAGCGAGATTTTCATGCTCACTGTATGAGCATTGAAGAAGAGTCAGACACAAGACCATGGTAGTATGACATCAAGAAGTATATAAAGAATGGGGAATATCCATCCAAAGCTTCCGAGAATGATAAACGTACTATTAGAATATTGTTCATGGGTTTCTTCTTAAATGGTGAAATACTGCACACAAAAAAACCATGATATGTTGCTTTTGAGATGTGTCGATGCAAGGGTAGCGAATCAAATCATAGAGAAAGTTCACGAAGGAATTTGTGGTGTTCATGCTAATGGACATATGATGGCCAAACAAATCTTGAGAGCATGATATTATTGGTTAACTCTAGAATCTGACTACATCAAGTACGCTAAGAAATGTCATAAAGGTCAAATTTATGCGGATAAAGTTCACGTACATGCATCCCCTTTACATGTCATGGCTACACCTTGGTTGTTCTCTATGTGGGCTATGGACGTCATTGGTCTCATCACACCAAAAGCCTCAAATAGGCATCATTTTATTTTAGTCTCTATAGATTATTTTACCAAATGGGTAGAGGCAAGTTATTTTTCAAGTGTAACCAGAAGGGAGGTTATTATGTTCATTAAAAAGGAAATAATTTGTCTATATGGTCTACCTGAAAGGACCATCACAGATAATGCGATAAATTTAAATAACAAGATGATGGAAGAATTATGTGAGCATTTCAAAATTAAGCATCATAATTCATCTCCTTATCATCCGAAGATGAATGGAGCAGTGGAAACATCCAATAAGAACATAAAAAAGATCATAGAGAAGATGATAGAGGTTTATAAGGATTGGCATGAGATGCTCCTGTTTGCACTAAATGGGTACTGTACATCAGTTCGAATATCAACTAGGACAACGCCATTCTCTTTCGTATATGGCATGGAAGCGGTCCTTCCAATTGAGGTGAAAATTCTCTCCCTTAGAGTCTTAATGGAGGTGAAATTAGAAGAAGCATAGTTGATACAAACATGATATGAGCAATTGAATTTCATCGAGGAAAAAAGATTGACTGCATTATGTAGAAGGCAATTATATCAAAGGAAAATGATGCAAGCGTATGACAAAAAGTTACATCCCCGATGTTTCCAAGAAGGAGATTTTGTGTTGAAAAAGATACTTTCATATCAAAAAGATTATAATGGGAAATTGACCTTAAATTATGAAGGACCTTTCGTAGTCAAGAAGGCGTTCTCGGGAGGAGCTCTCATTCTAACAAACATGGATGGAGATGATTTACCGCACGCAGTTAATTCAAATGCAGTCAAGAAGTACTTCGTTTGACTGCTCTAAGTATGGGAAAAACAAAGTTGGGCAAAAAAATGATTTAAAAAAAGTCATCTCGAATACTGGAGAAATTCTTATTCCATAATTTTTTCAAATCCTTGTTAGTAAACATTGTTCATCATCAATGAAGAGCCTTTTTTCAGTTGAGAAATACATTTACTTCATCTTCTCGTTATTTCTATTATTCTCATTCCTCTTAATTCTAAGATATCATTAATTACTCTTGAAATAACTTAGAATAATAAACTTGGTTAGGTGAAAGCCAATTGAAAAAAAGAAGAAGAAGACAAGAATAAGAACTAAGAAAGGTGGTCTGAGTGCGAGGTGAAATCTGAAAAGTCACCATGAGAGAAGTCAATATGCACATGGTAAAAGGTAAAGCGCGATTAGAGGATTACACAATTAGTAGCACAAAAAAGAAGCAGAATGTGAAGAAATTATTCACCACTGACATTGAGCCGAATATTGGGGCATAAACCAATAAATAAGGATGTATCATTTTCTTGAAAGTATGCTCGATACTTCATTGCGAGTCCCATGATCCTAATTTGAGCGATTGTTTTAAAGGGTGGTGGATATTGTCAAAAATCATGAAATATTTTTTTTATAAATGTTCACAATCATGTATAGCATGCATGCATTAAAAATCACTACTTTGCGTTTATATTCAAGAATTACAATGCATAGACATGTATCATATTGATCTGTTTTGATGCAATTCAAGTGCATGAATCATTTCTGGATATTTTTTTCGAAATCCACACATGACTTTTCAACATTTAGTGCATGCATTAGTCTAGCTCTAGCTACTATATGAATCTTGTACAAATGAGATTAAACGCTTCATTTTCTCTGGTTAAATTGAACCCGAATTAAGTCGAGGTCGAAACCTGTGTCTATCTAGGTCCGTTTCTCTTCAAATATATCTAGTTAAATCGAACCCAAATTGATTCGAGTTTGAAGCCTGTGACTAAGCAGGTCTGTTTTCTTTTGATTATCTCCGGTTAAATCAAACCCGAATTAAGTTGAGGTCAAAGTCTGTGTCCAACCAGGTCCATTTTCCTTTCAAAAGTTTTGGTTAATTCAAACCCGCATTGAGTCAAGGTCGAAGCCTGCGTCTATCCAGGTTCGTTTTCTTTCAATTATCTTGGTTAAATCAAACCCAAATCGAGTTGAGGTCGAAGCATGTGTCTATCCAGATCCATTTCTTTTCAAATACCTTTGGTTCTATCGAACCTGAATCAAGTCGAGGTCGAAGCCTATGTCTATCCATGTCCATTTCACATTTCTGTCATTTCATAGAGCCCGAATTAGTCGAGGTTTCTATTTCCCTTATCAATATAATCTTTTCTAATACCAGTCAAAATATTTATCTACTCTTTTGTACACCTTCTATAGAAGCGTGAACAGAAGGGGGGCTGCTATAGATACCGTATTTTATCTGGCCCAATACTTTGAAAATACATAATTTTTTGAGTCCATATACTAGTCTAAAACTATGTATATGATTTGAAAAATATCTCATAGACTAGAAACGAGAAAAGAATTATCCAAGGACTAAAAAATAAAAAGAGCAAAATGACTAAAAATAAAAATTGAAGCCCTAAGTTTTCCTATAAATAAAGGGGAGGTCTTTACTTGAAAAGGAGATTGGAAAAAGAGAGGTGATTTTAGAGTGAAAGAGAGGTATTGAGAGAGAAAGAGAAGTCTTGAGAAAATAATAGACTTTTTAAAAGAGAGAGAAATGGAGTCTTCATTTCTATTCATCTTTCATATTCTCATATTCTTTTTCTTAAGGTAATTTAAATTTCTTGCACTTTAGCTTACAATATATCTTGTTCATTATTCTTCATCATCTATCTTCTTGATACTCATGTAGTTGATATTTTTTGTTTACTTTTCCACACATAAGTTGTTTGTTCCTTCTTTATTATTTCTCCAACTCTTAATCTTAAGTTTTATTTTCATACATTGTTGATTTTTTTACAAGTTTGATGATGAGATGTCTTTGTCATCAACTCGATCAACGAGGATGAGGATAAAGCTTTTGAGGCGTATAAAATTAATTTAATGTGAATCAACCTTATAATGGGTTGAAAGTGTATATTTGATTAAAAGATATTCTATGATAATTTCTCATACATAAAAAATGCATAAAATAGAGAATAAAACCTTTATGCAAGATTATGTAAATATTTAAACTTTGAATTTTTTTATGTTCTTACAATAAGTCTTTCTTTTTTTAAATTTGGTTCATTATTTTTGTGACATTAGTTTGAACTAGTTATTATTCATGATCATTCCTAGCAACGAAAGAAGAAAGGAAAACTGATAATTAGTGAACTAGGTAGTCCAAAATAAAAATTATATATTTATATCCCAAACAAAATATATTTTATTTTGAAAGTTTTATTGATTTTTCTTTAGTGGCACTTGTTTGAACTAGTTACCATTCATGATCATTTCTTTACTATTTGATTAGCAATGATGGAAGAAATGAAAAATGATAATTAATAGATTATGTAGTAAAAATAGTATGCATGACCAATTATATATGAANTCTTTTTATTTTTTTATTGTTATTTATTTTTCTATTTTTTATTAGTAGATATTTATGGTTTGTTTTAATTTATTTTATATATATATATCATTTGACTTGTTTCACATATTGTTTCCTTACTTTTACCCTAAATTTTCTTTTTAATTTTTTCATGCATTTTTATCATCTCTAACATTTATTTTCATTATTCTTTCTTTTTCTTTATAGTTGTTATCTCTTATTATTTATGTATGTATTATTGTCATATCGTCACGATTGTATGTGATTATTGTTTCATTCTTTTATCATCAGAATTAACGTTCATAAACTAAAACCATAACAATTAGATTTAAATTTTGTTCATTTCATTATTTAGTTTTTACTAAAAAAAATTCGATGACAGACTTTAGAATTTTTTGGATATCCAATTTCTCGTACTACTGAGGTGATGAGTTATTTTTAGGATACCGAAAGTAGCTCAATAGTGTTTTGATTTATAAAAATATATAAAAAATAAAAAATAATTTTTTAATAGTCTTTGTACCACATATTAAAAGTCATTTATTTGTTCATTTTTATAATGTAAAATGTACCAAATGGGATATTTAAAATTAAATTTCTTTAACATTGTTTTAAAATATAATTTGGATAACATTTGATTAAATATGGTAACCATTTTTCATAATGGGTGTTGTGGGATACTAATACATTCTCCACACGTAAATGACTCTCAAAGCAATTTTAAATTTTCACAGACCAAAATATTTGATTTTAAAATTGATTAACCAATCACGCCCTAAGATGATTGGTGACGACTCTGATTAATCGTCGCTCCGCATTACAGACACATTACTACGCCTAGATTAATCTCAACAGATCCAACGGTGATTAGTTTCCCCAACATCAATACCGAAAAAAAATTCTCAGCATGTAAGAACGATCCCTATATCAAATACTGTACATAGATACCGAGGGCCCACACTAGACAAGGTGCGAGCATATCTCTTAAAAATAATTTTAGACTTGCTTTCATTTTTTCGTGAAATTTCTGAATTACCTTTTATAAATATTATGCTTAAACATTAATAATTTTAAATTGAATAATTAGTAATACTTTTAACCTTTTAGATAATATCGTCTAAACTATTTTTGGAAACCATTTATCTTATACGTACCCAATAATTAAATAATTTAGATTATTTATATATCACCTTGAATAGTTATTCAATAACACTTTATATAATTTTTGCTTTTAATTATGTCTTATTTCATCATTTATTAAACTGTATAAATTATTTTTCCTTTAATCAATCATATTAAATTCATTACGATAGATGACTTAAAATTTATGAAATGAAAATAATACGCATGAAAAAAATAAAAAGTAAATCAAATGTAATTTAATTAGTTAATAATATTATTAAAAGACTAGATTTTGCGTTGTTAATTGGAAAGAAAAACTTGATGAAAAATCTGATAATATTTTGCACTCCAAGATGGGTTGTAGTTTTAGTAGAGGAAAATTAATTAGAAAGAAATTCTCCTTTGCTTTGTTGGAAATTAAGTACCATTCTGCTTTTGTATTCTTCATTTGGTGGCTGAAGAATTGGATTAGAGAACGAATATGGAATGTGAGATGACAGAATTTGATTTTGGCTAATTTCTCTCTGATATCGAAGGAACAAAAATGGAATATGGAATGTGAAACGACACATGGCCTCTTATATATTTATTTAATTACAATTATTTTTTTATTGGTATTTATACATATAACTATATCTTTAGGTGAATCAACTCCACTGTACAGTTTGTTAATTTCAGTATATGTCCATATTTGTTGTAATTTATGTTCGATGATTGGATTCATGCTGATCATATTTCATGTGATAGTTCTGTAAGCACCCACTGATAGAGAATGAAAGTGACTTGTTGTTATTAGTTTTGGGAAGACTGCCATTATAAATTGTTGACATGGTACTCCACTCCACATTATATCTTTTATGTTTTCTCTTTAAAGGATTTTTGCCATAATTTCCTGAAGATAGTGTAATTTTCTTATGAAGCTTGTCAATTTTTCTTTTGCGTTGAAAGATATGAAGCTTGAAATTACTATATTTCCATGTCATTACTCTAGCACGGCCTTAATGTGTATAATGGCGTTAGTCCATTGCTTTGCCTATGCTCTCTTATTCGGTACATATTTGAAATTTTTTTAAAATCATTTAATATACCGTTTCAAATGCTCTCCTATATGTTTGTGTTAATGTTTGTGATTAGAGAATTGTGGCTTCAGAGATTGGTAGCGACTCTGGTGTGTGCGGGCAAGAGGTCCGTTGCTTGTGTCATGTTTTAGTATGCTAAGCATATAACTTAGTATGTCTTCAATAACTTAGTATACTAACATACTTTAATAGTATAGAATCTATTGCATCTTTAGTTTTAGTATGATAAAAAATATTAATATTTTCATGAGAAGAATATTTCTCCACCTTAATCGGAACCGCGGTAAATTTAGAACAGAACCACCGTCAAAACAACTAAAATAGCGGCGGTTACTCCAGCGGTTAAGAAAACCGTCAGTATAAATTTTGTGACGGTCGATTTCACGACGGTTTAAGTACCGCTGCACAAAATTTTACTGATGGTTTTAACCGCCGGTACATGTCAAAATAACCGCCAGTTAAGATGATTTTTTTCCTGTAGTGTGTAGGATAAATTCTACTTTAACTGCCATGAATATAGTTGTTAATATTATAATATATGCAGAATATTTTTGTAAATAGTAGACAATAATGGTGGATATTAATTATAATACATTTTGTGACGGTCTAAAAACGGTCGCCATAAATTTTTTGATACAAATATTTTCCCGGTTTAGGTAACCATCATAAGAGACTATTTATAGCGACATTTTCTGAACTGTTACTATGGAAGTGTGTTTTATGTTAATCCGCTGTAGTTATAGAGAACCGTCTCTATATTCCTTTACAATTACATAATAGAACCGTCGCTGTAGATTAAAATACCGTCACTACAGACAAAATTTTAATGACATATCTCCGTAGTTTGGAAAACTATTGCAAAAATTACTGCAATGGGGGCTTCGGCGATGGTTGGAAAACCATCGGTCATAGAATGTGATGATTAGAAACCATCGCAAAATGCCAAAATTAACCGTCACAGTATACCTGTTTTCTTGTAGTGATGTACTCCATTATTTCTGTTAAATGTGAATCTTGAGTTTCAATTCTGCTTTAGGGGGCGAAAAGAATATTTTATATTCTTTTTCTATTTTATTTCTTTTTTCTTGTCAAATCTTTCTCTGTAGTATACCTTACTTACATGCACACTCTTTCTAGTTTTAAACTTATATTATGGACAACTCTTCTAGTATTTTTTACCCTACAAATAAGTCCATATAGTTTCCTCCAAAACACCCTTATAGCTTGTACTTTTTTCTTGTAAGAAATACCCTTATATATTGGGTGTAATCGGTTCAGTTAGTTATTTGGGTAAAAATCGAATCAAACTGAAACTCACGGTTCAACCATATGTCGAATTGAACCGAACTGTTCATGAGAAAAGAATCGATCTGAACCGTGAGATTTAGTTATGTTCTCTGGTTTGACATTATCAATTAATTTGTTTTAAAAATTATTTCCTAATAATATTATTGAAAAAAATAATATTAAAATTAAATTTTATTCGGTATAATATGAAAGTATATATAAAAATAAAAAATTAATAGAAATGTATAGTTTTAATTCGGATCGGTTCGGTTTGAAAACTACCAAAATTTCGAAGTGAATCGAAACTTCGGTTATCTAATTCTCCCGAACCGAACCAAATGTGTATAAAGAACCAACCGAACCGATCATTTTCGTTTCGGTTCGGTGCCAAAATTTTCACTCCTACTTATATACAAGGTATAGTATGTAAGTAAATAAAATTAAAAATATAAAAAATAATAATGACTTATCAGTATAAATATTTTAGAAATGGGCAAAAAACGTATTGACTTATTTTTAAATGAGATAAAACAAAAGGGGTGGCCATTTTATTTTGTGTATATATTTATCAGATGTTCTCGTCATTTGATAGATTCTCTCATTTTCAAAGTCAGCAAAATTATCCTTTTAAGAACTCTAGCAAGTAGGACTCTTTGTCATTTATCATGAGAAGAATTTAAAATTCAAATTTCAAGATAAAAGATGGTAGATTCTAGCTCAAGAGATAAGCTAAGGTCTTGATCTTTAACTTTATCCTTCACTGATATTAGATTTTATCCCGCCTTGTGACCATATTGGAATGATCAGAAAATTATGAAAAAATATTTAAATGAAATCTTAATCGCTTATCTTTGCAACCGTATAAGATTTGCAATGTAGAAACATCAGGATCATCATGTAACGCTCGCTTATCTTCGACTGTGCCAATCTACCGAATTTGATGCTTAATTTGAAATTCAAATTTAAAATTGATCTTCAAATTTCAAATTTTAAAATTTGAGACAAAGTTTTAGACCATTTTGAAATCCTTTTCAAGTTGCTTACTTTTGTAACCTGAAAACAAATTAAAAATAAAATAAATATCCGAATGCAACATTTATGAAATAATTACATAAAGCATCATATTTAATCTATTATTTTCACAAATATTATTATTTAAGTAATGAATAAAATGTGTTTTTACGCACTTTTCACAACCCCCAACCAGCTTAATTGCTAGTCCCTTAGCAATCCAAGCGTAGACAAAAAGAACTAACCTTCTAACACTTTGTCTCAGAGAACAATAAGAGATTATAGCCTTAAATTTATACAAACATTAACTCAAATCCATGATCATTCCAAAGCTAATACATCTATATAACAATCATACTCAAGTGTTTATGTGTCATAGCCAATGTTAGCAATAATTTACGCTATGTATGCTTTGAACAAGTAAAAGCATCATAAGCTTCACAAAGAAGATCACTTAACTATTTATTCTCTCAATCTATTTTCAAAGGATATCATTACTTGAGTTAAAGGATTAGTGACACTATATGCTTTCTCTTGGGTAAAATTCTCCACTTAGTTGTCGGCACCACCCAAAATCTGAGGTCTTCAATTAAGGTTGTAATGGGGCTAGGGGGTAGTGGCTAAAAGAAATGCATAAAGGATGCAACAAAGGTTCTAAAGACTCATGGAGTGAGAGACGTCATCAAAATATTCTAGGAACACTTCTCACAACTCGAGGCAATCAACTAAGAACATAAGCAAGAATCATTGCATCGAGCCTATGCTTCATCTCAACCAACCTTATAACGTCCCAGAACATATTTAATCAGTAGAATTTTTCTTTGAATTTCCTTTTTTTAATATTTCTATTTTTCTCAAAGAAAGTTTACAAGAATAACTTTTCACCCATGATTCTTCTTTTTGTTCTCTTCATTTTCAATTCCTTTTTCTTTCTTCTCCCTCTTCTCTCTTTTTTTTACAACCCCAAGTGTTTGCACCTTGTATATAAAATAAGTCTCTTCAATACTATCTTCGCTTCATCTTTAGATTAAAGGTGGGGATCTACACTATGAGTAAGAGGTAAAGAGATGGGGTTAACAAAGAAAAGGCTTAATGAAAGCTCAAAGTGGTTCACCAAGAGAGATGTTCTCGTGATAACATCAATGGGGCACTGACTGATTTGGATATGGTGGTAAATCCTAATGCCTTTATCATTTTTTTGAAGAGGTACTCGATCAACCATTCACTTCAAAAGACCTTCAGAAAAGTTCTTAGCATTTAATCCTCATGCTGCATGACAACTCAAGTAATAGTCAAAGTAAGAACAAGAAAGAATAGGATCATAATATTACACCTCTTAAAAGAAATTCAGTGACTCAAATATGTCTCGCAAGGGTAATAAAAATGATATAAGCATTTTAATCATCCTATCATATGTGCTTCTATACCGAAAAACATGGTTATCGTCATAACGATGATTTGGGCATAATTATCATAAAAACATATTAACCAAGGAATAATATCAAGATCTAAATCCATGCTCATAGTCAATCAAAGTCATAACATTAAAGCTCTGTTCTCATCATGGTTGTTAGAGAGTATCCTAAAACTCATAAAAAAAAATTTAACTCAAACTAACAAAATAAAGCAACTAATGATATTTTTTTTTTTAATAAAATAAACAAATGCAAAGAAATCTGAAATCCTTTCCCCCCAGTTAATTCATACCTTTTATCCTATGTAACATTAATTCATCGCATGAGAAGAATAAATGAAGCAAAGAATTAAAAAGAGAAGAAAAGGAAATGGAAGAGAAAATCGGAGTATTGCGTGCCCTCCATCCTTTAGGTTGCCTCCCAATAGATGCTTGGTTTAGTGTCCTCAGCCTGACTTATAATGACATTTTTACGTCAAGATACTCGGGTTCATGGAGAGGTACATTCTCCACATCTTGCGTTACGAAGGACTCATTGTAAGGCTTGAGTTGATGTCCATTCACTTTGAACTCCTTGTTCATCTTCAAGCTCCTAATGTCCATTGCACCATGAGGAAAAATATTAGTAACAATAAAAGGACCAACCCATCGAGAACGTAACTTACCAGGAAATATATTAAGGCGTGAATGAAATAGAAGAACTTTTTGTCCAATAACAAATCTCTTTCTTGAAATCATTTTGTCAGGAAAGCCTTAGTTTTCTCCTTGTAGATTCGTGAGTTCTCATAAGCATCGTTTCTGATTTCCTCAAGCTCATTCAGTTGGAGCTTCCTTTGTTCACCCGCAGCTTCCATTTCCATGTTACATTGATTCACCGCCCAAAATGCTTTGTGCTCCAATTCAACCGGAAGGTGACATGGCTTACCATACACAAGGCGAAAGGGTGACATCCAAATTGGTGTTTTGAATGTTGTTCTATATGCCCAAAGTGCATCATCAAGGCGCAAGCTCTAATTTTTTCTATTGGGATTCACCGTATTCTATAAAATGGACTTGACCTCTAGGTTTGATACTTCTGCTTGCCCACTAGTTTGTTGGTGGTATGATGTGGGGACCTTATGTATAATATTATATTTCCTTAGCAAAGCTTCGAATGAACGATTATAAAAATGGCTACCTCCATCGCTGATTATGGATCTTGGTGTTCCAAACCTTGCAAAAATGTTAGTCTTCACAAAATCTACAACCACTTTATAATCATTAGCACGAGTGGCTTTTGCTTCCACCCATTTTGACACATAATCAACAGTAAAAAATATGTAAAGATTACCTATGAAGAAGGAAAGGTCACATGAAATCAATGCCCCAAACATCAAAGATTTCAACAATGAGTATAGGTGTTTGTGGCATTTGATTTTGTGCACCTAGGTTACTTGTTCTTTGACAATGATCACACAACTTACAAAAATGTAAGCATCCTTGAACAATGTAGGCCAATAAAATCCACACTCAAATACCTTCAAAGTGGTCCTTTTTGCTCCAAAGTGCCCACAACATGCATAAGAATGATAGAAAGTTAATATAGATGAGAATTTCAGAATTAGATACACATCTTCTTATCATTTGATCGATACAATAATACCACAAATATGGATCGTCCAAAAAATATTGCTTTGATGTCTTCTTTAGTTTATCCTTTTTAGCATGAGTCAAGTCATCATGCATCTTCTTGGTGACCAAGTTGTCATACCTAGGGGTCAAAAATTCTAAAGAGAATAGTTGCTCGTCGGGAAAGTTTTCACATAAAGGAATAGCTTCCTCATTATGAATGAGGCGACTAAGATAATCAGTAACTACATTATCACTTCCCTTCTTATCCTTGATGTCCAAATCAAATTCTAACAAGAGAAGTATCCACCTTATAAGTCTCGGTTTAACATCCTTCTTAGTGAGCAAGTACCTAAGAGCTACATGATCATAAAACACAATTACTTTATAACCAATTAAATAAGAACGTAACTTATCTAAAGCAAAAATAACCACCAATAACTCTTTCTCAGTTTTGGAGTAGTTAAGTTGTGAATTGTTCAAGGTTCTTGATGATAGATACTATGAGAAAGCTTACCAACTCGCTGCCGTAAAATAACCCCCATGGCATAGTCACTTACATCACACAATAACTCAAATGGGAGGTTCCAATTAGGTGGTTAAATAATGGGAGATGTGGTCAAAAGTTCTTTAAGCTTTTCGAATGCCTCATTGCACTCTTCATTAAAGTCAAACATTAGTTCCTTTTGTAACAATCTGCACAAGGGCCTTGCAATCTTTGAAAAATCATTGATGAATCTTCGATAGAAACCTTAATGTCCAAGAAAAGAACGAACCTCCCTCACACTTGTGGGAGGTGGTAAAGAACGTATAAGATCTATTTGAGATTTATCTACTTCTATCCCCTTAAGATATGAAATGGCCTAAAACTATACCTTGTTCTACCATGAAATGACATTTTTCTTAACTAAGTACAAGATTAGTTTCCAAGCAGCATTTAAGAACAAGGGTGAGATTATCTAAGCAATTGTCAAAAGAGTCACCATAAACACTAAAATAATCCATAAAAACTTCTATGATGCTTTCAACATAATATGCAAATTTGCTAATCATACATCGTTGAAAAGTACCAGGAGCATTGCAAAGTCCGAATGGCATGCGTCGATAGGCATACGTTCTAAAGGGGCATGTGAATGTTGTCTTCTCTTGATCCTCCAGTACAATTGCGATATGATTGTAACCTGAATAGCCATAAAGAAAATAATATTGAGTATGACCAGCCAATCTTTCTAACATTCGATCAATGAAAGGTAAAGGAAAATGATCTTTGCGAGTAATAAAGTTAAGTTTTCAATAGTCAATGCAAACTCGCCACCCGGTTTGGACACGGGTTGGTACTAGCTCATTCTCTTCATTCTTAACCACGGTGATACCAAATCCTTTTGGAACTACTTGGATCGGACTCACCCATTTACTTTCTGAAATTGGATAAATCACACCAACATCTAACAACTTCAAGAACTCTTTCCTTACAACCTCCATCATAGGAGGATTCAGTCAGCGTTGAGCTTCCCTAGTTGGTTTTGCTCCATCCTCAAGTAGAATTCGTTGCATGTATATGGATGGACTAATCCCTTTTGTGCCAGCTATTCTCCAACCAATTGCTTATTGGTGATCCATTAAAACACGAACTAACTTATCCTCCTGTAATGTCGTGAGGTTACTTACAATTATTACCGGCATCGTGTCTTCCTTTCCTAAGTAAATATATTTGAGATGATGTGGAAGAGGTTTAATCTCCAAAGTAGGGGCCTGCACAATAGAAGTTAGAAGTTTCTCGTTAGATAAAGGAAATGAAATAAAAGAAGTATTATTCCTATTTGGAGCTTTTGGCAATGATTCTAGAGATGCGACGGTATCCTCAATGTCGTCATAAACTTGCACGTCCCTTATTGGCTTTTTAGGATCTTCTAACTTGAGTCTTTTTCCAATAGTGATTTCTAGTGTATCTTCACTTGTTAACTCAAAAAGTTGTTGTGCTAAATAGTCAAGTATATCAATTGAAAAATATGAATGTGAATCATTTGGGTACCTCATTGTTTCAAAGATATTGAAGTGTATAACCTTGCCATCGAACGCCACGGTTAGAGTTCCATCACAGACATCTATCTTGGTTTAGCCTATTTTCATGAATGGCCTCCCTAAGAGTAATGGTGTTGACATAGGTGAAGAGCCTTCTTCCATTCTTCTTCTTCCATTTCAAGAACATAGAAATCAGTGGGAAAAACTAATTCATCAACATGCACTAAAACATTCTCTAAAATAACTTTTGGATAGATATAAGAACGATCAGTGAGTTGAATAACTACACCAGTTTTCTTAAGTGAACCAAGATTCAAAGAAGCACAAATAGAGTAAGGCATGACATTGATTGATGCTCCTAAATCTAACATGGCCGTATCAAACTTCATATTACCGATTGTGCATGGTATGGTGAAGCTTCATGGATCTTTGCATTTTGGGAGAAGCTTTCTTTACAAAAGAGTGGATACATTCTCCCCCACACTTAGTGTTTCATCATTCTTTAACTTGCGCTTGGTGGTACACAACTCTTTGAGGAACTTTGCATAACGTGGTACTTGATTAATTACATCCAAAAAAGGTATATTCACTTGTACTTTGCGAAAGGTTTCCAAAATCTCTTTTTCATGTTCCTCCTTTTTAACATTTGCAAATCTGCTAGGAAAAGGTGGAGAAAAAATATTAGTAGAAATCAGAATCTTAGAAGTTACTTTGGGTGTCGAAGTACTCTCTATGAAAGTCGTAGCTTCATCTTTCTCAAGGGTCAAATCCCTTTTCTGTTTTTGCTCATATACGAACACTCCTTCTATTTTTGGTGTTTTTGATACTTCATCGAGTTGTTTCTCACATCTTAAAGTCATATAACTAGCATTTTCTCTTGGATTGATCACGATTTAGGATGGAAGTTTTCCCGATCCTTGTGCTTCCATTCTGCCCACGGTAGTAGCTAATTGGCCCACTTGTGTCTCTAAGTTCGTGATAATGGTCTTTGTCTCCTGTTGAAATTGCAAAGAGTTAGAACCAAGGATTTAACTATTTCCTCAAGACAAATGCCTTGGTCTTAAGGTATGGCTTGTGGTCGTAGTTGATATGGTTGTTGAGCCTTGATTGGTTGAAAATTGGTGGACGATTGAAGTTAGCATTTGGGGCAACTTGTCTATTTTATGAATGGTTGAAGTCAGGATGGTCTCTCCATCCAACATTGTAAGTGTTGGAGAAAGGATCATACTTTTGTCTTTGTGGCTACCCTTGAAGTCCTCCTATAGCATTGGCTTGCTCCCAACTATCATCTTGCAAAGATGGACACATATAAGTTGGATGACCAACCATAGAGAACACGCTACATACCTTTGCTTGCTGAGTCACACCCACGACATTTGTTGAACTACGGTGGTGAGGTTAGCTAGTTGTCGCTCAATGTTGGTTGTAATACCAACCTCATTGACCTTACTTGGTGGCAATTCTAATCGGGTGCTAAATTGTTGTGAATTAACTGTCATGTTAGCTATCAATGTCATTGCTTCCATAGGTGTCTTATCCACTAAAGCAACTCCACTTGCTACATCTATCATGCTCCTTTCCATCGGCATGTGTCCTTCATAGAAGTATTGAATTAGAAGTTGCTCGCTGATTTGGTGATGGGGGCACGATGCACAAAGCTTCTTAAACGGCTCCCAATACTCATACAAACTCTCTCCATTTTCTTGTCGAATATCACATATTTCTTTTCTAAGATTTGCAGCCTTGGATGCAGGGGAATACTTTTTGAGATTGAGCTTCTTCATCTAATCTCATGTGATGATGGATCCGGATGGTAGATAATAAAGCCATTCATTTGCGCTATGTGCTAAGGAAAATGGAAAGGCTCTCAACTTAACTTCCTTTTCAGAGATACCGGTTGGTTTCATGCTTGAACACACTACATGAAACTCCTTTAAGTGCTTGTTTGGATCTTCTCCTACAAAACCATGAAAAGTTGGAAGAAGACGGATCATTCCTAATTTGAGCTCAAACACAGCTTAAAGTTGGGGATATTCAATACAAGGGGCTGCTGATCTAGAGTTGGTGTTGCCAACTCCTTGAGTGATTGGTTGTTCATTGCCATCTCTTCGTCTTGTTGCTCTTCTTCTATTTCTTTCTCAGCTTGAATTGGATGGTTTGAAGAGTCACTTGGTGATGAACTAGATGAAAGGAAAGTATGTAATGCTCGATTGACTTCAATAGGTGGAACGGAAATTGGGTGTAAATACGATGGTGAAGGTGGAACAAGCGTGGACTCCTTGTTGGGTCTAAGGATAGATGATGTGTATTCCAAAATCTTTTTGAGTCGCTGATCTTCTTCTTCTTCACTATACTTGGACATTCATGCAAAAATACTAAAAAAATTAAAAGTTAAAACTAATTAGGATGAATAAATAAGAAAATAAACAAAGTAAAAGAAAATAACAAAATAATTAGGCAAAACAATCCCCAACGTCAAGGCGCCAAAATTTGGCACGCACAAAAGCATACCAACTTAAATCCTTGCAATAAATATGATCATTATTGAGTATGATCGCAAGCAAGGGTCATTCCCGTAGGAGATTGTTTCTAATTACGTGTTATTGACACAAGAAAAACACTAGACACTATACTAACAAGAAATTAAAATGTCATTAAAAATCCTACTTAGACTCAACAAAATTGAACGAAAACTTGTATACTCACAAACGACACTCTAAAAAATATGAAAAAAAATTATGGGGGGTTTTGAAGATTGTTTGATATGTAAACAAAGTAAAAGAAAACAAAATGGGAAACTGGAATTTAGAAAAGACAGATTTAAAGAATTAAGAATATGATAAGAAATATGGTTAAGGATTCATTCTCCACCTCTAAAAATATGAAAATAGTCAATAATAAAAAAAAAATTCTCAATCTTTCAAAAACAACAACCTTCACATGTTCGATTATCTTGATCTTTCCTTACCTTGTAGTTAAGTAAAATAAGTTCTTTACTTAAACTCTTTCCATTAAACAACCTAGAATAAGTTCTCTAAATTCAGTTTAATGAAAGCAATTAATCAAGAAATATATGGGTTGAATCAAGTAACAAACACACAAGTTTGGTTTATAAAACTTGAGTGATATTCCTTATGTAATCAAACAAAAATATCTCATAATCATTGAAAATAATTTACTACTTTTGTTTAGAAAGCCTTGACAATTTCGAATCAAAATTCTAAACTAGCAATAAATTTTCTAACATGCTCACAAGCAAACAAGAAAGAATTTATAGATAATGAAATCACAGGAATATAAACATAATTGGAAGAGAGATGAAAGAAAATGTCTGAAATTTATTAACTAATAACCATGTCTAGGGCTTTGAAATCACCCTTAACCAAAAAAAGAAATTAGCTACACATGGAGATATTGAAGAACATACTTCTAAACTAGAAAATAAATCAAAATATTCCTCCTTTTTGGTTGGGGCGTGCCCCCTTTTTATAGAGGTTATGTGCTCTTCAATCTTATTGTTTTTATCAAATGTTTGCATATCTTTTTGGTTAGGGCCTCCCCCCCCCCCTCCCTCGCGCTCATCATATATTTTAGTAACGAAAGGGAAAACTAAGATTTCTTAGATAGATGATCAAGAACTAGAATAAAAAAAACTTGTTTCTGAATTTCAGTTTCGAAACACTCCATAGAGAAGGTGATCAATCTACTTGAATGTTTCCTAAAGCATGTATTCTACTCATGAACATAAAGAAAAGGTAAAAACAACCCTTAGGTTTTCAATAATAAATTCTGAACCCCTAAAACATTCTACCAAGGCATATTTATAGCTTTTACAAAGGTTTTCTAAAAACCTTTAGACATAAAAATAGAAAACGTAATAATTAAGAATAGACTATATTAAGCTAAATAAAACTAATGGACTCTAAATAAAGTAAAATTCCGTCCAGCCCAATGGAAATCATAAAAGTAGCCCATTACGTATTTAATTAAACCCATTAGTAACTTGGACTTTAATAAAGTTGTATTGAACTCGAGTTGTACTTGTTCTAAAGCTTTGGTGTCCGTGTAAACCCTCACTAGCTGAATTAACTAAGCCTTGCAAATGATGGATTAAGGCTTGTTGAAGATTCTTAGGCCATGACCTTGTTATTGGTCCTTGAGGCATGCTAATTGTACGAGAAACCTCTTGAACTTGCTCCTTGCCTTCTTGATCATGCTCATCTTTAAGATGTTGAATGCTTGAAACTTGGTGTGTTGGTTGATCCTTAACATTTCTCCTCTCCTCAAAAGGATTCATCCTCGAAAGGACTCAAATCAGCTACACTAAAAGGACTCAAATCAGCTACATTAAAAGAAACACTAATATTATACTCACCTGGAAGGTCCACTTTGTATGCGTTGTCATTATTCCTTTCAAGAATTTGAAATGACCATCTCCTCTTGGGCTCAGCTTGGACTTCCTTTGAAGTGAAAACCTCTCTTTGTAAAAATGTACCCAAACCCAATCTCTGGGCTAAAAAATCAGGCTTTCATCCCTTATTTACACGTGAAGCGACCTGAGCATTTTGTTTTTCAATTGTCTCTTTAACTTACTTATGTAACTTCTTCACCAAATCAGCCTTAGAATTATCATCAACACTCATAAAATTGTTAGGTGGCAATGGTAAAAAATCAATAGGAGTAAGTAGATTAAAACCATAAACAATATCAAATGGAGAGTAATGAATAGTGCTATGGACAGCCTTATTGTAAGCAAACTCCACAAATGGCAAACAATCCTCCCATGTCCTAATGTTTTTTTCTATGATTGCCCTAAGTAAAGTAATCAAAATCCTATTAACTACCTCAGCTTTCCCATCAGCTTGAGGGTGACAAGTAGTTGAAAATAATAGCTTAGTTCCTAACTTTCCCCATAACACACGCCAAAGGTTACTAAAAAACTTAACATCTTTATCACTAACAATGCTCTTAGGTATGCCATGTAATCGCACAACTTCTTTGAAAAATAATTCATCAATCAACTTAGCATCATTAGTTTTATGACATGGTATAAAATAAGCCATCTTACGAAATCTATCAACTACGACAAAGATACTATCACGGCCTTCCTAGTTCCAGGCAACCAAGGACAAAATCCATAGACAAATCTGTCCAAAGTTCACTAGGAACAGGTAGTGACGTATATAACCCATGCGGTTTTAACCTAGACTTAGTTTCTCTACATGTAATGCAATGCTCACAAACCTTATGCACATCATGTTTCATACCAGGCCAAAAGACATGTTCTAACAACATATCATAGGTCTTATTTACCCCAAAATGCCCCATTAAGCCTCCTCCATGTGCTTCCTTAATCAACAATTTTCTCATAGAACACTTAGGAATGAACAAGCTATTTGTCTTAAATAAGAAACCATCAAACAAGTAAAAATCATCTCAAACAACCCCATTATCACAAGATGCATAAATTTCACCAAAATCATGATCATCTTGATACAACTCCTTAATATGCTCAAGACCCAATAATTTTGCACTAAGAGAATTAAGTAGAGTGTACCTTCTAGATAATTGGTGTCAGAGCATTGGTTTCTAGAAACATGTTATCTATCTTCTTTGTTCTTTTATCTTCATTTTTGTGTTTTCGCTTCCCTTCTATGTCTTTGTCTTTCGATTCAATCAAAATAAAAAAAAATCTAGTCTTTTTCGTGTGATTTTGTTGGCTAATCTTAAAATAGCCATAACTTTTGATCTGGGAGTGAAAACAAGCATTATCTCATCATATCTTTGCATATCATATTTTTTATCTCATCTTATCATATCTTATCCTTATCTTATCATATATTTTCTTATGTCATCTTATCTATTCATTATCTTATATTATCTTATCTTATCTAATCATTATCTTATATTATATTATCTTATCTCATCTCATCTTATCTCATCTCATCTCATCTCATCTTATCTTATCCTTATCTTACCTTATCTTATCATATCTTATCTTCTGTAAAGGAAAAGAAAGATAGTATAAGTTGATCTCCTTTTGTTTCCTTATCTCTAATTGTATCCCTTAGTTGTTTCCTTTCATTATCTTCTCATAGTGTTTGATTTATTTAGGTCTTTTGGTTGTTGCTTGAAAATTCCAGATTCGTTTGTTAGTTTTATCAAGAACCGAAAGAGAAAACTAAGAGTTTTTTACCAAAACTATGATATGAAATGCTATAGCTTTTAGTTCAACGATATATGCTTGATCCTACAATTGGTATCGGAGCCTGGTGGTCAGGAGTTCGACTCTCGGAGAAAGCATTGTTCTTGTGGGTAGGTGCTAAGGGGGGATTGTTAGCATGTGGGCCAGGATCCTGTCACGTGGTGGAGGCTTGGTAGGGTCAAGTCACAGTCAAAACTTGAGTGCAGATGTTTGAACTAAATAAGAGAAATAAAGTTACGCCTTATCTACTAGCTATATCTTTTAGTTCAACGGTAAATGCTTGATCCTACAATGAACCAAAGGTATGGTTTAGACGCCACACTCAAGAACAAGATGGAAAAGTAGGTGATAAATCTAGGTTTTAGACGCCACAAGAATATTCTTGATAAGTCTGAAAAGTTCTAAGAAGAACCAAAGATAAAACTCTTACAAAGAAATTATATTCATCAAAGTTGTTCAAAACATTGTGAAACCATGCTTATATAGAAAACTAGAAGCTTAGAGAGTCCTCAAGTGTTTAGATAACCTAGACTAAATTTAAATGAAAAAGAAATACTAATTGTAACAAATAAGGAACTTGTAATCTACCCAAAAGATTCATATTGGCTGCCCACTTCTAGTTTGGATTGCCAAAGTGTCATGCTTCCTTATTATTATTTAAAAAGCCAAGTCATACTCTAATAAATTCCTATTGGGTGTCCACTTCTAGGTTAGGATCATCAAATTGTCTTGCTTGCTTGTCATCAGTTGAAATGTCATGGCATGCCCTATGTAGACTGCTATATTGAATATCACATCATGCTCCATGTGTAATGCCATGTGGGATTCCATGAAATCTCCATGTAGGCTGCCATGTTGAATGTCACGTCATGCTCCATGTCGGCTTCCATGTTGGATGTCATGCCATGGTCCATGTAGGATGTCATGTTGGATGCCATATCATGCTCCATGTGGGCTTCCATGTTGGATGCCACGACATGCTCCATGTAGGGTGCCATGTTGGACGGCATGTCATGCTCCATGTAGGTTGTCATACTCCATGTAATACTCCATGTCATGCTCCATGTCATGATCCACATCATACTCTCATTGAGTGCTTCATCCATCTTTTTTTCTCTAGCTCTTGTGATTTGGCCTCTTAGTACTTGAAATAGATCCATCATTTGAGGTTGTGCAACCCGATCCTCATCATTCCCTCCCGCTTTAGAAAGATTTATCCTCAAATCATCGCCTACATCAAATGGGAACAAGTTAGTTACATTAAATTTAGCACTTACATTGTACTCACCAGGAAGATTAAGCTTGTAGGCATTGTCATTGATTCTTGCAAAGACTTGGAATGATCCATCCCCTTTAGGAAGCAATTTTTTTCTCTTTGTGTAAGAAACCTTTTATCACCCATGTGCTCCCAAACCCAAACACCAGGTTGTAAAATAAACTTCAAACTCCCCTTATGGGCTTGCTTAGCATATTGCTCATTCTTACTTTCAATGTTAGCTCGGACCTTGGCATGTAAAACCGTCACCAGATCTTTCTTTTTCTTACCATCAAGATTAGCATGTTCATTAGTAGATAAATATAAAATATGCATAGAAGTTGAAGGATTAAAGCCATAAAAAATCTCAAAAGAAAAAAAAAAGAAGTAGAATGAAGAAACCTCTTATATGCAAACCTAAAATGTGGTAAAAACTTCTCCCATTATCTTAAATTCTTAAATTCTTTTTTTTTACTTCACCCTCTCTTTTTATGTGCGGAAAACCCCGTCCCTCTCTCCTTGAGTTGTGCGAGAGCCCCCTCTTTCCCCCTTGTGAGCATCAAATGGCCATCACCTTCTCCCTTTGGTGTTTTCTGCTTCTCACTCTCTCTCATTCATTATCGTGAAACCTATCCTTGCACCACAAGCTTATCTTGCTCCTCATCATCATGCCCTATTGTTCTAATAAGGTCCACGCTCTAAGAAGAGGAGGTTGACTCGAGACGCAGACATGGTTTCATAGTTCATTTTCGGTAAACCCCTGTCACCCTTGTCTTTTTCAACTTAAATGTTTTAACTTTGTTCTTCATGTATAATTTTTTAGTTCTGAATAATACTGATTATCAAGACCTTGTTATGTTCATATATGTCTCATGAATCATTTTCAATAAGAAATAAATATTTTTGATAAACAAATCTGATTTTTCATGAAAACTAAAATTTTCAGATTTTTCTGTACATTGTAAAAATCGATTTCATGTTTCGGGACACAAAAAATCGAGTTTGAGTCTGACACTTTTAGGGTTGGTTCTATACATATCGAAGCTCGTTCCTTAAAATTTTTAGGATAAAACTCGGTCTCTAGAATTTTGTACAATGTTTTAAACTTTTTGTGCTGTTTAGGGAAAAACAGTTTTTCGATCGACTCGGTTTGATCTAAATATTTTACAGTGTTATTTTATATGTATCTTTTTTTTGACTTCACCCTCTCTTTTTGTGTGCGGAAACCCCCGTCCCCCTCTCCTTGATTTGTGCGAGAGCCCCCTCTTTCCCCCTTATGAGCATCAAATGGCCATCACCTTCTCCCTTTGGTGTTTTCTGCTTCTCACTCTCTCTCATTCATTATCGTGAAACCTTTCCTTGCACGACAAGCATATCTCGCTCCTCACCATCATGCCCTATTGTTCTAATAAGGTCCACGCTCTAAGAAGAGGAGGTTGACTCGAGATGCAGACATGGTTTCATAGTTCATTTTCGGTAAACCCTTGTCACCCTTGTCTTTTCCAACTTAAACGTTTTAACTTTGTTCTTCATGTATAATTTTTTAGTTCTGAATAATACTGATTATTAAGACCCTTGTTATGTTCATATATGTCTCATGAATCATTTTCAATAAAAAATAAATGTTTTTGATAAAAAAATATGATTTTTCATGAAAACTGAAATTATCAGATTTTTCTGTACATTGTAAAAATCGATTTCATGTTTCGGGACACAAAAAATCAAGTTTGAGTCTGACACTTTTAGGGCTGGTTCTATACATATTGAAGCACGTTCTTTAAAATATTTAGGATAAAACTCGGTCTCTAGGATTTTGTACAATGTTTTAAACTTTTTGTGCCATTTTTTCGATCGACTCGGTTTGATCTAAATATTTTTCAGTGTTATTTTATATGTATATTTTTTTGACTTCACCCTCTCTTTTTGTGTGCAGAAAACCCCGTCCCCCTCTCCTTGAGCATCAAATGGCCATCACCTTCTCCCTTTGGTGTTTTCTGCTTCTCACTCTCTCTCATTCATTATCGTGAAACCTATCCTTGCACGACAAGCATATCTTGCTCCTCACCATCGTGCCCTATTGTTCTAATAAGGTCCACGCTCTAAGAAGAGGAGGTTGACTCGAGACGCAGACATGGTTTCATTCTTCATTTTCGGTAAACTCTTGTCACCCTTGTCTTTTCTAACTTAAACGTTTTAACTTTGTTCTTCATGTATAATTTTTTAGTTCTGAATAATACTGATTATTAAGACCCTTGTTATGTTCATATATGTCTCATGAATCATTTTCAATCAGAAATAAATGTTTTTGATAAACAAATCTGGTTTTTCATGAAAACTGAAATTTTCAGATTTTTCTGTACATTGTAAAAATCGATTTCATGATTCGGGACACAAAAAATCGAGTTTGAGTCTGACACTTATAGGATTGGTTCTATACTTATTGAAGCACGTTCTTTAAAATATTTAGGATAAATTTCGGTCTCTAGGATTTTGTACAATGTTTTAAACTTTTTGTGCTGTTTAGGGAAAAACAGTTTTTCGATCGACTCGGTTTGATCTAAATATTTTACAGTGTTATTTTATATGTATCTTTAGTAACTCTGTAAATTTTCAGAAGCTTTAGATAAAGTTTTCTTACTGAAATGTGTTTCGAACGATAATACCATACTTTGGAAAAAAAACAGTTTTTGGTATCGAACTAGTCTTCACATTTTGGCAAACCAATCTACCTCAGAATATAACGATATTTATTTTGTGAAACCTTAGTGTATTCAAGGTCATCCTGTAAGAAGTTTAGAATTTTAGGAAAACCCTAGTTTAAGTTGTGTTGAGTTCTTACCGAGTCAGCGCGTACTGTTAGTTTCGCTTTTGAAAAAATATTGAACGCTTTTTCCACATATTAGTATTAGCTTCCCTATCCTGCTTTCTTTTCCTCTTACCAGCTCTTCCAAAATCATTCATGAGTCTTTGAGCTCAGCGGCAATGTTCATACAGGTTATGAATCTAGGAACTCCTCCATTCTCTTCTGTTTATGGATTTTGTGTCGTATTTTAACCTACATGAATATGTATTGTTCTCTCATATTGGGCATGCCTTTGTTCCTTTTGTCATATATCCAGCAAAATTTTCATACGCAAGAAAATAGTTGATTGTCCACAATAAAACTGCCCTCAAGTTGAAAAACTCTTTAGCAAAAGCATAATAAATTCTCGCCACGTGATCCCACAATTCATGCAAATCATCTATAAGAGGCTGCAAATATATGTCAATGTAATTAACATGTTGCTTTGGACCTAGAAATAATAATGTCAACATTACAAGCACGTTCTTTATGCACATCCACGTGGCAAGTTATATGTCACAAGCATCACTGGCCAATAGCTGTATTTAAAGTTCAAATTACTATAAGGATTAAAGTCATCTGTAGCAAGACCAAGTCTAAGATTGCGCAGATCAATAGCATAACCTAACCATTTCTAATTTACCGACTCCCAAGAAATAGAACTAATCGAATGACGCATTTTCCCATCACTAATTTTATTGTTGAAATGCCACCTTAATTGTTCAGGCAACTCTACAAACCTAAACATTCACCTAAACCTTGATATTATAGGAAAGTATCGTAAAAGTTTTAGTCGGTATCCCTACTTTTGTTCTATTTGTATGCTCATCCACTTTCCATCTTAAATAACGACACTTAGGACATTGATATAAGTTTTCTTTCTCTTTCCAAAACAAACAACAATCATTGATACAAGCATGAATTTTCATATATCCTAAATCAAATATCTTGAGAAAATTTTAAACAGAGTACATTGATGTCGGAAGTACATTCTCTACAGGTAGCATATCCTGGACCATTTCAAGAAGTTTATTAAAACTTTTATTAGAGCATCCACTTATTGTTTTCAATCTATATAATGCAATGATGGACGATAATTTTGTATATTTTATACAACTTGGATAGAGTGGAGTTTCCACCTCTTCTAATCTTTTCGAGAAATCATCATCTCTCCTCTGACGTATCTAAATTTTCATTTTGTTCTTTATATCCATATACAGTTCTATACAATTCATGTGTCGGAGAATCCTATATCATCATTTGATTCATTCTCAACATCCTTCATTGGCTCTCCATGATGATACCAATTCCTATACATAAGTTTCATGCCTCTTATAATTAAATGATCATACACAATATTGGCACATTGTTGACTTGGATTTCGACAATCACTGCAAGGACATATTAACTTTTCTGGATAACTAGCATATCTTTCGACCATCTTGATAAAATTCTGAACTCCTAGCTTATACTCGTTTGTAGCTCTATCAAGTTCAAACATAATGTACTAAGTAAAATATTTCCATAGTTAATAATTGTTATAAGGTTGAGAATGATAATTAATACCTATTAAGATGCACAGCACCCAATCTTAATCCATTGCAAACACTACAAGAATGACGAATATATCAAACTTGTACTAATCCTTATATTTATGTTAAAATTAGAGAAAGACAAAATATATGATCCACAATATATATAAATAAGATGTACAGGAAATCTACAATTATGCAAATCCTTCAATCTAAATCTGACTATGACAGGACTCGAACCCAAGAGGTGCGTCTTCCACACGTTAGACAATATAGAATCAGACTTATGATGTACGTAACTGATTCGTTACATTGATAGCATGCTAGTTAAAACAAAATTCCTGAAACAGTGGTTACCCATTTCACCATCAATGGCTTACCTATTTCAGCATCAATGGCTTCTTGAATACTAGAAGGCCTCACAACAACAATTTCAGCATTTGTTGTCAGAACAGCAGTTCTATCAGCAAGTTTTATTTGATTATGGGAAAGCATGTGAAAATCAATTCTCATAAAATATAAAGTCCAGAAAGGAACATTTTGCAACAAATGAGCTCAGTAAGAAAAGGTAAGGATCTTCGAGATTATATATTTACACTATTGAAGAACAATATGATTTTAGACATTCTATACTAACACTTGTTATCCCATACTTTCTTCTTTTCCTCTTGACATATCAGACATAATGAGGTTTAGGGTGGGAGAGAATCCTTCCATTATAAATTCAACGATCAATTTGTATCAGAGAATAACTTTAAGCCACTTCTGGGCCCTAACTAACTAACCCAATCCCACATACATGTCGAGATAGAAAAAACAAAAAAGAAGAGAAAACCCAAATAATGGAAATTTGATTTGAAAAGATAAAAATATTCATAGAAAAAGAGAATGTATATTGACAAGTAAGAAACCGTTAACAAAATCCACGGTTTTACCCACGGGCCAAAAACAGTGCCGATTTCTATAAAGCAAGAAGTGTCAAGCCAATAATACTGAATTTCTATAGCCTTAATCTTGCGGCTTATGCCCCAATCGAATCCATAAATCCTTAACTAAGTTAATTTATGATACAAGTAGAGTAATTGACATTTCGATTCTAACAAGAATTCATATGCATAGAACTGTCGAACCAAAAACTATTACACTGTCAAAGGCCAAAAATCTGAAACGAAAATAACATAAGAACTCAGCCTAAGGGGCCAGTACATATTTAATAAATATTTACTTATTTAAAGTTTTCTTTTTAAAGACAATTTCAACGATTTTTATTTAGCTTTCCGCTCCAGAAGATGTGGACTGTTTTCAAATTAGACTGACTGTAAGCGAACTTCAAATTACACTGACTTGACAACGGATGGGAAGACTTAATTAATGAAGAAACTTCCATAACATAAAATCATAAACTAATTGAAATCAAATCCTTTCTCTGCTAATTAACAAAAAAAGACCGACAAAGCCTTGGAGATTAGAGTAAATTTTCTCTATTTATGAAAATTCCATAAACCCTAATCTCTTATCTTAAATCATTTGCTTCCTTTGATATCTGAGGATGAGGAGAGAAGCTACTTGGAGATTAGAGTTTCTCGCTCCCTCTTTCTTTCACGTTCTGAGATCTGGAAGATAGAGTCTCTCTCTCTCCTCCTCTCTCTCTCTCTATTTCTCCTGAGAAGTCCTAGTCACATGATGAGGAAGAAATAAATCAAAACCGAGAGAGTGAGGTGGCTACACTACAACAAATATGTGTAATTATAGCACAACACCATCATGTTTTGGTCCAAAGCCAATAAAAAACCAAAAAGCGTAAAGTGAAAAATTTTCACCCAACCTTAAACTCGCCTCTCTCTTAGCAAATGAAAATTTCCCCCAAACCCACGTCTCTCTTTCAGTACAGTAGCTCTCCATTTTTCTCAATCTTGAAGCTCCCCAACGAGCTCTCTCGAAGCCCACCAACGAGCTCTTTCACAATAGTTCTCTCTCTCGATCTAAAAGCTGACCAAAATCTCACCAGCGAGCTCTCTCGAAGCTCACCAATGAGCTTTCTCGAAGCTCACTCTCGAGAACATCTCTCTCTCTCTCTCTCAGCTCTCTATCTCTCAACTCTCTCGTGAAGCACTCTCACAGATCTCTCAGCTTTGTCATCGGTTTCTCCCACAGAAGCAAGCTCTCCCTCACAACTCTCACTATTTCAGCTCTCTCCTACTTCAATTTTGCAGCTCAGAAGAGAGGTAAGGGTTTTATTCTAAAATTTTTGTATAAGTTTAGTGATTTTGTGCCCGATTTTTGTGATTTTTGAGTTTTATCTTAGTTGAATAGGGTCTTTATTCTCGATTTTTGGGCATGCAGTAAGTTTTGAAATTAAAACTCCTGATTTCTTATTTGTCTTCCCCTACTTCTGCATAATATACCTCATTCCTCGTTTTGCTAATCATAAGCTTGACACATAGCATACCGACTCGTTTCCTTAGATTTTCTTTTCTGGCAGAAATTAAAACCAAATACTTACATAGTATTTTTCCTACTAAACTCAAATTCAAGTTCGCGTTTCAGCAAAACTTTAGTCAATGGAGTCTTAGAAACAAATAAGAAACAAAAGTAAATCGTTAAGCAGAAAGAAAAAAATTATTAAGCCTCCTTTGGAATAATAGTACAAAACTACGAATATTTTATATTCTTTTATCAGTAAACTTACATCTAACTATGAATATTGTATACTCTTTTATCAGTAAACTTACCTCTTCGACACTAACATTATGAATTTTTCCTTAATAACTGAAGCATTGGTTATTCCAAGAACAAATAATAAAGAAAATGTTGCAATAGAGCTAATCGGCATTACTTGTGCATCAGGAAATACAACTTTGGTTTTCCAGTTTGTTATATTATAGAGGTGTTTGTGTAAATTGTCACAGATTATAAAAATCTTATGAAAGTTGCCTCATACTGTAGCTTGTAGGATCACTCTCAACTATTATTAAATAAAATCAGAGATCATATATATGACAACTTATCTTGACTGAATTATTGATTTTCACATTTCAGTTTGTAATTGTCTCTCTATCTTGCTGGGGTCTTCTTATCTTTGTAGGGTACAAGTTCTTTAGCAGGGGCAAAGGCAACAAGGAAGAGGTACTTCTGTATTCTTCCAAAGCATCAATTTAGTGTGTGTGTGTGTATGTGTGTGTGTATTCTGTGTTTTGTTGATATTTGCTTGGCTGCTCTGATTTTAGTTTCCTACTCCATTTAACTCTGCATGTTCTTGTGGAACTGTGTATCATGGGTTTTGTATGGATCAGTATGTACTCTTCTCATCCTTTAAAATTTCTTTGATTTCATTGTAAGATGCAAAAAATGATTTTGAAATGGAAAGTGAATTATAGAAATCTATGAACATTTCTGAGGGTAATGTTGTAAATGTAGATTAGGGATAATTATCCCCTATGATAGTTAGGGGCTGAAAGTGCAGAATTTGAGAAAAATGGTTATTGATTTGAATCTTGTTGTAGTGTGCAGCTCTCTTTCTCTTACATCCCTTTGTCTTTTAGCTCTGTGTTGCAGCTCTATTTTCCAGCACTTCCCTGATCAAATTCTCAAGCTAAAGTAGCTCACCATTCTTACATTGTCAGAGACAAATAAGGTATGCATCCTCGCCTGAGACTATTTCTTTACCCATTTCGTTCTCTTGACTACTTTTGTCAACCTCCATTAGAGTTCATCATTTTGTTTGGTTTCACTTATGACATGTGATAATGTAAACATTCTAGTTCTTATTATAATTAAGATTTTGAAATTCAAGGTTTTTGTTTTGTGTTGGAAGTCTCTCAATATTGGTCTTGGGGATATTTTTTGGACATCTTGCTCACACTCTTTTTACATCTGTGAGGTTAGCTTGTAATTACCCTGTCTTGGGGTTTCTTCTTAATACATATTACTTATTTAAATAGAAGTTATATCTTTACCAGATCCAATAAAATTGAAGTGTTGTTTTGCATTGATATGTGATTTTTTTACTGCCTGTCATGGTTTAGAAGTTGTGGTTCTGCATCTGCTGACTAATCTTTTACTAGATTTATGTGGAGTTTTTATGGTATAGTAATTTGTTTCTCATCACAACCATTTGGTAAATTTAATGTGGTCTTATTTTAACCATTGTGGTCAAATCTGATCCTTTTACATAGTATTGTAGATATAGTTTTTAATTTTATCTATATGGTGGCAGTTGAATAACTTTTGTAGAATGAAAGCTTTGGTTTTGAATTGAAGGAGTTTCACTGTGTTCTTACAATCAGTGAGTTTTGAATGTTCTTACAATCGGTGAGTTTTGAGTTCAAATCCTTCCGATTAGTAATTTACGTTCACGGTTTTGCATGAACTTTTAATTGTTAGTTGAAAATTTCTTTGTATGTCATGCTTAGACACGTCAATTTCAATATTTTCAGTCATGAAAAAATATTGTTGCATAAAATTAATTAACCATTATGTAATTTTTTGCCTAAGGTTTTCTTTTTTAAATTATGTCTGCTTAATATGGAAAGCTTATGAGCTATGTTTTTCGATTCAAGTAAGCAATCTCCACTTGCATATGAGGTGTGGTCTAGCCCAGTGTACAAAACCTGCTTGACTTGTAGTGCGTTTGGTCAAATGTGCTCATGTACCTCCATCTGAATAATCTGAACAATGTTAAGTTACTAGTCTTGATTTTATCCTGTTGTTTTAGTTCTGATAATGCTTCAATATGTGTTTTAATTCATTAGGTTTTACATAAGTTAAATGCATTTGGTCTACATACATTGGAAGAGTTTTGTTTTTGAGTTTTTATGCCATGATTGTGCATATTTTTTATAGATTGTGCATAGTTTTTATAGAGGGAAGCTTGCCTGGAACGAATAAGAGTCAGTCTCTCTTCTCGTGAACTTCCTTCAAAGATCCTAGTTTGTCCTTCAAATAAAGCATAGTCACATTCAGTATGAACGTGATCGAAACTTTTGATGCGGTAATTATGACACTGGATGATGACAGAACTTTATATTATTGGATTAACGTTCGGGTTAATAAAAAATCCTAATTCCTTGTCTTAGTTGCTACATCAACTTAAGATGATAAACGCCAGAGTCGTTTCATTTTTCCTCTCTATATAGTAATAATTAGATTGAACTTAGTACCATCTAATTCACTTCTTAGAGAAACTACCTCCACATTAAAAAATTTTCCTTTTTCCAATGGCAGTATATTGTTTGTAGCAGTTGAGGATATGTGCTTGATATCTTGAATGGGATCATTTTAGTAGGCTTGTGATTACTGGAATTCTTTTTTTTTTGTTTCCCTCTTTACATTTAGAGCATCTTGTACCGATGCTACCGATGGTCACCCAACTAGTCACTGAAGACCAAAATGAGGAAGCGAAGGCATATTCATTGATAAAGGTAATACTATAACCTGTAAGTGATATTTGGAAATTCAAGTGTTGGTGTGTTAGATAAATTGTTATCGTGATTGATTAGTTGGAAGGCTGCTACTAGAAGAAATTGTACATATGCAAATGACGGTTGCACATATATATTTACATTGATGATTGGTTCTTGGTAACAATTTTTTTAAGAAACTAGGGCTCTTGGTAGATTATTTGCAAGCAGGGCCTCCCTATAAACGGTATGTGACTATCTTGTATCCTCTTATGTGTTCTACAAAACACTTATAGCTTCAGATACTAGCACTCATGAAGGGTTCTCTGTTCCTCATAGAGGTGCCGAAGATTGTTTCCTTCATCTATATGTTATTCAACTATTTCTATAATGAGTGCGTAGTTCCTTGAGTGATGCCATTGTGAGTGCTTAGTTTCAAAATTAAAGTTCTTGTTTCTTTTACATGGATGTGCATGTATTAATACTGCATTGAGAGGTCCGGGTGTTTTATTTTCTCATGCCATTGTGATTTTTCTAGTTGGATGAATCCAAAAGTGGGGGTTGGGAGGATTTTTAGATGAATTGGTATTAGAATAAACATTTGCTGGATGTTTCTTTGCGTTAGGATGCTTAATACTTAGTAAGTATCTAATGCAATATCTACAATTGTTATGTGAGTTTGATGTGTTTGATTGTTGGAGTATTGAGATGTTATAGTAGTGCTAAAACAAGTGTTACAGTCATGACTATGTTATACACTATGATGATAAGTCTTTTACTTTTCTTCTTTTGACTGTCTCCAACAAATGTGCATAAGCCATATGAAATTGAGCATGTTATGCGACTTTGCAAAATTCTCATGTTTTTGTTCATATATGCATGATTAATAGTGATTTTACATATGTTTCTTTATAAACTAACTAAATTGATCTTGGGAGTCTTGCCAATAAAATTATAATGAGATGAACTTTAAAGGTATATTTTTTGAAGCTCTGACATCAAATAATAAGTTCATAAATATTTTCGTGATGGACATTTGTAAGTTACATTTGGTTATTGAAATTTATCTTGGTTGATATTCTGCTGGACATGATTGAAATTAGGTTGATTTGAGTTTGATTATTGGCTGCATTAGTGCTGTTAATTAAGATTAGAAGAAAAATGATGGTGGTGATTATAGGTATGGTGATGAAAATTGTATTATTATGATTCATTAAAAAAATCCTACCAGCGCCTACTGGTGTCATACCTCATCCTTAAGTGTGGGAAGCCCCTCACGCCTGATCCCTAGGTGTGGGGAGTCCCCACATGCTATCTATTAACAAAAGGGGTCCTAGGGATTCCTATGACTTGTTCCAAAGTCTGAGAATTCTCTCAGTCATACTATCTCAAATTAGCATCTCTTCTTACACTATAATAATAAAACAATGATATAGGTTCTTATTATTTATTTGAAGAGTTGGTGGATACATCAAGCTCACAAATCGTTAGAATGAAGTAGCACTTAAATCAGAAGTTATGTTCAAGGTTCATTGTTATGCCGTCAACAGGGGGTTAATGTAATTATGGATCCGCGTCACTAAGAGTGACATGTCAAGATTGAACACGTGGTGTCTAAATACACCCATGTGATGTCTATGTGGCGTATTGATAAACTTCAAACAGGATCTATGATTAAAATACTTGAAGTTGACACTCCTTGAAGTGTAGCATATGCCATCAGACTGAGTGACAAACATTCGAAGACCGTTCCTTGCCTGGGAACAGTCTGGACTTATTATCGACAAAGATTTCTAGATTTATTAATTAATTTATCACATAGATTTATGGACTTATTATTGAGTTCATCATGGAGATATCCAAATTATCCATTGACTTATTATAGATATTTGAGATTTATCAATCAATTTATATGCAGGTTTGTTAACTGATTATCTGTTATCTGACTCATATTGAGGGGATTGCTGGATCTATCATCTGACCTATCATGGGTATTCATGGATTTATCAACCCAATTATTGTAAGTATTTATGGAATTATTTTTTATTTACACTGCCTCATGATTTCTGCCACATGAATCTGAATCACGATTAAAGGGGGCTCTAGTATGCATATAAGGGATTCTATATATATATTTGCTATTCTATATTGGCCTATAGTCTCTACGTCATTATTAAATTTAGTCATGGAAAAAAAAGATATACTTCTTTAAGCTTCGAGAAGAGGGGAAGATATCAATATACATATATATATATATATATATATATACATTCCCCGTGACATATTCTACACTACCATTTCTGTTTGGAAAATCTACTCTCACGACCAGTTTTCTATTTTACTGGGAGATTCTCCTTCTGACCAATAATCGAGACAAGAAGAATAAGGACTTGTTTTCTATGAGAATTTTATCATCCATACCTACATTATCATTTCGAAAAGGGCTTCCGGCCTCCTCTAAGTGTGTCAGTAATACCACATGGTGGAAATATTTTTCATGTTGGTTCTGTACACCCATGGTAACAGGAAATAACCATGCCTGGTGCCTCAAGCAGAGTATACCATGTCGATTTCTACCTCGGTGACAATAAAATCACCTTAATAGGCGGGTCGATGATTCATCGCTAAGTGCACCCAAGGTAATGACAAAATTATCACGAGGGATGACTTAGGACTGTTGAGCAAAATTCACTACTAAGTGCACCCGAGGTAAAGACAAAATTACATCAAAGGGTAACTTAGGACGGTTGAATAAAAATTACCGCTAAGTACATCCGGTAATGAAAAAATTACTATGAGGAGTGATTTAGGACTGTTGAGTAAAAACCACCGCTAAGTGTACTTATTATAGGCAGCTTGGGATTATTGACAAGATAAAAATTTCCATTAAGCCACTCGAGGTGATGAAAAACTTATTATGAGGGATGACTTAGAATTGAAAGATGTTTAGCATCGTAATTTTTACTATGACTTTTGTAGTTATCAAAATGAACAAAAAAATTATGATGGGTCCGGTATCCTGGAACGCATCTAAGTTCCTGAAACACATTTAAGACATTTTAGCAAATATTGTTCCAGAAACGTATTTAAGATGTTTCAGCGAAGATTGAACCAGAAACACATTTAAGACATTACAACAAAGATTGTTCCTGAAACACTTTTAAGACGTTTCAGCAAAGTTTATTCCTGAAACTCGTTTAAGATGTTTCAGCGAAGATTGTTCTTGAAATGCATTTAAGACGTTTCAGCAAAGATTGTTCCTGAAACGCATTTAAGATGTTTCAGCAAAGATTGAACATGAAACGCATTTAAGATGTTTCAGTGAAGATTGTTCATGAAACGCATTTAAGACGTTGCAGCAAAGATTGTTCCTGAAATGCTTTTAAAATGTTTCATTGACGTATATTCCTGAAACACGTTTAATACATTTCAACGAAGATTGTTCCTAAATGCATTTAATAGGTTTTAGCAAAGATTATTTCTGAAATGCATTTAAGACGTTTCAGTAAAGTTAGTTCCTGGAACGCGTTTAAGGCGTTTCAGCGAAGTTAGTTTCCGAAACACGTTTAAGATGTTTCAGCGAAGTTTGTTCCTGAAATGTGTATAAGACGTTTCAGCGAAGTTAGTTCCTGGAACGCATTTAAGATGTTTCAGCAAAGATTGATTCTGGAATATATTTAAGACGTTTCAGCAAAGTTGTCTCCTGTAACGCATTTAAGACGTTTCAGCAAAGATTGATCCTGGAACGCTTTTAAGACATTTCAGCGAAAGTTGTTTCTGGAAAGCATTTAAGATGTTTAAGTAAAGATTTTTCCTAAAATTCATTTAAGACGTTTCAGCAGGGATTGTTCCTGGAACGTATTTAAGACGTTTTAACAAAGTTTGTTCCTCAAACGCACTTAAGACGTTTCAGTGAAGCTTGTTCCTGGAACGCCTTTGAAATGTTTCGGCAGAGTAGGACCCTAGGATGCGTTTAAGACTTTCAGTAAAGTTGGTTTCTGAAATGCAATAGAAACATTTCAGCAAAGTTAGTTGGGCGAAATTTAGCCCCTGTTGCAAATCCTTTCAAAGTGGAACTGGGCTGCCATAACGTGTTTGAAATACACAAGTTGTTTTAACTGCTTATTTCACTTGTCACCACATAATATTACCATTGTCGCGTGGATTACATCTAACTTAGAGATTTATTATGAATATGCTCATCTTAAAAGTCATATGTAAGAGCAACGTATCAAAGTAAGGATGGGTATATAACCCTTTTTAAGCATGACCATTACGGATAGTCCAATCTGCGCACGGCTACTTAAGCAACTTGATTATATTTTTGTATATGTGTGCGCCTTATTTGGTAGTATCATGCAGGTTCTTATGTGTGTGCACTTTCGCAAGTCGAATCGTCTGTGGACGGCACTCCAGCATGTGCATTTGCCGCCGAGCCATTTTTTGATGAACTTCACCCTTGTTAGTTATCTCAATATCAGAAAGCAGTTGTATGTTTGCTCATGATTTTAATGAATTATCTCTTGAAATGATTAGGAATACATCATTGAGTTGTATCTATCAAACATGAGAATAATGTGAGTAGATAATGTTGCATGACTCTATTCACTTGTCATGATACTTTAGTATATGGACAAACATTATGAACGTGTATATGCTACATATACTACCATGTACTCACTCATGCTTACATTAAAACTTAAGGTTGTGCATTGCTAGTGTGTGTGTGTGTGTGTGTATTGTTTCAGCTAACATCTTTTCGTGAATGCCGACACAATCATATTCTTTATCGAAAGAGACTTACCTAGCCAACTACTTCTTGAAACTCTTATTGGAGGCTAAATGAAAGCGATTGGTACATCATCACATCTAACTGGGGGCTACAACAGCAAAGATAACCTTAAATGATTGACTCAGTCAATAAACATCCGTCATCACAGTTAAACATCTCACAATTTGGTGGCTCATCAAGTAAGATCACAACACACATCGAGACTATGTACAAGTTCAAGTGCTACACATTTGAACTTGCATAGGGGGCTAATGTTTATACATGAATTTTCCATCCTGGACATACTCAATGAGCCCATCGGCTCTAATAAGACTCATGTGATTATTTACCTACAACCGTCAAGTCAAGTGATAAGACTTGGATGGACCCTTATTTCCTTGGGAATGAACTAGAGGCATACGGCTTGGTAGGTTTAGGATGAGGCTTGTTGTGTCGGTCCATCATCATGACCTCCTCAGTAGGTTTTAGATGCGTCATCCTCTCATTGAGGATGAACCTAAAGACCGGTGGCAGCGTCCTATACATTGGCCTTATATACACTTGGCAATCGTTGATTGACCATCATAAAATTAGGGTTTACCTCCCTCTTTCTATATAAAGGGGCTTAACATTCCTATTAAGGGAGGAGATATACTTTGATATTTCGCACACACATTTGGGGGCTCTCTCTCCCTCTCCCTCTCCTTCGCAACCTCAAGGAGGTGCGTTTGTCGGCTGTTGCCACCGTCTAAGCCGCTAAGGACACTCATCATTTCCTCCACGCTAGACCTCCATGTTCCCAAGACTTTTTCGATGACTAGACGATTTTCCGTTCATATGACCCAACGACAAATTATTTATTTCTTTTATTAGTCACTTATAAGAATCAAATTATGTAGAATACATGGTTAATTGGAGTAATTCTAATGTAAGGTTCTGGTCTCTTTCACTGTGCAGATTACATCGCCTACATGATATTGATGAATTTGCATAAGTGAGTTGCCTGTTTGGTTAAAAGTTCATTGTGTCTATATATTGTGTTCCATTTATTTTAATGAGTTATTCATGCCGGGTGAGCATGATATCCTTTATAGATTATGAGAAAATGACAATTGATAATATTGGTTTCTAACATGCTATAAAATTTTGAGCATATTTCATGTTCGCTATGAGAATTTTCTTAGTATAGTTTGACTTGTTGGAGGATGCAAGATCTCGTAGTAAGGAACCTTTTCCATAAGGTAATTAAATATTTCACATCTTATCTATGTCCTTCTAGTTGGTTACACGCTGAATTGATTTTCGAAAGCCTGTAAGGTGCAAGACAGCAACAATTCTCTTTCTACTTCACGAAAAACATAATGTTTATGTTATTGTCTACTTTTCAAATTCTGCTTGGCTTATTTAACTTAATAAATTCTGGAATTGCAAAACTTTCAATGGTTTTCGGCACGCAAGGGATATTGGCTTACACTGCACTTGCGGTGGGGAATTTTGAGAGGTAGGTTGGTTGTAGGCGTGGGTACTATTTTTTGGGTAAGTTTCTTGTTTTATGTTTTGCACTCATACAGAATAGGGGGAAATAATTTATCAGTTTTGATTGTTTGGAAGCAAAGTATCTGCTGTATTGTTTGCAAAACTCAAACTATCTTGGAATTTATTTATAATTTCGTATAATAATTTATTTCTAAGCATTATAGCACATGTTTATGTTGTAACACTACTACAATTTTGGTTTACAATGACAGTCACCTCAATGATACAATGACAGCTGCCTAAAATCTGTCAAAGGAAAATAGTGTAAGGTGAAGCAATTTGACTAGTGTGACAACTAAAAAATTAGTTATCATTAATTAGCTATCTATGATGACAACTAATTTTTGGGTTGTCATAATAACTTCTTATAGTGATATAAAAAAATTACTAAACTTCATTTTATTTATGAAAATACAGTCCTTTTTAATCCTTCCTAAACCCTAATTTTATTTAGTTTTCTTTCTCTTTAACAGAGGTGAGAGGAGATCCGTGGTGATTGGCAAGTCAGGACATCGTCTCCTTCGGTTTCCCCTTTCCCATAAACTCATCTCAGATCTACCTTTCTTCTTCTCCCTTGTATCTCTAGTCTCAAATCTGCCTTTATTCATCTCTCTCACCCTTCCCGTCTTAATTCTGCCTTTCTTCTTCTCCCTCGCCGCTCTCTTCATGGCTCTTCGATCTTTTTTGTTCGAGAGGGAAAAGCCAGGGGGGTGGAGGATTCGTCGAGATGAAGTAGGCGTTAGGTGGTCACTGTGCAAGATCCCTCCTCATCAATGAAACCCCTCATCGAACGGTGGGCTTCAAAGTTTGTGGCTATTATCGATAGGTGTGGGGGTAAGGGTAATCTTCATCCTTCGTTTTGTGACTTTTTTACCATGCTTTTGCACCCTGATTTTTGTTTATTATGTTTATTGTTTGATGGATAGAGAAAGAGGAACTCAAACCTTCTTCATTGATCTGCTAGCAGTCCAAATCCAATTCTCCACATAGAAAATTAGTCAAATTTGAGAGAGAGAGAGAGAGTGCTTTTGATCCTGTACGGTGCATTGGCTTTTAGATCTCTGATGATTTTACGAGCTCAAATCTTGCTCCAGTAGCAATTACTGTACTGCATATTTTTTAATCCTTTTACATCAATTACCTCAGGATAGTTCAGAAGCTGAAACTAACTAATTGCCATGGATGGTTTTAAAAGACAAGCTAGTAAAATTAAGCATCAACTAGCAAAGCAACAGTAGGTACTTTGTGAATAACCATTTCATGTTGGTCTATGATTTCTTTATTTTTCATTGGTCAATTCGTCAACTTGTTCTTTGTTGTACCGAGTAAACGAGAGCAGTAGAGATTTATAGAATGTTGAATTTGATAGAGACTGTCATTTTTTTCATGGAAAATGGAAGAAAAATAAGAGAATCATTAATGTTGTTGGTACTCATATATACCAAAATGGTAGATGAGAAAATGTAGGCGAAGGATATTTGAATTCACTTCTTTAATCTCAACAATCAGAAAAACGTAAATCCGTCAAATTAAAGCCTAAATCTACGGTAGAACCCATTAAATGAACATTTATATTTTAGCAGATATGAAAGAAGAAGAAACTCTGAAGTGCAATATTTGATAATTCTATAATTTTTCAATTTTTTAGGATACCTTTAGTGGTGTTAGCAGTAGGATGACCGTGAATAGGAAGATCAATATGCATGCCGATAGCTTCCTTCCTAATCATTTCTTGTTATGTTTCTTTATGAATGTTAAGTCACAAGAAAATAAATGCTAATGCTAATTTTGTTTTTCTTGTATTTCAGGTTGTAATAAAGCAATTTAGTGGGAGTGGTTATGAAAGTTCAGGTGTGATGGTTATTGATGAAGCTGAGCTGCAAAGACATCAACAACTAGAAAAACTATATAGATAAACTCGTGCTGGAAGGGTAAAGATTTTTTCCCTTCTGTTTATTGTTATGTATAAATAATATTAAATCTCTTTTTATGGAAGAAGCTAAATGAGCTTGGTGTAGTATACACTAAATATTTTTGTTTATTTTTTGATATTTATTGATCATTCAACTGATCTTACAAATGTATTATATTCTCCTCTCTGTTACTAGGATTTCCAAAAAGATATTGTTAAAGCAGGAGAAACATTGATAGCCATTGGCTACAAGCATATTGAGGTGGTAATTTTGTATCCTGCAAAACATAATAAAAGTAGAGCTTTTCTTGACAGAAGCTCCTATTAGTTTCAATCTTTCAAAGTTTTTAAGTCCTACAAGCATGTAAGTAGCATATATTACCTTATATGTTTACATTATAAAATTTGAGATATCATTTTATATTGAAATGCAGGGCAAGTAGGCTTGCCAGAGAACATCATGATGATTTAGCCCAATTTATGTTAGGAATGAGTTATGCAATTGAAGCTCTTCATCTACTTGGAATATCAAAGAGGTATAAAATATTTGAACTCTACCACCTTTCTTAAGACCATTTTTTATCAAAGCTGATGATATCCTGAAGTGGTAATTTTATTTAACATCTCTTATTGGTTTCTATATTTTTATTTTGGCAGGTTGGAGTTTGATTTGGCAATGCAAAGCAATGATTTAAAAAGAGCTTGGTTGAGTTGTAGTATTAATGTGTTAAACTTGTATAGGCTCATGGCTGACCAACGATGAAGAGCTTGGTTGAGTTGTGGAACAAAACGCTACAGAAAGAAATTGAACACACTAAACACCCAACGATAGACGCCGTAGCTGCTTTTATAGCATCTCTCGACGAACCCAAACTCACAAGCTTGGAAGAAGCATGGAAGAACTTTTATACAGGTTTTCATTTTCCTCTTTAATTTTCTGATTTTCATTGAGTTGAGCACGGAACTAAATTTTGTGAAAATGAGAGAACTGACAAATTTCTATATCTCAGAAATGAATTTTGCAAAATATTTTATGCTTTATTTGAGTTATTATTTTATATATGGCCTAGTTCTTGTGAAAAATCGTACAGGAATGCATATATGGATGTGTGTGTGTGTGTATAAATGTATGATGTATGTATGTATGTTTGCATATGTCTCAGTTGAATCATTGCCATAAAGATTTACAATAATTTGTAGTTGTGTTTGTGTTCATTGAGAACTAGAGAAGTTTTATGTTTTTTTTCTGGAGTTTCTATCATTTTCAACAACTATCGTGTTATAAAGACATTGGTAGGCCTTAGTTATCCGTAATGGAATAAGATAAGCTTACAAAAAAATGGAATAAGATAAGCTTGTCATAGGTGTTGAACCTGTATAAAAAAAATTGTTATAGGTGTTGATTAAAAGTTATTTTGACATTAATGTATATAAAAAAAAGTTGTCATGAGAAGGTAATTAAAGGGAAAAAATATCTTTCCATGACAGTTTTTTTAAAATAATATGGACATTAGATGTGGGGATTCCCCGTCATCTAAATGCTTTTAGTGGCACCTATGATGACGGGGATTCCCCGTCATCTAATAACTTTTGACGGCACCTATGATGATGGGGATTCCCCGTCATCTAATAGATTTTGGAGGAATCTATGATGACGGTAATTCCCCGTCATCTAATTGGTTTTTGCAGCATCTTATTATGATGGTTTTTGTTGAAAAAGTGTAAAGATGGCAGCCCGATAGATGATAGGTGACTATCCGTCATTATAGGGTTATTATAATCACAGATTTTCACCATCATCTAAGGCCAAAATTGTAGTAGTGTAAGTTTTTATGTTTTTTAACTTCTTAACCAATGCATGGATAGGTTTAGTTATTTTTCTTATATTTTAGTTTCTGTTGATAATATAGTTGAATTATACAACTTGATGCACTTTGATATTTTTCGCAATACAATGTTGTCTGTATGGATGCTTTCATGAGGTAATGGTTTTGTCACACATCATATTAAACTATCCATTATTTTGTTTTCTTATTTACTCTTTGCAGGTTCAAGATGGAGTTATAAGAAACCTGTCATGGAAGGCAGTTATCTTATAAAAAAAACAAATCAAATTGTCATGAGAAGACAGTTTTTAACTTTTGATAATAGTCATGGAAAGGCAATTTTTGCCTTTTGATGAGAGTTTTTTTAAAATTTCCAGTCATTGAAGGCTAAAAAATAGATTTGGTAAATTTTTTAATGACGGGGATTCCCATCATTAAAGGTCCTATTTATTATAATTTTTTAAAAAAATTAATTAAGATGACCGCCCGAAAGATGAGAGTGACATCCCTATCATTAAAAGTTTTTAATAAAAGTTTTTCACTGTCATTAAAGCTGAATTTGTAGTAGTGATTCTTCACCATTATGGTTTATCTCACTGTGCACTTGGTTAGAGAGGTACGACTTTGTGGACCAGTTTACTTGTGGTACATATACCCATTTAAGCGATATATGAAAATGTTAAACAACTATGTAAGGAATCAAAATCACCTGGAGGTATGCGTTGATGGGTTTATATTGTTGAAGAAGCTATAGAGTTTTGCACGAAATACTTGGAGTTAAATCAATTAGAGTTCCATGCTCAAATGATAATTTGATAAATGGTATGACTTTATCAATTGACAGTATAGAAAGAATTAATCACGAATAATGGAAGTAAACACATCACTACATATTAGAAAATATCAATGAAGTTCAACCCTATATCGAGTAAGTAAAATAATCTCAAACTTTCATTTTTTATTATGCTTCATGTTTTTTTATTATGCTTCTTGATTGCATACTCACTTTGATTTTTTATTTCTCACTGCTATATAGATAACACATGAATTTATTGAAGAAGAAACATCCTAGCAAATCAAGGAGACATAGGTGGCCAAAGACGAACACAACAGGTCATTTATTTATTTATTGTTGATCATGTAACTTAAGTGATAATGATATATATTCAAACTTGTATTTCATAAAATACTTAACCGTGGATTGTTACTATTGGCTGCAAATGATATTGATGTCTCTAACAATTAAAATGTATCAAATGCATTGTGATGGATAGCACATGACCATTCTTATAAGGAATCAAATATTTTGGTTACTCCATAAAGGGCTATCGGTTTCATAATAAATGTCATGATAACAATATTTCTAGAAAAATGGAGTTAGTTTAGTACCACAGACAATACAAATTACAAGTACTAAGGATCACCTTGCTATATATTGAGACTTGTGCTTTTAAGGAGTGATTCAAAGAGATTTGGGAGCTTAATTATAGTATGTTTAAGCTTTCTATGTTTAAGTCTAAGTGGGTTGAGAACAATATGGGAACATAATTGATTGTTTTCAATTTACCTTAGTTGATCTTGCGAGATTAGGTCACCAAAATGATCCTTCAATTTTGGCTTTGCAAGAAAAATAAGTTTTTATGTGGAAGATCCATAAGATCCAAGATGGTCAGTTGTTGAATATCGTAAAAATATTATTGGTGATGATTTGGGTGATACATTATTAAATTGTTATTTCTTTGTCAACGAGATGTCTTCTATTGAAACATTTGACATAGATAGTGAAAATGAGGTTGCTTATATTAGACCAAATTGTAAAGACACTGTTATTATTAAAGATAGTAAAGGTAACTTTGTTCATAGTAAGTATACTCCTGCGCTGTTTATGTTTTGTTTAACTTTGTATTTTTTTATTCTTTTATTCAAGGTTAAACACGTATGTATGATAACTTTCAATACTCTTTTACTTTACTTTACTATTTAATAAATTCATAGGTCTATCTAATTGGAGCAACTAGAACAACATAAAAGAAAGAATAAAAACCCATTGGGTTCTAGATTTTTGTAACTTCGGTGTTTACTATTTTTAGTATACAATGTTGAGATTTTTGAATAAACTCATATCGTTTGTAATAAGATTAATATTATCTACTGAGATATTTGTGTCATATTTTGTTTTTTTATTATGCATTTTTATTAGGTTGGCTTAATAATTCATTAATGAATTAAAATATATATTACATAATACGACAATGATGTATAAACAAACCGCCATTGATAATTGATTTTGGACAAACCATCGTGAATAAACTAATATACACAACGGTGATTATGGAACTATTCACGGCAATATGTATTGAAACCGTCATCTTGATTCTACAACGGTGGTTATTGACACTGTCATGGATATAGTTTCACGGACATCGTCATGTTTGTTTGCTTATTCACGACGGTTAAGCCACCATCGTAAATTATTATTCATGACAGGGAATCTCTGTGGTGAAAAATGAATTTTGAATGAGTGCCAAGAGTTCTATTTGCACCATTTAACCAAACTGCATGAATCAAATAAATTTGGCTCATATTTTAAAAAAAAATCATTAGCATAATTGGGTTAGCATTCTAAATAATTGGGTCAATCTATATATAGATTTCATATCAACGATATAATTTTGAAACATGGCCAATAATCCTCTTCCACACTCTTATTCTCCCCTTTTTCCATACTTTTTTGGGTCAATCTCCAATGCCGAGAAATTTTTTTCCGGTATTGGTGCTGGGTCAAATTGTGCATTAGATAGGGTCAAAGAAATCTCAACCATTGATGGCTATTTAACCTTTTAACCTGCTGAATAGGTTGCACGTTGCAAATTTTTGTATTTTCATTTTCACGTCAATCTTCCTTCAAAAGCTTCACCAAACTCATTTTTCTTTCCAAACTTCAGCAAACTACAACTCTCTCTTCGTCGTCCACCTCTCTCTATCTCCATTATCCAACTCTCTCTCTATCGTCAGCTCTCTCTCTTCGCGTTGCTATCTCTATCATCGGCTCTCTCTCTGCGTTCATCGTTAGTGCTCTCTTTGTCATTGGCTCTCTCCCTACGTCGTCGGTGCTCTTTCTCTGTTGTCTAAGGCAAAAAAATTTCAACTACAGGGATTTCTCTTCTCAGATTCTCTCAGTCTCACTCTCAGTATTTCTCTTTCATTCTCTGAAACTCAAATTGGCCCAAGGTAATTTCTCCTCCTCTCTCGATCTCTCTCATTCTCAGTATTTCTATTTCCCTCTATTTATTTTGAATGTGGCTTGGTTCCTAGGATTTCACTACTAGACTAATTGACATTGACTCTTTGTTCCAGATCTCGAATATTAAAGCTTCCCTGGAATGGTTTCTAGAGTTTTTTTTTCCAATTATTTCTGATGTTTTTTAGAGTAGTGACTTTCCAGTGATGCACTTTCTGTTGACATAAAGGTGAGCTTTATCTTTTGTTAGTTTTATCTAGAATTTATAGGAGCAAAACCCATATATGACTTGAAGACGCTAATTTCCATCTCTTCATGTTTTACTACTGTCAATGGTTATTTTGGGGGATTTTACTCTTTTTTGTGTTGAACATTTTTTAAATTTTAATTTGTTTGTTTGGTCACTGATGAGGGAAGAAAGGATCACATGGAAAGTAGAGGAACACATAGTTTTTGCTTGTTTTACTTCCCCTGCTTGTTTTGTTTTAACTTTAATAAAAGGGCAGTGTTGAATCAAACCCTAAATAATTTATTTATGCTTTGTTGAATGAAGTTTAATGTTTTAAGTCGCTCACAACTTTTGAAATTATTTAGAATCAACTAGTGTTCTTATTTTTCCTCAGTCTTTGGAATTTTTTAATTGTTCTTAGTGATTTAAAATCAAATTTTTGGTTTACTTTGGTTTTGATTTTTGATTTTTTTCTTGTTGAAGATGCTTTTTAATGTTTGTTGACTATGGTTGGTTTATAGGGTTTCACTTCCAGACTGTTCTGATTTGATTAAGGAAGCCTTGTACTTGGGGTTTCAGATATGCACTACTTGGAGTTGTTATTTCTAGAGTTTTTCCATTTATGATATGAGATAGTGTTTTCATTTTGTTAAGCTTGAGAACTCTATTTACTGTTTTGTTTTGTTTTTTAGGTGAGGTTCTTTTGATTATGTAATTGAGAATTTTCTGAGGTGAGGTAAGATATTGGTTTGTTTTGGTTTCGATATTTAATTTTATTCTTGAAAAAGATGCTTTTTAATGTCTTTGAGGTGGTTTAAATATTTCAATAATTTCCATGTACATTCTCTGTAGATGTATTAATTATGTTACTGGATATCGATATCGATTCTCATTCTAAACCCTATCAAGAGTCTCAGTTTCATTTTGTTGCGCATGCTTGGGTGTTGCTTTACATATTTGGTATGAGTTTTGTCTTGAGCTAGAGTTGTTTTAGTTTTAGTTTTAGTCTAGTTTACATATTTTTTTAGTAAAATAGTTTTGACAGCTCTGAAGCCTAAAAATCTGTTATTGTGGATATTTTCATCTCATTTGAGATGTGGTAAAATGGATATATTGTCAATGTTATTGGTGCATTAGATACACATATTTATATGTCTAGCATGGGCATTAAGTGTAGCATCTGCATAATAAATCTGATATAAATATCAATGTTTTCTTCTATTTTTTGTTTAGATATCTTAATTCTTACATATTTCTTAATGATTGATAAGGTTGACTCCATTTGGATTTAGAGAGTGGGGATTTTGATGATGTTAACCTTTATTTCAGATGGCTAACACAAATGTGAACGTGAAGAAGGCACTAGGTGGTTTCATTGGCTTCTTATAAGTAATTAATGAAATCATCAATTGAATGTTACATATTTTCATATCAATTGTTGCAGTGTTAATGTTATTTTTTGTAATTAATATAGTAAGAAAGAACATGTTGTGCTGAAGGCTTCCGGGGTAAAGCTTACGAGTGAAGTAAGTATGTTTACTTTAACAATTCTTATGACATGGAATTGATAAATGTTGATTTTAATTTAAGTGATTTTATGATATGTAGGAACGAAAACAACGGGTTGTAATTTGGAACAAGATGACAAAGGATGAGAAAATCCTTTAGCTCAAGGATAGTGAAATCCACGCGCTTGAAGGCGAAGCGGCACAACCCGGTCCTAGTCGTCTGACAAAGCATGTCATTAAACGGAAGTGGCTCACACGTTGTACTCCGGAGAAATTTGTGGATCTTGTTGTAAATTTTGATGAGGGGAAGGGGAGAGTGATCGTGGAGATGGGGTTCGGAGGGTTGTTGAATGTGCAATCCCGTAAGCTGAGAAGGACCTTCTTGAAGAAATTATTAGGTCACTTCGATCCAAGCACCTGCACACTGAATGTCCATGGGTCGACATTCAACCTGACGATGGATGATGTGAGTTCTATACTTGGCATCATCGATGGTGGTGAGCAGATAAAATATGATGGTGATGTGAATGCATTCAAATATCTATGGGTAAACGCCCAAGAAGATATTTTGCTAAATACCTTGTCGAGGTTCTTGATTGAGAAGTCTAACGGTGATTATTGGAGGCAAGCGTTTGTGTTATACACCATCAGGGTTTGTTATCTCTTCAATCAAAACCAGTTGCCAATCATATGTAGTTGCAAATTGTTAAGACAAATGCGACCATCCATAAGAAGAATTGGGCTTCTGCTTGTTTTAAAGACTTTGTGGCTGTTGTCACAAGGTATCAAAAGAATCACCACGATAGCATTAATGGATACCTTTTATTTATCCAGATAATACATTTAGTGTACATTGGTCCTATTTTTGTATGATAAAATACGTTATTGTACTAATAAGTTTATTTTGTTACAACTTTTTTATCTAGAGAAGTTGATATGTGTTGTTGACTATGTTGACTTAAGCTAGCCTTCACTGTTGGTGTGGAACGACCAGGCCAACAATAGTCTTGAAGTATGTAACTTCAAGGGGAGGAATGCCTAAAAGTTTGGCGGTAAGCATTTTACAATATTGCAAAGTTGGTTGGTTAGATTACTGTTGATTATTTATTACTAATTCATATGTATCTATATTATGTAGATCGATACAATCGCCCAAGCCATTGCGGATGGCTGTGAGGTTCAGGTGGACCGCGGGTGTATGCATGTTCGCGAGAATATTTATACAGATCAACCTGAAGAGCAAGCCGTTAGGTAGGAGATACGTGCTTTAAGTGCACAAGTGCTTACTCTTCAAGCATAGGCGAGCTCCATAAGTGTGGATATGACCCAAATAATTGAGGAGCAGAGAAAGATGATGGCTGTTTAAGAAAAAATATGCACAATTTTGGCGAGTCTTTTGGAATGGGACAGTAATAAGTCTCAAGACGAAGACGATGAGCCAGGCGTCACCCCAACTCGAGGTGAAGAACCATGAGGTTTTGATGAGGAAATGCGTCCGTCAGGTGAATAAGAGCATCCAGACTCTTCATCACCTTTAGATAAAGGTGATAAGAATGATTCCTCCATCAAGTTGGATGCATTTGATAAATCAATGGTTGACCTGCTATTGGTTAGGGAACCATCTGGCTGTATCACTGGAATGTCTAAAGGACATCAGAAGAAATTATTCTATTTACTTGTATTTCATTTTTTCTACTAATATAACATGTATAATCTGAAACCTTACTTGGGGTTGTGTGTTGGTAGGGCAAACAAGTCATGACCGAGTCTACTGAAAGCCAATGCCCGATGTGGTTGCTCAGCACTAGGGAGAGGATAGATGATCCTCTTCTTAGTTCACCCTATTTGAACGGTAAATTGGGTCTATACATAAAGGTATTTAAAGTGGGTCCGTACATGTGGGACTCAATAGAAGTCAAAGATTAGCGTTTAGTGGAGTATATTTTTTAAAAAAGTGTAGTGGATAGTAGTAATCACACTGATCTAACAAAATTTGACACACGATCACTTTCAAATTTTGATTAAGTTTGTCTTTTATTTGTCATTTGTAGTGAGATTCTCATTCAAATTTCTATCGACGATGTTAACCAGAGAAACCTAAAGACTCTCGGTCCATAGAATTGGCTTGGCTCGGAGGTTATGGCTCGGAGGTTATATAAACTTCTTTGTCCAGTTTTTTACCTTGGAGACTCATTCTATATCAATGACCGACTGATTCTGGTTTCTTCTCACGCTGTTTGCTCTGAGTATCCATTACTGAGTTCCTTCCTTATTTTAGGTTTGTATGTACTTTGTCTATTATGTTTTTATTGTTCCACTGTAGACTCAATGTGTTTCCAAATTAGTAGATATCCCTAATTTTGAATGCAAACACAAAATCCTAGAGAGATACAAAATCCTGGAAGGTATGTACATGATATTTGGGGATAAGCTCTGTGTTTGGTTACTCCTGGCAAGAACCTTCTGCTCATTCAAAATTTCAAGGTTGCTCCAAGTGGTCACCTAATCAAATGGGTAAGTTCACTGATCACGAATTTGATTAGGCTTTTCTTCACCCTTTAATAATGCACTTTGATGAGATTCATGGATTGGCACAAATAGTTCATGACTATAGTTCTCAGGTAATTTGTGAGATATTGTTTACATTTTGTTAAGATTGAGAGCTCTGTTTTTTTTTTTGAAGTTGGGGTTCTTTTAGTTATATAATTGAGAATTTTCTGATTATTCTGGATTTGCTCATTTGTGGCTGTCATTATTTAATTTTTTGAGGTGCATGATATCTTGATGAATATTCATAATATTTGTACAGGAGTTGAAATCGCACGATCTCCGGTGTGGTATTACTTTGAAGATCATCAACCATCCTTTGAATAGTATGTATACAACGATACAACAGTGTGTTGACATGTTTTATTGTAGGAACTCATTTGTTTGGGAGACCCAGCAACCAGAAAAGATGAGTCCTACTTTGAAGCAAAGGGTAGCAAAGAAGAGAAATATGAAGGGATAGATATATTGTGTACGTTATTGTGTAAAGTAGTCCTATTTGTCATATTTTCTATATAATTATTGTGTAGAGTGAAGATAAACAGATTTTTATAAGTTACAGACGTTTAGTGATAAACCGATTTTTTAAGTTATTGTGTACAATGATGACAAATAGATTTTACATAATTATTGTGTACAATTATAAATAAACATATTTTTGTAAGTTATTGTGTACGTTGATGATAAACATATTTTGCAGAATTATTGCGTACAATGATGATGACAAATTAGGAAAATTTTATGTATAGTGATGATAGGCATATCTATTTGTAAATGTAATTTTGCACAATGATGGTAGACAGATCTGCTTGCAAATTTATATTATATCAGTGATTGTTAGATAAATTTTGCACAATGATGGTAGACAGATCTGCTTACATATTGAATGGGTATTGAAATGCTGGTTGTTCGTGCAACAGGTCTAGATCTTGGGACGTACCTTGTCCAGAGGCATTTGTAGCATTTTCACCTTGCACGTTAGCTGGTGTTGGATAATCATTAGTCTCATCCGCCATCATGGCATGCAAATCGCTCAGCAACTTTGGACATATCCGTTTGGAATGTCTAGTGTTCACATAATGTCCATAACGAAGGGTTGTTGGTCGTGCTTTACACGAGCTGGCACCGTGGCTTCCCTTTGTCTTCACAATTGTCGGGTCTTGCACGGGGCCTCTTTTAATCTCTGCACCATCCTTGTGTTTCACATCCTAGCCATTGGCGACCTTCTCATTCCATAAGGTCTCATAGTTTGCACATAGCATCTCATGTTCCACTTTGGCTCGAGTTGACCGTTCACTTGACTTTTCCACAAAGTGAGCAAGCCTTTTGGCAAATGATTGGATCGAATTGTACTAAAGCAATATTTTCTCATCTGTATTCTGATGAGAATGGGTTGACCCGGTTGGTAGTATATGACTCTTTGAAATGATCCGCCATCGATCTAGTATGCACAAGCTTCGTATCTCTTGCAAGTGTTCAGCTTTCATAACAATGAACATATGACGACACAGTATCCCCACTGATTCAAACTTACCACAACGACACTTTAGTGTATCAAGTTATTGGTCTCGTGTCACTACGTATGGATCATTTGGCACCCCAAACTCGACCAACGAATATTTTCAAGACTCCCCATTATTGGAAATCGAGGCGCGCAGTGAATGCGGTTTATTTAAAATTTTATTGATTGAAAAAACAATCGTGTCGCCACAAGTTCCAAAAAAATAATTTTTTGAATAATAATTTTTCTCAACAAATCTATTATATATCTATACATTAAATTAAATACATTAATATAAAGTAATAATGCCACTCAAAGTCTATTAAGCGTCATTGGTATCTTCTAGTAAAATAACGAGTGTAAGATTCCACGAAGAACGAACTGTGAGATCCACACTAAGATCTTCCAAACCAATCCTCAAATACACTAGGACGTGTATGAGCATGTAGAATAAATTAAGAATACATTTCTGACTCTAGATGTACTCAACACATGAGATCTAGAGATTTGAAAAAGGAGTTTTGAGACATAACTCCGAGAGAGAATTGGAGAATTCACAGAGCTTTTATTTACAAATTAATCACACCTATGATTTCTTAATGAGGCCAACAAAACATTATCTATACATATTCTAGGTCAAGGCTCATTAAATTTTTCATTAAATAATAAATTATTTATGTGTGTCACTACAGTGGGATCCATTAGTCTGCGCCACACTCCAGTGCCGTGTGGCACTGCAGTGTGTCGTGAACTATTGTAATGTCGTGTGACACTACAATGTGTCATGTCAATCTCTAATTCAAAATCAGCGATTGGCATGTGGCAGTTCGACATGCCACATGACAATTTTTCAAAATTTATTATTTATTTTGTATTAGATAAATATCTAGATATAAGTTAATTCAAAATTAACTTATCTGATCATACTAATAAACAAAGTTATTTCTTAGCTCAAAAATAACAGATTAGTTAATTAAAATTAAAAGTATTATCTTATAATAATTTAATATAATTTAATTTCATAAATCAAATATACTGTCTCACTTATCGATTAATTCAAAAAATAATCGATATAATTAATCAATTATAATTTCCAAAAATTGATAATGATTAATTTAATTAATTATTAATTTCACATAATTATCTCATAATTTTATACCTGTCCTAAAACTTTAATTTCTTTTGTAAACTAATCATTTTCTTATGTCCTGAAACATTCACACTCTAGATTGTATAGTACAAATGTGGTTTTGAAACTATGGACACATAATTCTAAGCTCTAACAAATCAAATTATTAATTAAAAACTTTAATTAAATAATTTTATTTATTAATTTCATTATTACTCCACTATAAATATGGAATTGCACTCTTTGTAATTATAAAATATATTTACAGAGTAATCTTGTGTACTCCATTGATATAATCAATTCATGTAGTTTTATCCATCAATTATTGGTTCGTAAATTAGAACTAGTCAAAAATACCATTTTACCCTTCTAATTATCTCTTAATCCTTAAGTATCATTAATCCACTAGTGAGCGGTTAATTTATAATCGTATTATAAATTTGAGGTTCCAGAATTAACATTTAAGGAAACCAACATACGACGCGTTACGAGTTATTGACTACTCAGGATTTAGACTGATCTACATATTATCATCTTACTAATGTGTATTAAATCTTTATGATAAACAGTAAGTTAATAAAGATATTAATTCACATCGATCATGTCCAATATAATCTAATTATATAAACTACCTTCACTAATATGTCTTTCCACATCAGCGATCCGGATCTAGATTACATACATTCAAAATGGTTGGCGAATCGTACTAGCAACCATTCATTAAAGATTACACACTTTAACATGTTACAGACTATTTTATTCATTGTATATGATCTTAATCATCTCGTACTAATACAAGATCATAGTCTCATTCATGAATATGTAATATTTAGATAATTATACAAATTATTCAATAATACTTCAGAAAATACAATTATAAGAAAAATATATTTTTATTATTTTTAAATTAAAGTTTCATCACGCATTCTTTGAGGGCACTGCGCCCAACAATCTCTCACTTGCCCTAAAACAATCGTGGTATCTCTTTAACCTCATATTTCACGCGTGACCTTGAAATGACTTCACAGGAACTGTCTTGGTAAAAGGATAAGGCATGTTCTAATCTGACGCTATCTTCATAACGGTCACATCTCATTGGTGTACGATCTTTCTTACAAGATGGTATTTCCTCTCAATGTGCTTGCCCCTCTTGTGACTCTTTGGTTCTTTTGAATTAGCTAAGGGTCCGTGTTGTCATAGTATAGGATTAGCGGCTTATCCATGTCTGGAACTACTTCTAGATTAGTATAGAAGTTTCTGAGCCAAACTACTTCTTTCGTTGCTTCACAATGTGCTATATATTCGGCTTCTATGGTGGAGTCTGCAATACTGGATTGTATAATACTTCTCCAGACTATAGTTCCTCAGCCTAGGGTGAATACTAATCTAGACGTCGACTTTCAACTGTCCATATCTGATTGAAAATTAGAATTAGAATCAATATATCAAGTGGGGTTCAGGTCTCCTCCTGAATACACAAGCATATAATTTCTCGTTCTCCGAAAATACTTGAGAATGTGCTTACTCCAATCCATTGTTCAAAACCAAGATCTGATTAATAATGACTGACAATTTCTATTGCATAATAGATGTTCCGTCTCATACACAACATGGCATACATGAGACTCCCAACCACTGAAGTATAAGGAACCTTTCTCATATCCTCTTCCTCTTTAGGTGTCTTAGGACACTACTACTTGGAAAGGATAATTCCATGTCTGGTCGGTAATTGACCTTTCTTGAAATTTTTCATAGAGAACCTTTCCAGCACCTTATAAATATAAGATGTTTGAGAAAGTGCCAAAAGCTTGTTCTTCCTATCCCTTAGGATTTGGATGCCTATAACATAGTTCGCTTCTCCCAAATCTTTCATTTAGAATTTTTTAGCTAACCACTTATTTACTTTTGACAAAGTTTCCACATCATCCACAATGAGTAGAATATCGTATATGTAAAGAACTAAGAAAACCACATTCTTATCTTTGATCTATTTATAAACACAAGTTTCGTCAATATTTTGTTCGAATCCATATGATTTAGTAGTTTCATCAAAGGTAAGATTCCAAGATCTTGATACTTGCTTTAATCATTAAATGTATTTAAGCAACTTGCATACTTTCTTATCTTACCCCCTTTTCACGAAACTTTTTGGTTGCATCATATACATGTTTTCTACAAGAGAGCCATGCAGAAAAGATGTATTGACATCCATTTTCCATATTTCAAAGTCTAAACTAACAGCTATGGATAAAATATTGTGAATGGATTTTAGCATGGCAACAGGAGAGAATATCTCTTTGTAATTGACTCCTTCCCTTTGAGTATAACCTTTGGCTGCTGGCATCTACACCTCTTTTCTTATTCAAGATTCATTTACATCCAATTAGCCTGACTTCTTCAGGTGGATCTACAATTTCTCATACTGAATTAGAATACATCTCCATTTCTTGGTTCATGGAATCTTGTCATTTCTCCTTTTCAGGATCATCCATATCCTCTTTAAAGGTTAACAGATCGTCCTTATCAGTGTCCTACACTAGGACATGTGGCTTGAGTTCATAGCGAATAAGTTGTCTTACAACCCTCCCACTACAACGTTGCACTAAGGTTTCCTGAACAGGAACAATGGTTTCTATGGTTTGTCATTTATCAGTTAATGATGAAGATGGTCTGATATCATATATGTTATTTCTTCGAGAACTAGATTGCCCCGAGGTTTGTATTTTACCATATAGTCGTTATCAAGGAAAGTAGCACTTGTCGATACAAACACATTTTGATCATTGTGACTATAAAAGTACCCACATCTTGTTTCTGGAGCATAGCCAACAAAAATACACACTTTAGACCTTGAGTCTAATTTTCCAGTCATAGGTTTAAGAACGTGAGTTGGACACCCATATATGAAAATGATGCAAACTAGGGTTGGAGCCATTCCATAACTCTAAAGGTGTGTTGCTTACAGACTTAGAAGGAACTATATTCAAAATGTAAGTTGTCGTGTATAGTGCATATCCCCAAAATATATGTGACAATGATGAGTATCTTAACATTGACCTAACCATATCCAATAAGGTTCGGTTTCTCCTTTCTAAAACAGCATTTTGCTATGGCGTTTAAAGTGTTGTGAGTTAAGATAGAGTTCCATACTTTAGCAGGTAATTCTTGAATTCTAAATCCAAGTATTCACCATCTCGATCTGATCGAAGCGTTTTGAAGTCTAAAAACTTTCTAAAAGTTTCAGACTTTTTGTGCATTAGGTAAGTATAACAGTATCTAGAGTAATCATCAATAAAAGTGACGAAATACTCATATCCACCTCTAGCTTGTAAATTGATCGGTTCACAGACATCACTATGTACTAGCTCAAGTGGTTATTTGACTCTTTGCTTTCCAGAGAAATGTATCTTGGTCATTTTATCCTCTAAACAAGATTCACAAACTGGAATAGTTCCAACTTTTAGTTCACTCAAAGCACCATGCTTTGTTAATCGGTTTATTCTGTCTAAATTAATATATCATAACCTAACATGCCGTAGATATATATCATCTTCTTGAGAAACCTTTTGTTGTTTGTTACTTTTTGAATTTGCTACTTTAAATAATTCTGAATTATTTAATGCTCGTTTAGTTGGTTTAAACATTTACAGCCCGTTTGAAACTTTTGCACAACAAATATCAAATCCATTCTTAGAAATGATAATCATATCATTATTAAAAGAATTATCAAAATTTTGTTCATGCAACAAGGATAAAGAAATCAAATTTCTAGAAAATCCAAGAATAAAATAAACATTGTTCAAAGTAAAATAATTATATCCAAAATTTAAAACGATTGTTCTCAATGCTTTTACTAAAACAAGCGCACCACTACCAACTCTCATTATCACCTCGCCATCAGCAAGTTGTCTTAAAGAATCAAGCATATGCAAAGAAGAACATACATGGTTAGTGGCTCCTGAATCACTAATCTAGAATGACAATAGCTATTAGGATTTCGTCGGTCTTCAACCTCTAGATCACCTTAACGATTATTTTCTTAGTTGATCAGGAGACACCACTTCTACTATCCTTGTGCCGCTTCTTCGCTAATCACCCACAAATTCTTTCATATGGTCATGCCTTAATAGTTCCTCAATCTCACACTATATTTGACGACGATCGTTAGTGTTATGGTCATAATCCTTATGGAATTTGCAATAGTTGGGATTTCGTCGATCTTCAACCTTGGCTTTGATTTGCAGTGGCCAACTTTCAAAGTCATTATCTTTGATTCGTGCCACCAACTCAATTAGAGATACATTGAGGGGGGTCAACACTTTTCTAAATCTGTATGGAGCATTTGTTCTTTCTATTGACCTTCTCTCACGCAATCACTTATGATCTTCTTTAGATTTATCTTGCTTTCGCCAGAACATCCTTTCCTTGGAATACTCTTCCAAGAGTACGAATTTATGGGCTCTAGCAAGATCTTGTCCATAGTTTTTGGGTCGCCTGGGACCATTGGTTCGCAGCCCTTGGTGTCTGGTAACAGCCCGCTTATGAAGGTTGAAGTAGTCATTGCAACGAAACATTTCCATACAAAGTCTAACCTCATAGTCACCATATAATTAACGATCCATCATTAACCATACATTTAAAAAATAAACCATTTATTCATTCATACATATCATAATATTATGAATAATGCAAGAACACTTACATAATATTTAATACATAAATATATAAAGACCGCTCAGATACTAATTGTTAGAATCGCGGCGCGTGCGGCGAAAGCGTGTGTGCTTTTAAAAAAAATTAAACTTAATGGAAATAATTGCAGTGCCACGATATCCAAAATAAAAACTTTTATTAAAAACTACTTTCAATCGGATTTATTATATATTTATATATTAAATCGAAGACATACATGGATGTAAAATATATACCTCTTGTAGTTTAATCAAGTGTCCTCGCAAACCAATGATCTTCTGTTCCCAAGAACAACGAACTTCGAGATCCACATCAAGATCTTTCAAGTTAATCCTCAAACATACTAGGACGTGTGCGGGCACGTAGAATATAGTAAGAACATTTTTCTGTCTCTAGATGTACTCAACACATGAGATCTAGAGATTTTCAGAGAATGAATAATTTTGTGAAATTAATCTATGAGAGAATACAATAATTATTCTCATATAACTTTTTGATTAACTTTTTAATCTCAGAGATTTTCACCATGATAGCAAGTGTGTCGTTAGCACACAAAATCCAGCCCTAAGGCCAATAGAATAATATATATATATATATATATATATATATATATTTTTAGGCACCCCAAATTTTGAGGGATAAACATAAAATAATAATTAATCATAAAATTATCATTGTAATGGGACCCACTACAACTGCACACAACTACAGTGTCACACGGCGCTGAAGTGTGTCACGAGGTATCACAGTGCCTCATGACACTGTCATTCACGACACTATTGCAGTGTCGTGTGGCACTACAGTATTGCACGCCTAACCGTAATGTCATGTAGCACTATAGTAGTCCATGTCAATTTCTAATTCTCAATCAGCGATTAACATGTGAGAATTAGTGATTGACATGTGGTAGTTCAACATGCCACGTGCCAATTTCTGTAAATTATTTATTTATTTTAATCAGATAAATATCTAGATATCAATTAATTCAAAATTAACTTATCTGATCATTCCTATCAACTAGCATATATGTTACTTCACAAATAAAATACTTAGTGATTCAAATTTTGAATTATTATCTAATAATAATTTAACATGATCTAATTTTACAAATTAGATATATTGTCTCACTAATCGATAATTAGAAAACTAATCGATATAATTATTTAATATAATTTTTGAAAATAAATATAACTAATTTAATTAATTAACTAATCACACATAATTATCTCTTAATTATATACTTTCCCCAAAAATATAATTCAATTTTGCATGTTAGTCATTTTCTCATGTCCTGAAATATTCACACTCTAGACTCTATAGTACAGAGGTGACTTGAGAGCATAGACTTATAATCCTACGCTTCAATAAAAAAGATTATTAATTAAATAATTTATTTATTACTCCATTCTAAATATGGAATTGCACGATTAAAGATTATAGAATGTATTTACAGAGTATTCTCGTGTAGTCCATTGATATAATCATTTCATGTAGTTATATCCTCTAATTATTGGTTCGTAAATTAGTGTTAGTCAAAATTACCATTTTACCATTCTAATTACCACTTGATCCTTAAGTACCATTCACTAGTGAATGGTTAATTTATAATCGTATTATATAATCGTATTATAAATTTGAGCTCAATAACCATTCAGTTCCAGAATTAACACTTAAGAGAACCAATATACTATTTGTTAGGAAAACTTGGATTCTAAATTTTGTAATATCATGTTTCCAGTCATGTCATATATAATGTTATTATATAAAGTACATTCACTAACATGTCTTTCCACATCAATGATCCTGATCTAGATCACATATATTCATAATGCTTAGTGAACCGTACTAGCAACCTTCATTAAAGATTCTATGCTTTAATATGTTGCTGACAATTTCATTCACTATCTATGATCTTAATCATCTTGTACTAATACGAGATCATAGTCTCATTAATGAATATGGAATTTTTAGATATTTATATAAATTATTCAACAATAATTTAAAAGAACAATTATAAAAAAAATATAATTTCATTAAATTTTATATTAAAATGTCAATACACATGTTTTGAGAGCATAACCCCAATAGTTACAACCATCAATAGATTATAATGAATTACATGATCAGAAGGATTTTTTGATTTGTCATAAGCTTGATTTGTAGGAATGGTAAATCGCCTTTGGTGTATGACATCCAACATTGTTTTCATAGAAGGTGATTCTGAAAAAATCCTTGACTACATAGCCTTTGTTTCATTATAAAGAGTCTCATTGTTCATCTCGGTAATACTTCCGTCCTAATCCTTGGTATGTTGCTCAAAATCAATTATTTCAGTCTTTTTCTTTATGTTATATCTCCGTAGGTCTCATCTTCATCAGTGTGAGAAAAGTTGTGCGCTTTTCATAGTGGGTCAAAGAGATAATGTCAAGTCCAAAAGTGGTTCAATAGCCTTGGCTTGTAAGCTGAGGTCTGGGTGGGCCTCTACATGAGGTATATAAATATTTATACAAAGTATGTAGATATTTTACATGATCATAAAGTATTTTTGGTTTCAGCACTTATATTTGTAGGTGCTTACTTAAAGTATTGGGTTTTTTTTTACAGAACTAAGGTGGTTATAAAAAATGATTAATGTGAGGTTATTTTGAACTTTTTCCAAAACTAAGGTGGATTGGCCACATTGAAATCATCTTTTGTAAAGACAATTTCATGCTGACTGAAATCATCTTTACAAAAGACCATTTCCTTAACCCGTAACCCCTAAGTTAGAACATCGAGGAAATCGTCTTTGTAAACGACGATTTCAGTTATTTCTATTTCCAACTAAAATCATCTTTTGCTCAACGACTGTTTATTTTCTTCATTTCATCCATGTAAAGTTCAAACTTTCTTTGCTGATATTGTATTCCTGCTCTAAAGAATAAATTTTACAAAGCCTTATTCTTGTATTTATCATTAAAAGTTACTCGTAACATGCCTCAAACAATAACGATGATGAGTTAATGGTTCTAACCACCCAAGTTGTTGATTATGTACTGCAACTTTTATACTAGCATGTCGGTCAGATATTAACACTACTCCCTCCATCTGCGTAATGTAACGCCTCAAGCAATACAAAAACCATGACCAACTATCTATGGTTTCCTCATCAACTATAGCATATGCAATTAGAAAGATACGTCCATTTGAATCAACTGACATGTCAATCAACAACTTATGCTTATACTTGTCGTATAAAAATGTGTCATCAATTTGAATGATGAGTCTACAATATTTGAAATCCTCTATAGCCGCACCAAAGGACCATAACATATATTCAAACATCACATTACCCGATAGATCGATGTCATGTGTTTTCCATTGAACTACAATCCCAAGATTTGATATCATAAGCATATTCAACCATATTGGTAGATGCTAATAAGATTGATTCCAATCACCAAACACTTTAACAAGTGCATTTCGTTTAGCTTCCCAGACCTTTCTGTAATGCACATCATATCGAATTTTATCTTTCACCATCTAATGAAGTGCTGCAACTCCCGTACAATCAATGTTGAGTCCAATTGTGAATGGTCTTGTGATAATCTTGCATAGATATATGTGTGAGGTCCGATGTATTAGGTTATTTCAAACATATTGTGTGCTTTTTGATGACACGCCAAAATCTCCATTGGTAACCTTCATCAGACTTCTTGCATTTTATAACCTAAAGATTTGGCAATGACTCTACCACACCAAAATATTGATGTCTAAATATCGAGTATCTTTTCAAAGCATACTTAAGGCATGTCTTACTCTCAAAACGTAAACCTTTATATAATTCATCTGTTTCATTCTATATTCTGGTACGTTGGATGTGTACCTGATCTAGCTTTACATTTACGGCATCTCAATTTAAGTGAGTAAGGAAATGTGAAGACATGCCTTAAGTATGCTTGAGTTTTTCAGATTAGGGGTTCACAACATCATCATCCTCTTCAACCTAATCATCTTCATCAATGTCAACATACAAACATTTATCTCTTCAAACTCTGCCAAGAAGAAGCTACGTGAAGGGCTAGATGGATTCACATGGACGACATGAACGTGTGCATCTTCATGTGGTAAAGAACTACTGGGTGCATTTTCTTGGACTGTAGGATACATTTCATTGTCATGGAATGGAGAACTCGGTATTGGAATCACGACGCAAGCATCGATTTCTGTAATTCAATATGCCTTCCATTCGATCTCTTTTGAAGGTGCAAAATCTATAATAAAGAGAAGTGGAATCTGCTTATAGTATTGGCATTTTTGAAAACATTGGCTCAATCCATCCACATTCATCTCTGTCTTTTCAAAAAAATGAATGTTTTCTTGCGGTCTTTCCATCCGTCCACGGCTATTTTCTTATGAATCTTGCCTTCGCCCTTTTGTTAGCAGCTCTTCGATCAACCGGTCTCAGAGGCCATGTTTTCTAAAAAGGTAACTTTCATGGCTTGAGTGGGTCAAGAAAAGTAGGACCTTTTAAAAGGCTCATTTTTTGGGCTTGATTTTGAAGCGTAGTTTTCCACTCTATTTTCTTTATACATAAAAGGAGTGGAGCTGGAAAATCCCCCTCCCTGGCTAGGCTACTACGTTTTATTCTTTTAAATTCCAGGTCTGGTCTTCATTGGTATTTGCTTTTTTCTCACCCACTACATTTTCTCTTTTTAGTTCTTCCCCCGCCCGGTCGAGCGGAGGCGTTTAGTTAAAAAAAATTTATTGCTCGAAAAACAATTGCGATGCCACACGTTCCAAAAAATAATTTTTCTCATCGGTTCCATTATATATCTATACGTTATATTATATACATATAAAAAATAAATTATACCTCTGTAGTTTATCAAGCGTCATCGCTGACAATGAACTTGAGATTCCACGAACAACGGAATGTGAGTCTACACCAAGATATTCTGAATTAATCCTTGAACACACTAGGACGTGTGTGCGCATGTAGAATAATTAAATAACACTTTTTGGTATCTAGATATACTCAATACATGAGATCTAGAGACTCAGAAAATGACTTTTTGAGACAGGGCTCTGAGAGAGAATTGGAGAATTCGCAGAGCCATTGATTAACAATTAATCACACAGATTGCTTCAATGAGGCTAATAGAATAATATATATATATTCTAGCTAAGACTCATTAGGTTTTAGATTTTACAAAAAAATAACAAATTATTTACAATTGTACCACTACAGTCTGTGCGCGCACTACAATGTAGTGTGTCATGAACTACTGTAGTGTCGTGAGGCACTACAGAGTCCCACACACCATTGTAGCGTTGTGTGGCACTACAGTGTGTTACGTGTCGTGTGGCACTACAGTGTGTCACGTCAATCCCTGATTTAAAAAACAACGATTGACATGGTAGTCCAACATGTCATGTGATAATTTTTTCAAATTTATTATTTATTTTAATAAGATAATATCTAGATATCAGTTAATTTAAAATTAACTTATTTGATCACACATCTCGACTAATTTATCTGTTAGTTCAAAATTAACATGTTAGTTAATTCAAATTCAAATTATTATCTCATAATAATTTAATATTATTTAATTTCATAAATCAAATATGTTGTCTCACTTATCGATTAAAATAAAACTAATCGATATAATTATTTAATTACAATTTTTGAAAATTATAATAAATAATTTGATTAATTAATTTTTAATTAAATAATTTTACATAATTATCTCATAATCATGTACTTGCTCCAGAAATTTAATTTATTTTGCAAGCTAGTCATTTTCTTATATTCTGAAACATTCACAACCAAGATTCTGTAGTATAGAGGTGGCTCCAGGATCATAAACCCATAATTCTAAGCTTCAATAAATCATATTATTAATGACACTCTTTAATTAAATAATCTTATTTATTAATTCTATTATTACTCCATTATAAATATGGAATTACACTCTTAATAATTACATAATATATTTACAGAGTAATCTCATGTAGTCCGTTAATATAATCACTTCATATAGTTTTGTCCTCCAATTATTGGTTCATAAATTAGAGCTGGTCAAAATTACCATTTTACCTGTCTAATTACCTTTTAATCCTTAAGTATTATTAATTCACTAGTGAATGATCAATTTATAATCATATTATAAATTTAAGCTCAATAACCACTCAGTTCCAGAACTAACGCTTAAGAAAACTAATATACGATCCGTTAGAAAATCTTGGATTTTAAATTTTGTAAGATCATGTTCTTAGTCATCTATATCACTAAATCTTCAAAATAAAAGTCACTTGTCTGTTTTACAAATAAACCTTATTTAGTGAATCAAAAGATCCAGTAGACATGTATAGGAGTTCATGACTACTCAAGATTTAAACTGATCTACATATAATCATCAGATTGATGTGTATTAAATATTTATGATAAATGATAAGTTAATAAAAATATTAATTCACATTGGTCATGTCATTTATAATCTAATTATGTAAAGTACATTCACTAGGATGTATATCCACATCAGTGATCCAGATCTAGATCACTTGCATTCAAGATGCTTAGCGAACCGTACTAGCAACCATTCATTAAGGATTCCATACTTTAATATGTTGCGGACTATTTTATGCATTATCTATGATCTTAATCCTCCCGTACTAATACAAGGTCACAGTCTCATTAATGAATATTGAATTTTCATATATTTATATAAATTATTCAATAATAATTCGAAAGGAAAATTATAAGAAAAATGTATGTGTATTAATTTCAAACTAAAATGTCATTGCACATGCTTTGAGGGCACTATGCCCAAACACTCAGTGCATTATCATGTACCTCAAGTCCACACATATTGGCATCATACAACTTTATGCTAGGACCTCCTACATCTCTAGCATTATTTTTCAAATATAACTCAATTGTATTTGATGAAGGAAATTGAAGCACAGTAGTAAACATCACACTTGCATCGCTATTATTGCGTATCAGAAATTTCACATAGTTGAATGATCCAACACCAAGAGTAATGAGATATTGATAAACTATGTTCAAGTTTCAATGGAGACAGTCAATTGACAAAGGTATGATAAAGCTCGTAAAAAATAATCTCCTTATGAATTACAATTTCCGTAATTGAAGGTTGATCATAAGAAATTCCATTTGCACTGACAACGACTTTACCATTCATATAACATAAAATTACCATACGTCTTTTCCCCATTTGTCAACCTACTAACCAATACATAAAATTTCATAACTTAATCTAGAATTCAACAATAAATCTACAAATTAAAAGTTGATAACTACAATTACAATTTGAAAGTTCTATCAACACATAATTGAGAAAATTCATCTACATATTAATACTTTTATTTAAAATTCCATAACCACCACAACACATTAATAAATAAAATTTCAAAAAATAGAATTTAGGGTTTGAAAGATGCAATGAGAGAGAGACATTACAAATTCGGTAGAATATATCATACAAGATTCATAAAAAATGAACAATTTTAAAAATTAAAAAATAATTAAGAGATCAAATGAGTTAAAAATATATCTAGGGGTTGGGGAACTTTTACTTGTGATTTGAGAGATTGAGAAATTTTTTGTGGATAAGAGTGAGATAAGAGTGAGAGAGGGTTAATGCCGGTGAAATAGCGGACATCATCGGCAAAATCGATTGTGAAACAGTAGTGAGGGGAGAGGAATGTTTCAGTCGTCGAAGAGGGAGGGAGAAGTGAAAATAAGGGTATTTTTCTACTATTTTCATGTGAAATCGCAGGCTGCGATTTTAAGTGAGGACTCAGTGAAATGGTAAGATGAAATCATCTTTTGCAGAGACGAATTCTTCTTTACAAAAAATGATTTCTAACGTGACGTTACCGGTCATGTCCACGTAAGAGAGACAGACGAGGACGCGGAGGGAGACGCGACGGATATGGAGGGGAGATAGGCTGAGAGAGACACGGAAACGGAAAGAGATAGATATACACCGAGAGGGGTAGAAACAGAGACTAGAGGAGACAGAGAGACAGGGATAGGGATGTGACACGCGGAGAGGGACAGGAGACGCTAGGAGGGAGAAGAAGAGACAAAGACAGAGGTAATGGCGAACAAATTGATCGACCAGATGGGATTGCCCAAATCGATAGCTAACGTATTCACAGCTCGTAATATTACCACAGCCAAGGTAATGATAAAGTTTAAACCTACACGTTTGTCTAATTTATTGCAACTAACTTTCTGCTTCAATTCGGACGCCTTGTCCCGTTCCTCCGTTGAAACCCATGTTTTTCAGCAATTTTAGCAAACCACTTTTGCATCCTCAAATCGATCACACTTCTGTCTACGCTTTATCTGCATACTTATTTCTTCCCAGAAAATGTAGAGTACTGTTGTGGATTATAATTCTCATTTGTATTTTGAGTGTTAGAATGCACATTTTCAGCAATCCCTCCACGGTTTTGCATGGTTGTACATTTATAAGTTACAGACTTACGAATTATGTTAGGAATTTTAAATCGAACAATGTTTTTTCAGGATGCTTTGTCTTTGACTGAGTTTGAGTTGATGGAGTTTTTGGACGTGGGTATGGCAGAAGTTGCATATGCAGTCTCGCACATAAGTGAAATTGTGTCTCCACCATATCAAACTGTGAGCAATTGATTTTTTAGTTTCTGTTCTCTCTTCTTATAGTTAAATTCTATTTTGTCGTTATTTCCCTCTTTAATGGACCTGAGAAGTGCTTTTCTAGTTGTGGTTGTAGGTTCTTTCATTGATGGAGCAAAGGGTTCAAAATGAGCACTTAAGCGGCCATCTTCCAACGTGTTTAAAAGGCTTAGATAAGGCCTTATGCGGTGGAGTACCATTTGGTGTTTTGACAGAACTTGTTGGTCCTCCTGGAATTGGTAAAACACAAGTATGATTCCCTGGTTTATGTTGGTGATCAAGAAATATCGTATTGAATGTTGGCATGAGATTTAATGATGCAGGATCAGAAAATATGAGATTCTCACTAGGAATAGGATGAGATAGTAATTTATTTTATGCACAATAATTCAAAAATGGAGATGGTAAAACACAAGGATGATTACAGTACCTTTCTTTTTTAGGGGATATTGTCCTTGAAAAGTAGTACCTTGTGTGTTGTATGTGTTCTTTTCAAAGAATAAAAATAATTTCTTCTTTCAACTAAGTGTGGTAATCTCAGTTTTGCTTGAAGCTCTCGCTTTTGGCTACTCTACCAGCAAGTTACGGAGGTTTGGATGGCCGCGTAATATATATTGATGTAGAATCAAAATTCAGTTCCAGAAGGTACTTAAAGCACTTTATGAGATGAGTTCTTTGGCTGTCTCACATTTTTTAGATGTTAATTTATGGAATGGAAAACCATTTTTGTATTTGCAGGATGATTGAAATTGGTGTAAACAGTTTCCCTGAGATATTTCATGTGAAAGGAATGGCACAGAAGGTATTCAAAATGTTTAATGCTTTCTCCTTTTGGTCGTTGCTTTCCAGTGCTTAAGGTTTTCTTGGGTATATTTTCTATTTTCATTTCAGTTCGCCGGCAGGATCCTTGTATTGCGACCAACATCACTTTCTGAATTAATTGAGAGGTGCACAACAATCCAATTTTTCTTGGCCACATCAATGATTGAAGAAGACTAAAATGCCAGTAACATCTTAAAAATGTCAGTACTTGGGACGATAAGATTTAGAAACAAGCGGGATGTTTGCTTTGCTTATGCACAATGAACTAGCAAAGGATTGGAACCGGGAAGGGAATTCGTTGGTCTCTCTTCTAACAACCGTACTTAAGACAGATGCTAACTTTTTCAGCACTGAAGATCTATAAGATGAAATATTCACAAGGTGGAAGATATTTTTCTTGAAATTTACATCGTTGAGCTTGGCTACCACAAAACTTAGGAGGTGTAGTCCCCATTGCAGAAGTGTATGGTATCAGTATGAAATTGTTAGATCATTTAAGGGAAAACAACAAACTAACCCTGTCAATTTCATTCAGGCAACATCTTTTCCAGTGTAGTCTTGAGTTCCTTTCTCTGGTCTCTTAAAATATAGGTGTGAGGCCCATTGCTGATGTCCGTTTTATGAACTACTAGCAATATTGCTAGTGAGTCATGCCGTGAACGCATTGGACCCAGCTGCCATTTTTTAAGCAAGTCTTGGCGTTGTCCCTTAAGGCAGTTTCTAGACATCGCTCTTGTAAAATCACTGGGCATTATCGGCTAATTGCAAGGATAAGAATTGATTCTCTTCCACACAATAATGAAAACTATGCACACTCATTTCAGAATCAAAATATATTAGCAAGATCTTAAATTTTCAACTCCATGGCCAAATTTCCTAATATTTTTTGTTTTTATCTCATTATTGTAGAAAAAGGAAAAAAATTTACACTCTTTTATTTCTAGTTTGCAGCAGATCAAGGTTTCGCTCCTTCAAAATCAAGTAAAGCTATTAGTCATTGATAGCATGGCTGCCCTTGTTTCTGGGTAAGTAAATTTTTTTCGTTATTTTTTTGTGATATTTTGGTTATGCTTGTCTTCTCCCGCATCAGCTGAAGTTTTAAACAAGAGATGTAATTACACTATTGGTGTGATGAATCGGAATTAGTCCTATGAATTAGAATTAGTTGTTATACAATATGTTGCTTGAGAAATTATGTCGTGTCTCTTGTTGATGGAGTTCTTTCAAGTATTAGAAGACCTTCCAACTTATTGGAAGTGTGTGACATTTGCAAGCATAATGGGGTTACCGATAATGCTATTGGACTCTCCTTTCTCACTTTGGGATAAGGCAAAGAGTTGGTTGAGTTCAATTTGTTCTAGCTCTATCAACACTTAGGATGATTTGGCTCAAAAGTTCTTAGTCAAGTTCTTCCCATCGACGATGAAAGTAAAGATGAAAAATGACATCACTTCTTTTGTGCAAAATAACTCTGAATGTCTCTATGAAGCATGGGAAAAATACAAAAATTTCTTAACAGATGTCCTCGCCTAGGGTTACCAAAGTTGGTACAAGTCTAAACTTTCTACAATGGCTTGGTTGGTCTAATGAAAACTAGATTTGATGTCGCAATGGGGGGTGCTCTAATTGGGAAGTCTACATATAAATATTATGAGCTGTTAGAGGAGGTGACTTCTAACAATTACCAATGGCCTTCGGAGAGATTGACACCTAAGAGGACCGTCCTGGTTCATGAAGTAAATGTTATTTCAACCTCACTCAAGTATTTGCCTTATCCAAGAAATTTGACACGATGGGTGTTCATGTCATCTAAAGCTCTTTGTTTTTTGTGAGATATGTGGTGGGAGCTATACTAGTTGAAGTCTAAAATCCTTCGAAAATGAAAATGTGGCATCTCTTACTAGTATGGCTCTCCCACATAACTCACAAACAACAAAAGGACATTGGATTGCTTCAGATCCTAAAGTGTCAAATTTCTTGGATAAGACGAATACTTGAGCAGTCAAGGTCGAAATAACATCTAGTTCATGATCCTAGGCGATCCTTTTAGGCATCAACCTCTCTTAAGGCTATTGTTAATTGTTGGAAGTCATCTCAATCATAAGTTTCACCACTAGACTTCCTCGTTAGAGCACCCCTACTGTCGCATCAATTGTACTTCGTGTTGGACTAATCAAACCATTGTAGAAATTAGCAACTTTAGTAATCTATGGGAGGACATCTTCGGAGCAAGTTTTTGTATATTTTACATGCTTCATAGAGAGATTCAAAGCCATTTTGCACAACCAAAGTGATGTCATTGCTCGTCTTTATCGTTTTGGTCGGTGGGAAGAACTTGGCTAAGAACTTTCAAGCCAAATTTTCCCCAGTAGTGATGGAGTTAGAAGTGAACTCAACCAACTCTTTGCCTTATCCCTAAGTGAGAAAGGAAAGAGTCCAAGTCTAATAGCTTCATCGTAACCTCACCTAGAGGTGTCACATATTTCCAAGAATTTGGTATCATGAGCGAAATGTTCATCATTGGGCAATCCTCTTGTTTGAACCGAAGTTCGAATCATTTGGATGATAGCCGGCTTGATTACAAGTCGTTGGCTTGAATCACGGGTTTTTTAATACTTGAATGAATTTCATTAAGAAGAAGAGGCACAACATAATCTCTCAAGAACTTGCATCCCCCCCCCCCCCCCC